>VYZM01012314.1:112-321960 GCA_013398915.1 Dromas ardeola
GAGGGGAGAGAGGACAGGGAGTTCTCTGCTGCAGGGGTTCTGTCTGCCTGCTTGGTTTCTGTCGTGGGATGCAGGATTCTACTCCAAGCATCTATCTCCTCCTTGCATTCCCTGATGGTCCTCAACCTGCTAATCTCCTCCCTGAGCTCCATCACTAAGCGGAAGAGATCCTCTACCTGGGCACATCTCCCACAGGCGTGCCCATCGCTGCCATCCGACACCAGCATAAAAGCAGGGAACACCCTGCAGCCTGGTGTCTGTGTGGCAGCATGTTCCCACAGGAGCTCCGTATGAGAGGCTGCCTCAGACCTGGTGGTTGTGGAGCTCATGGATGCCATGGTCTTCTTACGGGTAGATACCATCGCTTCCTGGACGGGTTGGCAGACTTTCAGCGCTCACCCACGCAAACTGCTGTGACCGGACTGTTGTGTCGTGCGCCCTGCTTGGCCGCCCTCTTCGCCAGCCCAGGAAGCCCACCCTTGTCATGGTGCTCCTGGGTCATTCCCTGGGTGTCGCCCAGGCAACGCCCACTCGCCGTTTCCTTACTCAGCGCCCAGTGACCACCTGTGCTCCCGAAGGGCTTCTTTTATGAGGGGGGGAGTGGTCCCACCCCCACCTCGTTCAGATCTGCCGTTGGGGGTGCTGGCTCCCCCCTCGGCTCCTCAGCTGCCTCCGCTCCCGGGAACTGTCGGGTACCGGCCCGGGCTGGCCGCCTTTCCCGGCTTCGAAAAGCCCCAAAAACGAGCCCCTTGCTGGCCCTTTTGTGCCGCGATCCCCTTCCCCAGTGCAGATTTACCTGCACTGGAGCAGGTAACATTTGTACATTTGTGATCATTTTTCCACTCAGGCATGTTTTCTTTAGGCCAAGGGCCTAAACCACTATTTTTTTCTCCCAACATTTTATTACAGGTCATGTTTACTAGAGCAATAATAATTCACTCCATCTCCCCTGAATTCTCTTCAATTGCATCGCATATTTTCTCACTTTCCTTCTCACTCTGGTGTCTCATATCTTCTGGTTTTATATTATGCCATCCCAGATTTTTCCCAACCATGCCTCCAACATACCAGAATTAGTCTGAATTCTTTTCTTCTTCTCCAGTGTCTTTGCAAGTCCCTCACAGGTTACACTCTGCAGTTTTAATAAACATAATTTCTATTGCATCAGGCAGGTAATTAATGAAAAAGCTAAAAGATTTGGGCTATAGGCCTGCAGCATTACATGCAAAATATTATTCTGATTGAAGGTGGAATCACTGAATCACTCCTTTTTCTCTCAGCTGATACCTACTGGATATCAGTTTCAGCACATCAGCTTCCCTCCCTTAATTTTCTTTTGCTATCTCACAGAGTACCTGTGTATCCCTTCCCCACTAGGACATTTTTTTCACAACTGAGGACGGAACACAGGAACAGGAAAATGCCCTATGAGGTCTGACTGTTCACTGTTCCTCGATGCTTGCCCACAAGTCTGCTGGACCCAATTTGTCCTGCATCTTCACTTTGCTGCTAGGCTGATACAAAGTGCACAAAGCATCACCTCATTTTTCCTGGGGCCTGGGAAAATAGCCTTTCCTATTAAAGAACATAAATAGCTTCCTAGTATTGTCCCACCGATGATGAACCCAGTCATTTCCTTCTTCCTGGATGTACAAAAAGGTTTGTCCAGCCATGCCAGATTCCTCCTGCCTTGTTATTCACGGATTATGGGGACGTGCTACTTAGAAGTTGGGGGATAGGGGGAGGGGTGGGGATATCAAACCAAAAATCTAGTCCGATATATCAATAAAACTGAGCAAAATAGAGAATCAAAGTATAGGCTATTCAAAGACACCTAATCCAGTAAAATCCTTTTTTTATTGTAATGTGCTAGCCACCGTGGTTTTATTGTGCCTAATATATTTGTGTATATATACTTGCGAATCCTGGCTAACATTTCCAGACCATGTTCAGACCACCCACTGCAGCATCTAATGTAGATTTAGTCTATATTATTATATCTAATGCCAAAAAGCAATGAGCAGTATAGACACAGGTGGTGAGAGTCATGTCACAGATGGTGAGATACATGTCACCTAAACTTGTAAAGTCTTCAGGGTTAGCACCCATATCAAAGTAGGTATTCTAGACTCCCCTTGTGGAGAGTGGACAGAAATAGGAACCACTCAGCTGCAATCTGCCACAGCCTAAATTGCATGTTTTAAAAAGAATTAGATGAATCATGGCCTGGAAACACCTATTGCTTTCCCTTAGTCATAAAAGGAATCAACGTGACTCGTATATCCATAATATTGCACGTATTCAAACTTGGAAAAAAAGAATCTCAGTGGAAAGCTTGGAGCTGACATATCCCAGACAATCCACAGAGAGAAACAAAAATTGTGTCCAGGTTATTGTCATGTCTTGTCCTACTTTTCTTTGCTGACCTAATGGGAATAATGGTGGCCCCTGAAAGTGCCACCATTCCCTGGGACCCGGAGGCTGTATTAGGTGCTCAGGCCCCTTCCCTTTGTGCTAAATGTCAGCAGAGGGCTGAGACCCAGATGGATAATGCAACCATTCCAGCTTTCAAAACTGGGTCACAGAGGACAAAACATTACTCATAAGTTCATATGACTAACTTTTCTCTAAGAAGCAACCTTCTGAGTTGTTAACTTAAGCTGAAGTGATATGTTATAAGGAAAGTGAAGGCATTTATCAGGCAAGGATCTTTAAGGGTATATCACTTGAAAATAACATAATGCATGGCTTTGAAGGCATAATACAGCATCCTTGGAAGTGCAGGGGAGTGAGTGTGACTTACATGGATTTCAGCAGGATCTTTAATACATCATTATGCATAGGCAGGTGGCGGACAAGATCAGTGAAGGCAGGGGAAAGGACCAGGGTCTTAGTATGCAGAAGTCCAAAGATGTAACATTTAGCATTGCAAGTACACAGAAATCCTTGCTGATAAACACAGCATGAGGATCTAGGAAAAGTGAGGGGCCTGTCATTATTTATCCATGCTTTTCTTAGGCTTGATTCTGAATCGGTACCATTAATGGCAGCTCTTTGGAAAAAAAAAAGGTTTGTTCAGGATGTGCAGGATCAGATGCTCAGTTTGGAGAAGCCAAACCTTAAGGGTACTAGTTGAAATAATTAAAATATCACATAATTGCAAATGGTACTTGCTAGCTGGGGAAAAACAAGCTGAAGAAGAAACAAATTTCCAAGGTTTCAGAAAGCATACAGCAATACGTCAGAAGAAAGCAAACAAACAGGCCCTCAATTAAGTAAAAACCCACAGTTTCTTTCAAAGGAACTGGTGAGGCTCTGAACAAGCAATATGATAATTACATCCCACTCAATATTTTTGTGTTACATGTATACGGAACCATTAACAGGATCCAACATAAAGAAATAACTAACAGACAATGACAGATGACTGGATAGAGGAAGAACAGGCTTGTGGTCTGAAACAGGGAAAGGCTCCAAAAAGCTCAGGAGAATAAACATGTTGAATTTAGGAAGGAAACTGCTAGGTGATTTTGCTACTATTTCAGATACCTGAAGGGAAAGTGCAGCTCTTTAGAGTGACCCAGCTGGTTTGCCTCTGGGAATCCACTTAAATATTGGTCCTTCCTTTCATGGATCATCTCCAAAAAAAGTACAGGAAGCAAAGATCTGCTGTTTTTAAAGTTTGTCTACTTCAACAGGAAAAAACAATGAGATGGTCTCCCATTTCCAAGGACATCCTGAAAGCAGGCAGCAAGCACTCAGCTTATTTTACCTAATGGACAACACATTAGAGAATCCAGAAGCACAAAAAAAATCTTCAGCACTCCTTCTGTTTTGGGACATTTCCTTTATGTATCTTTCTGAGCGGATATTTTACATTGTTCCATATGGACAGGACTGATTTGCAGCCAACCAGGTGAGATACGAGTGGGCAGATCACATGTCAGCCTTCAGCACTTCGAGGAGTTGAACTGTATGATACATGCTAAGAGGTGCTGGCTGCTCTTCTGGCCTCTAAATTATGATACCGTAAGAAAGCACAAGTCTCCCAGAACTGGAATTTGGTCCCACTGTAAATGTGATGTAATGGACCTACATATGCAGAAAACTATGAGAAATAGTTAGGTGAGACTGATGTGCGTACACAACTTTCTTTCTGTGTGCATAAAGAGTGTTATTACATTCACTTCATTTGCACATTATATCCTAATAGACTATTGTATCAGCAAACCTCACAGATAGGATGACGAATTTTTGCCTTATTTACAGACATAATCTTACCCCCAAACTTTTCAGTGATTTGCAGTCTTGTTATTTCTTTTGACTTCAGCTATTTCTGCACAGACAGGAATCACAGGAATTTCTAACTGTTTGATATGGAATCATCAAGACTCAAGAGTTTTAAAAATATGAAAAATATTTATCATAGGAAAAGGAGAAATCAAAGGTGTTTCAAAAGGCAAATTACGATTCAAGCTTTTTGCTAAGACAGTTTTTATCAGTACACTTAGATAAGCAATGGCATAACTATATATGAAAAACTGTAACAGGTTTCTCTACATAAAGGAATATTAAAATATCTGCCCTGACCTCAACAAAGCAACGTTTTTCTAGTGAAGGCATCCACCAGCAGCAGTCTGGAGAAGCAATATCAAGATTCATCATTGATATTGCTGGTTTGGAAGCCTCCTTTCTGTCAAAATGCTCTCAGTGACAGGTCATCTGCGTTGGTCTCCATCTTTTTCTTCATTGTCTCCTAAGGATATATTCCCCTTCTGGTGAAATGCATACATACAACTCAGACCTTTGAAGCCTGAGGGCAAATCATCACTTGCAGTATATTACAAGGAGTTTTCCAAGAGGGTGGCACTTGGTTCCACAGTCTGCAGCCCCACCCTGGAGCACGGGGTGCTACTTTGATACAAGCCCCTTCCAGAAACTTCAGTAGAATTACACATCATATAGTTGAAACTGAGTGAATTTAGGAACAGGTGCCCTCAGCTTTGAAAACAGATGCCTCATAAATAGCATCCAGACGTTAGAAAACCCGAGGACTCCTGAGGACTTCACAAAGCATAAAAGGAAGCAACATTAATACATGGTTTGGAGGAATCTGGTGCCAAAAAAAGAGCAGATATTAAAAGCAAACATCAAAAAGAAATAACAGTTGTTTTGAATAGTTGCTACAGTGTTAGGCATTGGGGAGCTGTAAAACTTCCCCAGCCATTCTTGTTGCTTTCATTTTCCTACATTGTCACTAATACCCAAGCTACTGTAGTAATTTAATTTTACTTTATTGCACTGCTTTTCCAGCCCTTCTAATGAGATAAACATTTCTGACAGTGTTGAAACTTGAGGTGACAACAATTTGCAAGACAGACCAGACACAGAGTATGAACTACACAAGTTATAAATAAAAAGGGGGAGGGTAAAAAAAAAAAAAAAAGTATATTTTGCATTCCCTGGAGTCAGACCAGAGAAGTACCCCAGTTCTCACTGCTGAGAGGTATTTGAGATAGTAGGGAGTTGGCTCAGCGCATGACTATCCATAACGTTTGGCTCCAAGACAAAACTGGCTTTCTGATTACACTAAACAAGAGGATGGCTGCCTTTGTGGTTCACGTGCTTGAACCGTGCTCAGGAGGATGACCAGTTTGAATCTCATGAGTGACCTTTTACAGGGGACATAGAAAATGCCTACTTTGTGTGAGGAGGGTGTGCCATGAAAAGCTAGTTTATTTAGCAGCACCATGCCCAGAAGCAAAGCAGCTGTGGAAGTACAGAGCTTTGCCAAGGCTGTTTTCCTTTCTAGAAGAATTCCACACAGTATTGGCACGTGTACCCTGCTTCCTGACGCCCTGAAAGACAGACACAGACAGACCATCTCGTTCAGAGGTAGCTTGGTTTACTTTACTGCACCCTTACTCTGGACAGAATAGTCATCGTCTCTCTTTGCTCCTCCTTTGCCTGTTTCTAAAAGAAAGGAGAATTTCTTTCCCACTCCTTTTTCTGGAGCTCTTCCCCACTTCAATTTTGTTCTGCAGTATTACCTAATTTCCTATTGCTTACTACAATACTACTTAAACTATTACTTTTTATCTTTTTACCTTTTACTAAATCAAATGATTGCCTCCTACTTCTCACTTTCATGCACCAAAACATCCTTGACCCCTGTTTTTGCCACATGTTTAGTCAGCATAACGTTTGTTGGTAATGCCACATCCTTTTGAGAGCATTTTGGGAAAGCAACAACAAGGAGGTTATTTTTGGTAGAGCACATTTTGTCACACCAGGGAAGAAAAGGTTACATCGCAAGGACAAATGTGTCATGATTTCCAGGGGACACCAATCTGTTTAGAAGCCATAACTGCAGGTGCGAGAGGGCTTGTGGCATCGCACTAACATCCGCGGCAGGATAGCAGAGAAAGCCTGTAGTGAGTGACTCTACGGTGAGAACCTTTGATGACTTGGGCTCATGCTGAGAAAAGTAGTTGTGCTGAAGTCATGGAATAAAGTAGAAAACAATATATCCTCCTACTCGATTGTTCTCTCTGGGCAGTTTTTAAGTATTCTGAACTCTAGTTCAGAATTTCTTTTATTTCCAACTGAGCTCTATCATTTTACATCAGCGGAGACTTTGGCCCTCTCTCTTTTGTGCAGGGAAGGGTTATATTAAATTTAACACCTAATATCACTCTCAGTTACATAGCGATAAATTTGAAGTTGCTCTACTCTTTTGAGCTCAAAGTACCGAGTGCAAATCCAATCGGTTTATCCCACTTTTACAGTGAGATAACAGAAAATAAGCTGTGCTTCAGGACATTAAGACCAGAAGTAACATACAGTAAAAGGACTAATCTTAGAAATAAATTATTGGGATTGTACAAATACAAGAAATAAAAATCTCCATAGACAAGGAGAGAAGAGTTAAGACACTCTGCCTGGAATTGCAATCTATTTTCTTCTCCCAGTAGAAGCTGTCCTAGACCTGATATGCCAGCTGCTGTCTCTGATATACGTCTCCTGCCTCCCCATATGCTTCATGTATATGCTTGCATATCACTCTGCACTCAGTCGGCAGCTTTAAAATGTCACACTGATAGCTCGCCTGGTGACACTCCCCACCCTCTGTGCTCATGACTTAATTTGTAGGTCTCCATTCTACTTATAAACACATAAAGGCAGAAACAAGGAGGTGGTTTACAGTGAATTTCTTGAGCAGTACTGCAACAGCAAACGCTGGAGTGAGCTAATACAGATGGTTTCATCAGCCTGTGGCCTGTGGGGTCACAAGAGACATCACGATCATGTCATTGATTACTCTGCCCTTTACAGGCCATAGATTTTCATTGGCTGATTCACAGATTAATATCTTCAAGGCCACTCAGGCCACAGAATTATATTGAATTAATACCTTCTGTTTGACTCATAAATCTCCCAGCAAGGTGTCTGTAAGATTTCAAGAAACAGAAAAATTCATACTTTTTCTCAGTACTTTGTTCTAAATCTTGATTGTTAAAAAATTGTGTCTTTTTTTTTCTCATTTGCATTGTTACAGAGTAAATGCACAATTGTTAACTCTCATTAAGCTTTACTCCACTAGATTCAAACCCCTTTTTAGTACCTGATTTTTCCTTCCCACAGAGATACTTGCAATCAATAGTTATATTACCTCTGATAAGTTAAACAGATGTATTTCTGCAGCAAGGCCTTGGCCTTCTGTGAATTATAAACCCAATGTACTTAAAGGTATCTATCTTCCACACTTTCAAAATGGAAAAGAAAAAGCTCCTCTATGATGCTTCTTTTAGTTTTCTAAAATGTTGACAAGACCACAGAAGTCAGCTCAAGCCACCACAGTTCCCAGAAGAGATGAGATCAGACATTGGTTGTTCATCTCAGACTTTTTACAAAGATCTGCAGCTGACGAGATTATTTTTTTTAGAAGTGAAATCACAGATTTAGTTTCAAGCAGTCAAATGACCTTTCCAGGGAATTCAGACAGTCTATATAAGGGGGCAAAAGTCCCTGTACAGGCAATGGAGGAAAATTAAATGACACCAAAAGGCAACTTAGCATGCTTAAGAGACGTACTACTCCTCCTCTGCTTCAACAGGTAACCTCCATTTCTCCATGGGGTGGTCAGACCCTCTCACACTGAATGGGTTACCACACAGACCTCACATCTTAGACATAGTGGGGCACAGGGGAAGTCCAAATGTGAAGCCAAATAAGTCCTGTATAGCAAACATTCTGCATTCACAATGACAAATGCTCTGTTCAAAACAGACACCTGATAGTGAAAAAGCAAGGAAGAACCAAAATCATTTAGTGGCCAGAGTGCCTACCCAGATATTGGAGTGCTCCTAGTGGCTTTTCACCCTGGGGGCATGAAATCAGTGATCTCACTTGTCCACAATGAGCTCTAACCACAGTGCCATGCCATGACCCCAATGGAAGATAACTATGCAGAGCCCAGAGGTAAAAAAAAGTCAAGGGTTATCAGTGTCTGTCTGTGGCAAAGACATCAGTTAAGAATAAAGTGGACATGCAATGACTTCTCATTGGGCTTGCGTACATTTTACAAGGAGATACTATGTTGATATAAATTTTACACTGACAGATTTGTCCACATTTTTACTTTCAGCATGTAAATGACATAAAATTTTTACCTGGTTTAGGTTAAACTAATCTCACTTCTAAATGGAGAAAAGCCTTTTATATTTCAATATTATAGTGTGTTTCTCTTTCTAGATATTTGCAGTGCAGGATGCTTTTAAATCTTTTTTTTACCAGTGATCAAAAACCTCAAAATTTCCTGCTTTTTCTGTCAGTACGTTGTAGGTGATCTTCTGTTCCTCTAAGGAATCCAAATAATTTTTCGCTCTCTGACAGCAAACTGCAATTTTATGATATCAGCTCACTAGAAGAATATGGAGAATTGCTAGAAACATTCTGTCTGCCTTCTGCTATTAGGATAAACCCATGAATAGAATTACTGAATCTCCCCACACACCTTCCAAAACTTGAAAGACACTGACCTTACAATGTTAAAAAGCTGTCTATAAACAGAAATACTGGGGGGGGGGTTTGGTGTGTGTGGAATTAATGTCTAGATATTGCCCATGGCCATTTTATTTGCCATTGAATTCACTAGTAAGTCAACACTGACTTGAATGGGCAATATGAAAATGTTAACTGATATGACAACAACAGAGTTAGATCGCTCATATACGTGCATAACTGATTTATTGTGAGGTACAGTTAACTGCATACAGCTGTTACTCTGTGTCTGGGCTGGACTGAGAGCTGGGTAGTTGTGCTGGATCAACAGTGATTTAAGAGAAGTTAGATGGGAAGATTAACAGGTCAAGGGTAGCAGCAAAAGAAGTATATGCTAACACAGGAGAAAAACAACAATGTTATTTGGTGGAGGTGTTTCTGACTTTTTTTTCAGGTGAATTGCACATTTGAATACCCGAGGACGACAAAACATCACCCTAGATAACTACTGTAAATTACAATGGTTTTATACAATGTCCTTAACAACATGCTTTAACTTTTGTTCCGCCCCGAATTCTTCAGGCAGTTGGACTAGATGATCATGTAGGTCCCGTCCAACTGACATAATCTATTCCATTCCATTCCATTCCATTCCATTTCATCCTATCCTATCTTATCCCATCCCATCCCATCCCATCCCATCCCATCCCATCCCATCCCATCCTATCCTATCCTATCCTATCCTATCCATAGATGATATCTCGGTACTCTATTCAGTGAGATCAGACACCAGCAAGACACTACAATTTTATTTTTCATTTTATATTTTAGCTGAGATACTGTAAGCTAGATCACGTATATTGGAATTGGTTCAGATCCCTAGATATCTTTAAGCACTTCTTCCTTTTCTTTATTTCTGCAACTACAAAAATACATAGCAGTATTTGTACAGATATCAAATGTGTGATCTCACAGCACCAAGATTAATTATTTTAGGCTATTGGTACAGCAAAATTCCAGTACTTTGAAGGTACTACAGAAAAAAATATTATTTAATGGTAACTATTTAAATTCAGTTTCACAGGGGTTATTCACAGTTTTAAACTTCAAAGATGTTCTTATATCCGATATTTAATAAACAGAGGGATAACTTACTAAGTATTTGCAATTACTCCTTTTTAGTAGAAGTTACCTTCTTCATTTGAAAAAGTTCTACTCTTTTAGTAGAACTTGTATACCTCCATCTCGCTATCAAAAGGCATATCCAAAGTTGTGTTCTAAATATCTACTAACACAGTACCAATACAATATTGCTGAGTAAATATCTGAATGCATTAAAGCCAAGGGCAACCATTCTCACTGATGTGAATATTAACAAGGACTACAATGACTAGAAAACTGTAGATGTTTTCAGAGAAAGGTCAGGATTTGAATTAATGTAAAAAAAATTAACCAATACTAAAAGAAACAAAATAAGTCAAAATTTATTTGGCTGTAATTACTGTACTTTTCATGCAATTAAATCTTTTATGGCATTATGTATAATATCCAATAACACCACTTTATTTAAATTTATTTAAACTATAAACAGGACATTTCAGAGGATATCTGACAATTGGTTTTTGACGTTAAAAGAGGAAAACAACAGAAGATGATGGCAGATGAAATTTCAAACAATGGAATATTGATACAGAGTGTTAATTAACACAGAGTGTTTATTCATGTTACATGGTTCATATAATCAGTTACACTTTCTAAATGAGGATTTGATTGCGCACTATTCCAAAGCATACCAGCACTTTTACATGGTAAAGGCAAGGACTCTGTCCGTTTGTATTTGCTAAGTACAAGAGGGATAGCCTCTGTGAGGAGCATGAAATGGTACGAGAATACAAATAGCAAATGTAAATATTCCTAGAAATGCTGCAATATCCTTTATGTCTGGATCTCAGCAAAGAAGGGTGTTGTTTTCTTCCTTAGGGGAGAGACAAAATTATTGGCCATGATGTCATTCATCGCACCTAATTTTAGCTATAGAATGAATCACCTTCTGGAAACCTCTGTCTCCTCCTTTGACTCCAGAGGGAATGAAGAAGACTAGAATAGATTATGTGACTAATATCTCAATCACTGAAGTTACATAAAATGACACTAACCCCTCATCTTTAAAAAGCTTCTTCAATAGACTGCCTCATCGTAGAGTCTGAGCGTAATTAGGAAATTAAATTTGGGTGATGTGGTAGAGGAACTGTCCATATATGAATATTTATAGGAAGCCTTCAGTAATCAGAACAATCTTTAAGCATGCTTTAAACTTGGGAAGAGACCTAAGCATGTGCTTAAAATTAAGGGCATGCTTTGTGTTTTCTTAAATCAAGGTTGCCATAAGGACATTCTTCAGTGCTTTCTTAATACGGGTTTGAGCCCCCAGAGACAGACCAGCAGTGTAGCACCAGTGCCACACAGAATTTCTCCATTTCAATGTTTGAAAAAAATTGACAAGATCCAATGATCCGAGAGATTTCTGAGCTTAGATCTTTCCCAAAACTTCCTGATCTAAATCAGTTCTCTTCCTGAACTCTCCCTGCCAAATCTAGATCTCCTTTTAAGTGTGACTTTACAAGCCAAAATTCATATTAATATACTTGGTAGAGAAAAGATATGTTTAGATTATTCAGATATTTTTCCTGTAGTTATGTTTATTGTCCTGACTTACAACTTCCCAGGCAGCTCTTTGAATTAATAAGGAAGAAAAGTATTTGTAAATAAAGCATTGCAGATTTCACAGTGAAGTATGTATACATCAGTAGACTTTGTTTGGAGGTCACTACAAGAAAGGAGTAATCTCTACATCCTCTCTTCCAGCATCTTGCCTTTTCCTTGCAGTTTAGTGCCTACCATGTCCAACAGGAATACAGGGACGATAAAAAGCAGATCTGCAAAAGAACTGCAGAATCGACAGCTGAAATTTTCAACCACATTCATACGTGTCATTTAAATAAGTTTCAGGGAAGTCTGTGACATTGTGTCCGGAGTGAAACATTTGGATTCCGCGTTAAAAGAAAACAAAACTCATTGTATAATTTAGTCAGCAAAAGCATTCATTGTGTGTCCCAGTGCCTGATTAGTTGTGAGTGGGTCTGGTGAGCTGTTGCAGTTGGGCTTGTTGCCATTCCAGCATGTGCAGTTTGAGAGTTTTTTGCTTTGTTTTGGTTTTTGCAGCTGCATATTCTTCTCCTGCTGAACATCAAAAATCTTGAAGTAGTGCCAATCAGATACAGCTGAATTGCCTTTGCTGCAGTAAAAAAAAATGATCAGCATGCAATTTATTATTAGAATAGACCATTTTAAATTTTTACTCCCATCACAGCAGACAGCTATATCCATTTTTGTATAAAAACTTACTTAGCACAAATAAAAGGAACAGCAGATTAGCTGGTTTTAAGACCATATCGTGTTTTAACTGGACTCACTAGGGAGTGGACCTCAAGGATAGCCACATCCAGTGAATTTAGTTGCACTTGGGAAATGCTTTCTCCCCCACTCCCTGAACAAAGCTTGTAAAACAAACTTATTATCAGTGGCTTAGGAACCTCACTTCAGTGAGATGAGTATTTTACTATTTGAGAGATCTACAAACTACCCATTAAGCAGGGGTGGGTGAATTTCCTTTAAAATGAAAAGGAAAAATAAGGCACCCACTTGTGTCTCACTAAAAGACAGCGGGGAATCACATGTCTCATGCTTGGTTTTGGCTTTGAGAGTCCTCCCTGGAGCTCTGGTTTTACAGTCACTTTCTCATCTGCTTAATTCCTGTGAATAGTCTTTTGAAAGCAATGGGAGGAACTGTCTGCAGGATATCAGTAAATCCAGTCACGACTACACTGCGAAGACACATGTGTTCCTATGGCAGGGGTCAAAAAAATATGTTGGTTTCCCTAGAGTACACCACCAGTGAATAGATAAGGAAAAATTATTTCTATTTAGATGTAAGTTTACAGCAGGATTTTAACCATGGCTCTCTGGATCCTATGCCTATTGATTTAGGAATTGTTTAGAATAAGATTTAAAATGAAATAAAACAAACCAAACAAAATCAAACCACCAACCAAAATAAAACCCCAAAAAACAACACTACCAGCATAAAGGCATTCATTGCTTTGGGAGCTCCCAAACTTCATCTTTATGGTCCTAAGGGATGCCCTGCAGGCAGGATATGGTAACCACTTGCCACTTTGGGAATGGTCTCCAAGAGCCTAAGGATTTGCAAATACTACAGTCAGGGATCAGAGGAAAACATACCCCGAATAAGCCTGGGAGGAGACAGATCTGTGCTAACTGCTTCTAAGCCCTTTCTTCCCACTGCAGTGCTGAGTTATTGGTGTGATTCTAATGAACTCCATTAGGACTGCTGTCTACATCTTCCAGTTATTTAATTAATCACTTAACAAAGGAAGTAACTTGACTAAGTTGGTAAACACAAACATCTTTATGATTGCTCAGACAAGTTACAGAATGAAAGAAGAAATTATGCAAGTTTAAGGTTGTTTTAAAATAAAAACAACTAAAATCACATAACTCATGAGAAAACTGAAGTTCAAGCCTCCCTTGGGCTGGGAATATTGTGGAGCTATTTTTAAAGCAGTGATAGGACCAGTGCTAAGCAACAGGGTCTCGGGGTCATCATACATGTCCTTATGGTGCTCTAGTTTCATTCAGTGTAATTACGCCTTTATCATATGCCAGCTTTGTGCTCAGATAGTAGGTTGAAACACTAAACTGCACTGAAGTATCTCTGATTTTATAATGGATCCAAGGCTATGGAAAGCAGTCTGATAACCAAAGTGAAGACTGTTACAACATCAATATGATGAGGAAGGTACCTAGCACAGTTATTATAAAGCCTGCTTGTGGAAATTACCAGGACAGCATTAATTTGATTGGATAAGTACCTTTGAGTATATGTAGGCTTCAATCCTGCATAGATACTGCCAGTTGTGGCTTGACCAGAGGTACAGAAGAGAAGGAAGAGCCTTTTGCTCTTGCATTTATAGAAGAAAGTAGTCTTAATCTGATGCCTTTTTCTCCAGCGAAAATAGTACATGCAAGATAAAAATGAGAGCAAGTACCTCAGTGTTATTATATTTCAGGAAATATCATCTGGCAATCTGACTGTGTCTGTTTGGCTCTGTGTTGCTGGAATGTGGGAAGCAGACTCAGGAATGGATTTAAAGCACACACACTCATCCAACACCTTTGTTGGACATACCCCAGCTACTGCTTTGGTCAAAGCATTAACACTGTGATTAGAAAGGTCTCAACTTTGGATGTGTCCCATCCATGCCTGATCCATTCAGACTAGAAAGGGTAGACAAGAGGCTGAAGCCCTTGCTGAAGTACAAGACAGCTTAGGATCCAACCTCCCAGAGAGCTCAGGCTGATATAAGGCCATAGTTCCTGTTACACAAGGACAGTCCAGGTGATGGACAAGCAATCTTTGAGAGGATTTTGACCTGCACTTAACTAGCAGCGAAAGCATAATTTAATACTTGGGTAACAAAAGGTTCCACAGGCATCTGGACTCTTGGCTTTCAGTTTTCCAACCATTTTGGAGTTATGCAACGACCTAGAAAAAACCAACCAATTGAAATTATGCTACAGATAATACGGTTCCAACTGTGTAAACTGAAGATCTAACTACATCAGATCCTCTAGGAACAATGACTTCCAGTGTTTGATTCTGTTTTGTGTAAGCAAGTCTTCCCTTTTGTTTCAAAGTTCAGCATGATTATTTTATTTATCTTTTCATTCTTTTGTTATGAGAAATCTATGTACCAAAGCCTCCTCTCAGATTTCTTGATCTCAGAAAGAGCTGATAGTATGATTCACCCCCTCCACGTCTACCCAGCTTATGTCACAATTGTCCCAAATGCATACTATCAACCAGCATGTCAACATCCTGTTGACTAGTCTAGACTACAAGCAGATGATGTTCTTTTCAGTAATGTCGAGATTGGAGAGGAAGCAGGAATCAGTGGCTCTAAGGCATCCTGTCTGACCTTTGGACGTGAACATTATAGAAAGTCACAGAAAATCTGTGACACTTTGTCCACTGAGTTCTTGACCTTACCCATTTTCCCTCCATGGTGTCATTAAATGAAATATAATTCATGGAAAGCCAAGCTGTAGAGAAGATGTAGAGTCTTCTTATATTTCCATTTCACAGAGTGATGGCATGTTTTCAGAAGGATTTGCAGTGTAGTGACACTGGAAGTTCCCCTAAGAACACAGACACTTTATAGACACAATTGGGAAAGAACTTGACCCAAATAAACTAACGGCCTAAGTAGGGAAGCCTTAAACACAAACAGGTACGCTACATCCTTTAACTGCAAATAGTTCTTAGATAAGGCAAAGCAGGGGGTAAGCTGTGTTCCAGGGATAAGAATATATCCCAAAGGTTCAAGTAGAAGTCAGAGGGGTGGTAAAAATAAAGATATGTGCCTGAGATACAAAGTAGGAAGGAGAGTTTTCTCTTATCTGCAGAGTAAATAATTCTCTTTTGGCCTTATGTGAAGGTCAAGAACTTGTTCAGTAACAATTACTGTTATGACTGGAGACAGAAAATTCCTGCTCTGTGCCTCAAGGATTTCAGAAGCTAGTTGCACTTACAGTCACGGGCCGTATAGACACCACATAAAACATGAGTTATACTAGCATCATAGTCTATCCTGGGTAATAAGACTACTTTGATCCCTTTTGCATGGTCACAAAGGTTTCATTCTCCATGACATGAACCAGACCTGAGTTTGCCCACACAAGGGATGGATAGTCTATGGCCAGTAATCCCTACCTTCTTAGCAGAAAAATAAATGGCAAACAGGTAGGAAATGAGAACTGAAGTCGGGGGGAAACCCTACTGCACAAGGTAAGAAATAAATAGACTGTTATTCCTTCCAGAGATGGAGAGGGAAATAATCAGTAGAAAATGGTATTTCACAGGGTGTCCAGAGCCAAATGCTTTCTTGAAGCATCTCTCATATGAAGTATCCCTCCTTCAGGATTCAGCCTAGTTTCTGCTGCACCTCTCCTTGGCCTGCAGAAAGTTTTCAAAGTTTGGGATCCATCCCAACCACACATAGCTCACCAGCCTGGCATGTTTAAGACAGCCTCAAGTGTGTAGCCAGCAGAGGAGAGGAGAAAGCGAACATCATCTCTCACACCAGCTGACCAGGTGACCACGGCACGTGGCCTGGGGGACACACCGCTGACTCAAGGAAATGTGGCCATCAGTATGGGCATGAGGCTCATCTTGAACTCACAACCGGGCAAGAACCGCTTCAGCCACTGCTACATGCTCTCCTCAAAGGTCCAGGTGGTAGATCCAAACACCTTCTTTGAGGCTGGGAGGCTGCAGAGTGTGGACAACGAAGGATATTACTGAGAGTTTTCCACGCAGTCTCTTTCAATCTTGCCACAGTTTTTACAGGCTGAGATTAAGATTTTGCATTATGTTTTGTCATGAAAATCCAGTGAAGACAGGGATTTCTAGTCTGATGTCCTATTGTTGTCAGGCATAACTTCCTGAAGAGAGAGATTTTGCTTTGGCTTATTTATTTATTTTCCTTCGAGTGCAGCCTAAACCCTCCCTTCCTGTTGGGAGCAACAGCTGCAGCACGCAGCCTCGGTTTGCCAAGCCTGAAGGACTGTGAAATATCATTTATCTTGGAGCAAGATAGCATCAAAGAGAGCAACCACGCGGGCCTGACTATGAATTCATTACATAGCTGTGCTTAGGAGGAGTAGGATAAGTTGCAGTATCAGAGGCAAAAGAGGTCCCACTTCTGAGCTAACTCTTGGACCTGAAAGGACTGTCACATCTCAAAGCGCTACTGAGACAAAAAGGGAATTTTGGTTTTCTTTGCTCAGAAAAACACTCCGAGCTTTCAAATGATGGAGATACAAAAGTATTCACCAGGGCAGGAAAACGATACTTCTGTAGGTTAATGGGAACATGGTGGCCCCAGAAGATCAAGTAATTGGCTGATGAAAGCCACACAGCTGACACACACGCTTCCCAGCATACCTCTGTTATCCCACAGATCCAGTGGATCCTCTATGAATGTCACAGCCCTTAGATAAAAAATGCTTTCAGCTACCCTTCTGTTATCTTCACCCTTTCGCCTTTTTGAGGGGCTTTTTTGACAGAAGCAACCGCTGTGTTTAAAGTTTAGGAGAGCGTTCAGACAAGCTGGAAATTAACGATTAATCACATATTTTCCCCACCACCACTCCACTCTTATCTTTTGCTCTGGGTTCCTTTGGTGCCTCCCGTCCCCCAGGGGCAGTCAGCTGAGGGTCGGGACAGGCAGAGAGCACTGGGCTGCTCTTTGTTTTGCGACCCAGTCTCAGGCTCCTCCGGAAGTGTGCTGGGCTGCATGGATCTGTCGTGCTCGCTTCCCTTTTCAACCTCACATATTTCCCATTAATGGTGAGTGGGAAAGGTCAGGTAGGGTCTCTTTAATGGCCTGCTTGAGGGCAAGCAACAGCCCTGGGAAATGGCCCTCTGATTTCCTGGGAATCCCAGTCTATTCAATAAGCAAAGAAAGAAGTCCTAAGAAAAGTGAAGATATCAAGGTGTTAAAGGGGACTTTCCCATGTGTGCTTGGTTCTGCCGGAATCCTCTTGTGTAAACTTGGGTATAAGTCTCCCAGTGATTTTGATGGTAGGAGAGTAGCCTTAACGAGAGCAAAAAAGACAGATGCAGGAAGCGTTGCAGAGATGCAAAGGGGTGAAGCACTGGGAGCTAAGCAGGCTCAGTTTAAGGCAGCCCACTTCGGTGCATGTATGCCGTTTTGAGTAGTCCGCCACAAAACTCCTGGGAAAGGTCTAGACCACTGGCACTAACACCATGAAGGCATCAATATGTTCCATCCTTCAATTCAGCTGCAGTGGCTGAGAAATCGTTTCTCAACAGCAGTTCTGAAATTTCTCAGGCATCGGGATGATGAAAGATTTAAATGTAATAACTTTGCATGAGAACAATTCTCATGCCCTGGGACAGAAAGACCCAATTTTACCTGTGCACATTGCACTTCAAATAAAGGAGAAGATGTAACAGATAACGTGACCATCAGTATTCTCATAGAGAAGCTTTCTGATGTAAATCAGTGCCGGGCTATAGAGTTGAAGCCAGCGGAGCAACGTCAGGAGTTTTTGCTATTATTTTTCCCTCTTTGTTTTGTGCCTTGCTTTGCTTTGCCTATCACTAAACGTTCCAGGGCTCTCTACCACCAGCCCAGAGTGTGGAAAACGCTGACCAAAGTTATTTAGTGTATCCGTGCTCACAAACAAGCTGTTATTTGTCGTTGGCATGTAAACAAGTCACTGTTCTTTCCACCGTATAACTGTTAAATAAATACTGTGAACCAAGTTCACAGCGTTGATTTCTTGTAGGTCACTGAGATGAATTTACAGAAATATCCTGCGACAGTTTTGCAAAACAGGATGAGTCTCAGCCTGAATTTCATGACTGTTTTTTTCCACTTCCATTCCAATGGTTACTGTGTTTTTGCTGTCACAGGCAGGCGGTTAATTCATCCTGACGCACAGAGACCAGGAAAATGAAAACTTTGTTCACTCTTCTATAGTGTTTATAACATATGTGTTACAAATTACTTGTATTTTGGTATGACCTAGAAGTCCTGGCCCATGTCAACTGCAGACTGACTGTGTATGCACACTTACAACTACTACATACCGCTGATTGCAATATAGCATGCAGATAGCCAAACAGATAGCTTTAAATGGTAGCAATATAAACAAGGGATCTGGTAGCCTCGTCCAGGCTGAAAAACTTGCTGGGGAGTATGAGTAAATTAACCCATGAAGACCAATAAATATACCCTATTTACAAACAGCACCTGCATGCAGATTAAAATAAAAATACCAAGACCGGGAGGAAATCAGTTGTATCATCTTTATTCTACAGATGACAAACTGAGGCAGAGATTAAACGCTTTGCCCAAGGTGCCGTAAGAAGCCTATGTAAGAGCCAGGACCGGAGTTACCTGTGCCACAGCCTATGCTCCTTCTTCTGAGCACAGTGTAGATTTATGCTTTACACTGACGTAGCTAGTCTGATCCAAAAGATATCATTCTCAGTTTTCACACGTTAAAAGGACAGAATCAGTTAGACTGTGAGTGTTAAGGATGCTGCTGGGCAATGAAAATTGAAAGCCCTACTTTCGATCTCACTCACTGGTGATAGGCATTTTGGGAAGGGAGTCAACAGCAAGTTTTGAGCTTAAAAGAAATAATAACAACAGTGGTGGGCAGGGGTCTGGGAAGCGAATCTAATAGGTGCCTCTAGATTTGGCTAAGAATGAAAAGAGCATTTTCTTTCCACTGGTTGCTGGCTAGTAAAAGCAAAGGGGTGGAATACATCCAACTTGCAAAACTTGCATACAGTTACTGCTATCTGCAAATGGGTGCCCCTCCCCGCTCATGTGAGCTACACAGGCAAAAGAGAATGACACATGTGCTGTTTCCTTTTCCAGTTGTAAAGGGGTCAGGAGCCAGGCAAGGAGAGCCCGAACAAGAGGAGCATTTTCCTGGGCTCTTCCAGCTGTTCTGTTCAATCCCGCCGTCGGTTCTGAGCAGGGAAGAGAGACTGTCAACACAAATACGGCATTTTTCAAAGGCATAAATTATGAGTTACCAAAACAATGCGACATCTCAACCACGTGAGTACCCTTATCACCCCCCCACCTCCTTACAATAAGAGTGGATTTACCAGTCTGCTGCTTAAGGAAAAGATTGCTTAATGCATTTCATATGCAGAAAAAAAAAATGAAAATGAATGCCTGAGACTAATCCTGAAGAAAAAAAGTTGTGATGAAACTGTTTTCCTTTTTTATTCTTTGTGTTTGTTTTGTGCGCGTGTGTGTGAAGAACTGAAACGGGCTCTGCAAACTCCAGCTCCTGAGCAAAGTTAGTAACGTTTCCGCCTAAACCCTGCCTTAGAAAAGTTTCATTTGAATGTTTTTCCCTCCCCCCGCCTTCAGGAATGAAAATATAGAGCATTTCGAAAGTGCACTGACGATTTTCTAAGATATTAATGGTGCTGCCCAACTCGTGTTTAGAGTCTCAAGCTGTCTGTGTGTAATATGAGATGCAAGCCACAAACTGACAGTCTATATTTAAAGCCACAATGCAGTTCTGCTCCTGGAAATGTAGAAACGTGGGCTTAAGGACAAGCAAATTAGTTTCGCAGCAAGAGAGGGTACAGGAGGGGTAAGTCTTCTGCTGGTGTAACTTTGCATATTTCAGTAAATTTTAAAAGAGAGAATTTGGCCCGAACAGTCAAGCGAGCACAGAGGATCAGCCGCAGCATGGTAGCGTTCATTTTGGGAGAGTATTAAAAAAAAAAACGGAGGGGCAGGGGGTGAATTCTGATTTGATAAGCTGAGAAAAGTCAATGGGAAAACTCTGAGGTTTTGCCACTGCAACAGCAGCTCCATTATCTCTTTTACAGCTTTAGTATAATCTTTCCTGTTTTAATTCAAGACAGTAGTTTTGTATTACTTTTAACAAACAAACTGCCGATAGCAGAATTGTTTATCATACCGTGGTATCAGTAATGAAGGCAGAAAGTACAGACGGCATTGCTGGGAGCTGCCTGCGATTCAGGATTTGATCCAGAGCGTGCTGTAAGAATATTTGGTCTGTATGGATGTTGACACTGACGATGTTTCCCAAGCTCTGAATGAGGCAGGCTGATGCAGCAGAAAAGGCACAGTAAGCAGCATCTCTGGAATCCCGACCAGCAATTTCTATTTACCCTTTAGCCCTTTCTGGAAGTTCTAACCAACAAGAAAGATTAGATGCTAACTTTACATTTTATTCTATTTTATTCAGCAGTTTAGAATATTATAGCTTGTTTTGTATTGTTTCTATTACTGCTTGTTTTCTATTATCGATAGGAAAGAAACATGCAGGCTAATTCCATATTCTGAGAGTTTGGGTTTGGAAAAGCTTGATTAAATTACTGCTATTGGTGCTCTCTAAGCATGTGCAAGATGGTGGTAGTGACTCACCGAGGTGCATTTTGCTCATTGTGCAGTATCAACAAGGGTCCAGACCCAATCTTGAATCTTTAGTGACAGGCTTGGCCAGGTGACAAGTCCTGGACCAGCTCCACAGTCCTGAATACATGACAAATCACTTCTCTGACAGACCCATATAGTCAGGAGACCCCACAGAAAGCCCTAGGGTGGATCTGGATGAGGAGTTAGTACCCCATGGGGCCTTTTGTCTGTTCTTAATGAAAAAAGGCTGATGCATCAGGTTCTCTTGTTTTTTTTCCAAAATCTAGGCAGGAATTCTCAGCTTGAATCATTTTAAGATCATATGATTGCCAGTGAAAATAAATGATTTTCAATCTAGCTAGAAGAAGTATTCTGACTGAAAAATAGTGACTATCTATTCTTTATTTGCCCTCATAATTTCCCTTACTGATTCGGACAGAATGTTCCTGTATCCTGTTTCAGTCTGTCTCTCTCTGTTGTTTTTTTGGTTTTGTTCTTTTTTTTTAATTACATGGATCAAATTTACAGATTAAGAACAAAACTAAATTAGAGAGAAGTCTGATAGTATTGTATAATGCAAGTTTGGTGCATTGTTTTTATAATGGTTGAGGTTTTGGGGGTAGGTCTTGGGGAAAAGTGTCTTATTTCTTAGTAAAATTCCAGCAGTTTTTGCAAGAAACAAGATATTGAAAGATCAGTGTATTGACAGGCACTGCACAGCATGGACAGCAGATGTTTGCCAGAGAGGCAGAGTAATTGGGGAAACAAATTTGCTTCACAACCACAGTGAAAATCTTTGAAATGGGTGTGAAAATGCATAAAGAATCAGCAAAAAACCTTTGACTGTGCTGAACATATTAGTTCTTTGCTGAGTACCTGCAGGTGAGACCACAGAGCAGCTGCCTACTGATGTAAACTGAACAGTGTTAGACTACCTAATTGCTCATGTTCTTTGCTTATCTCCTTGTATTCACTCATCGCTGATAAGGAATTTTTATTCATTCTATAAATACAATATGATCCTGGCAATCCAGGTGGGAGCAGACTACTGTTTCAGAGTTAAAATATTCAACTCTGTGAACCCTTCAAATGCATTGTCCTTCTATATGGGGATGCCACACCAGCTAACCTTGAGCTCTTCCCATGCCCGTCTTAGGTATCCCATCGCTCTGAGTGGTCTCTGTAGACTCAACAGAGAGGCAAGGAAGCTGATAATTCAGCCTGCTGATGTTAGGCAGTGTGTGTATATTTACTCCATCCTTCACTGTTAATGGACATTTGTGTGTGGCTGGAATAAAATGGAATACCTAAGTAAAGAAGTCTGCTACCAAAGCCAAAAATGGAGTTGGGCTTCAATTTCATTGGCTGGGATTCAATACAATATTGTGCTGTGAATATAACACCACTGTCTTTTTTTTCCTTCTTCTTCTTCTTCTGATATTAAAGGGATCGTGCCTGACAGCGGGAATGTAAACTTCCTGAGTTTTAAATGCATCATTTTAAAATACATTTGCTTCCTCTCACCTCTGCTCAGACGTCCAGGCAGTAGCTGCCTGATTTACTATAAAATCCGAGGAATTCCACAGGTTTGGCAATCTCTCTTCAGACTGCAGCTTTTGCCCTCGTCCTTTGAGACTGTGGTGACCCGGCTCCAAGGCAATAGGACAACTCAAATGAGGTGAAGGACTCACGCAAATAAACGTCACCAGGTCGAAAGTTCACTCTGAGGAGGCAGTGATCTATGCAAAGCCATCTTTGGGCCTCAAAGGTGTTCATGCCCTTGGAGAAAGTGCTCTGCACTTTACAGGATTTAATCTGTACTCAGCATGCTGGGAATGTTTTATCTGGGGCCTCTTATACTCGAAATGCCTGCTGTCAGGGGAATCGGTAGTTAAGGAGAGCAGTTTGTGGAGGCTGCTCTTCTTCATCACCTGCCAGCAGATAAGGTCTTACTTCTGGGTGGATAGGGAAGCAGTGCAGTCTGTGATATGTAGAGGAATTAGCCCAAAAGGAAAGCCAGAGGGAAGACTGGACCTCAGGCTGTGCCCCAGCTGCAGAGAGAGGAAGAAGGTAAGGAATAGGGTGAAGCAAAGTCAGCCTTGTGAGCTGTATGGTTTCCATCTGCATTGCCAGCTGTAGCTCAGCAGTAGCCCAGGTACAAGCCCTCCCCTGCCCTGCCTGGGGGGAGCAGACCCCTGGTGCTGCCTCTGTCTGGGGAGCAGGAGGTCTCGGCTCCACAGTGCCTGGCTTCTCCACCTGCCGCAATGACAACAAGAGCTTCTGGCAGAAAGAGCCAAGTATGTGTGGGCTGTCCCCTCCAGGGAGGTTGAGAGCTTGGCAAATGTGGCCCTCGATAAAGGCAAAATGATTTATAGCTATGAATGGTGATAGGACAAGAGGAAACAGCCTCAAGTTGCGCCAGGGGAGGTTTAGACGGGATATTAGGAGAAATTTTTACACTGAAAGGGTTATTAAACGTTGGAACAGGCTGCCCAAGGAAGTGGTTGAGGCACCATCCCTGGAGGTATTTAAAAGACGGGTAGACATAGTGCTTAGAGATATGTTTTAGTGATGGTTTTTGTCAGAGTTAGGTTGATGGTTGGACTAGTTGATCTGAAAGGTCCCTTCCAACCTAGGCAATTCTATGATTCTATGACAAGTCTGGTTCTGAGAAGAGCCTTGTCCTTATCTTTAACTCACTATGAGATCTATTTTGGGGCTGCAAACTGGTCCTTTAAGTGTTCCAGAAGCGATACCACTACCTTTCACACAGGGCCTGCGAAAAGCCGCAAATGATCCCCATAGGCTTTTAATCATGTTATTCACTGCCTTGGCAATAGATTTGAATTCATTGCCCTTAATCAACAGAAGCGCTTGTCTGTGACAGTAACAAATAAACAAAAATGGAGGCTATTGATTATGAAAATTTTGGTCTTCACTGGTAAAGCTGTGAGCATTTATAAACAAGGAAACCTGTAGATTATAATAACCTCTCATTTTTAGCACAGAAGTCTCAAAACATGTCCCACAAGCATTTATGTAAATTGAATACCTCTGCTTGTGGATTTGTCTCCCTCCCACCACTGTGCATATGAATTGGAAAATTTGGCTTTATACCCCAGGGCTCTCCCCGACACCCTCATTGCCTGAGATGTTGATGTGAAAGTCTGCAAACAGCAAGGCTCAGAATGCACCTGAAATTTCAGTAATTAACAGCAGAAATGTTGGCAAACTGCTAAGCTGGAGGGAATGGGGGGGATGTCCAAATAGCAGTCCGCTTTTTTAAAATACGCAGTTCTCAGCATTTCTGGTCACTGCTTTTCAGAGAAAAAAAAAAAAAAGGAAAGAAAAAGGAAAAAAAAAGGCAATGATTACACAGTAGATGTTAAAGATTCAGGTTATGGCTGGTTATTTGCTTAAGCCTATTAGTATTACAGAATTGTGTGGTGTCTGCAATTCATTGCTGATACTGCTGCACCTTTCTTTCTAGGCTCTTGTGGAATATACCCTGTATCCATCACTGTTCAAATGACTGAGTCCAATCAGCAAAGCCTTTTGTAAAACAGGCTTTCGGGACTGTATTCTCTAATGAAAGTCTGTTTGTGTGCCTGCTCTGTGGAGTGCCTGTCTCTATTGTTGGGGGGGGATTAGTATTCCCATAGCATAGGGAAATTCAAGCTAGCAGAGGGATCTGATTGTGCTAGGTGCTGCACAGGCAACCTTTCTTCAAAAGGCTGGGAGACGACATAGAGAGGACAGATTACAGGTAGGAGAGAAATGACTGCTTTCCAGGGGCACTGCTGGAAAGGCAGCTTTTGGCTATGGGAAGGCATTTTTAGCAGCCAGGAGGTAGGAATTAGTATTGATTCCAGTGGATACACTGGGGCAACAGCTCTTTGCTTCCCACTGTCTAATTCTGTAATACATGCTTAGGAAAAACCATAGCTCAGAAAGCAGTTGCGACTGGCCTAGTTGTTTCCCACAGAAAGATCAGAAAACTTTTAAACACTGTGTTTGACACTAGTAGGATCTTTGTTTACTTTTTTTTTTTTTTTGCTTCACATCCAACTTGTGATAGGAAATGCATGAAAAATTGGGGTACACCCAGATACTGCAAGGACATGAACACCTTAGCTGGGCAAGTATGTGGACAGCAGACAGACTGTGTTTTACTTGCTTCTGAAAGACTTAAGTTCCTAAGTCAAATGAATTTGACAGTGTTACCCCAGTAATGAGTTGATAAAAAATTTACCAGCTGCTAAGGATTCTGAAAAACTACTTGATGAATGAAGAAAAGTGGGACTTGGAAGGAATCAGGTTTGGTTTGCCAACAATTTATGAATACGAATGGAGGAAAGAACTGTCTTCCCTGGACAATTTATTTGTAACCCATAACTCAACTGCATCAAGTAACGATAATGCAATGTTATAACAACAAGCATGCAGCTCAATTTGTAGCTGAAACAAGGTCTGTACTCCTCCCTTTCTCCAAGAGTCAGAATGATCTAATTCACACCAGATTTCTATCTCTCCAGTGTTAGCATGGAAATCAAATGCACTGGCTGTGCTATGCTGCTCCCTTATTGCAGATGTACCTTGCACGTGTAGTTTCACCAATGAGATCTCTGGCTAAGTGATTTTCCTCTTAATTAATCTTCTCATCTGCAAAGGAGGCCAGTTTCTCATATCTTCTTCTCTTCTGACATATGTTTCACCACAGGGTTCTTCCTGATGAAGTAGAAAACTTCACCTAAAATCTCAACGGGTTAAACTTGTTCTGCTGCATTGAAGTTTTAAAGTGATTTTTTTTTTCCCTTCCCTCTCCCTCTCTTTTTCATCTTAGAAAAAAAAAATTCAGTTATTTCATGAGGGTCTACCTCTTTCTTCTTCAGATAAGCCCTGAAATGGAGTTAAGCTTTTTATCAGTAAGTTGCAGGGGGGCCTCTGAACACACCCTGGGACAGCTCCATGTTATCGTGAGTGATAAATGCCTTTTGCTGGGGACTGCATGTTTAAAATGTCTAGCTTTATGAGACGGTCCACATTATAAAGAGGATGCGTGACAAGGTCACAGCAATGCAGAATCAGGCATCAAGTCTTTACATATTTGTAGGTGTTCAGATTTGCAGAGACTATTTGCAAACAGAGACACCTAGATCAATTTGAATTCTTTGTATGCGTACATATATACACACATAGTGTATGTATTTATAGTATACTGTACATCTATATGCATACATATACACAGACATACATATATATACACACACCACCCTTTTCATTACTTATATGGCTTGTCACTAGTCAGATTTCTGTATGTGGAGAGTTTAATTTCCCTGACCACATCTCTATTCACGGACCAATACCCACAAGCTCACGTTTACCTCTTTATATGATAGACATCTTCAAAAGCAGAAGAAAAAATTACAAGATTTTTGAAAGCTTCACAAAGGACTAAACTCAGTGAGAAGAAATAAAACGAGAAGGTGGTTCGGGCTATATATAAGGAGTTGGAAAATATTACAAAATATCCTTTGTGTATGATGTAGTAAAACACCAGCGAAGTGGCCTTATGCAAACTATCCATTGCAGATGCCAGATTCGGGTGTCTCTCTGCTGATTGTATATACAGTCAGAGCCTGGCAGCTCACAATGGTGTAGACACTGAATCACTCCATGTTTTGAATTTAGGCATCACAGTATTTGCCTGAATCCATCTTAGAGACCATTACAGGGCCCAGTCCACATAAGCAAAGACGCAGAGAAAAGCAATGATAATGACTTCAGAAACACGGAGGAAGTAGATGTCCCATATGGATCAAGTTATTTAAAGGGGAAGAATCCAGACTAGGAAAGGCCAAGTCTGTGCTCTTCTTAATGCAGTGAATGGTGCAAGTTTAAACCTCAAGCAGGCAGGAGATTTGGTCAAGATTGGGTTCCTCTAGTAGTTCGTCTGTGCTGGGAGAATTAGGTAGTTGCATCTTCAGGATAGTTTTCTGGAAAAACTGAACATTTTACCATATTCATATTGAAATAGAAGTTATTCTTTAAAGAATAACTACCCTCCTTTGGAAACAGAATACTTATTCAGGAATCAACTCATCTTATGTAATTCTGTGTCCGCCTCAAACAGTTATGGGAAAATGAATTTATACTGGAATAGCTATCACAGAATTGTTACTCAAGGTTAACTTGATCCTTTTGTGTAGGTAAATTTGTTTTCTCTACACAGGAAAAATAAGCTTGTTTTCTTTGAAAAAGCATTCTTACTAAGAAAAAAAGCAAGATGCTTCTCATCTGCTAATTGGATATTTCAAAAATTTCAGTCACTTAACAAGGGAGGAAAAAGAAGGTCCTGATGACCAACTTTTGCTAAACCAAATAATCCTTAGGTAAGACAAATAGCCCGCAAATCACTTAAACACAGGTGATTAAAGACTTACATGTATGAATGAGTAGAGAGAAAAAATATTTATAATGGATTGTAAAGAGTTACCATAAAAACGTGGTCAACCCTTGGAAGGAAACTTGCGTACATTTTCAAAAATTCTGAAGTAAGTTTAAAATGACACTCTGGATTTTTGTATTTTATTTCTATCTTCTGGAATCTATATGGGTATATTGTTGAATTCTGTTTTCAAGGTTTTCTTAGCATATATTAGGGCAAGAATTTTACCAATTTATTATGAAATTACATTTTCAGTAGAATCTGTTATTTCCTGAGGCTTTAATATCCAGCACTCACAAGCTAGCAGAGGTTGTTCTTCTGACTATTGATGGTTCATACGAATGTCATGAACACAGTCTCTGTTCTACCCAAAACAGGGAGCAGAAAATTAAAATCTTGATATATCTGTGATGCAGGGATGCTCTCAGAGAACAGCCAGTCTCTATCATTACCTCTCTCTCACGCCTGACCTCTCTGGTTGTCTAGTTCAGATATCCTCTGCACCTCCTAATCCTTCCTGCTCGTCCCTTTCTCAGCCCACACGTAAGTGCTCATATCTCAACACAGGAGAGACACGCAGGTCCCAGTTGTCAAATGCCATTTCCTCCCTTCTTTCAAGAACCTTCCACAGTCCTGGCAGGGGGAAGAAAGACAAACACAGGCAAGGAAGATATAATTCTTCCCATGTCATCCTCTGGGTTAAGGCCTTGTTTCCTTTAGGAGTCGCCCCCTCTTCCATCTCCCTCCCTCTTCTCTTCTCCATTGGTTTCTCTTTGCTCTCTCATCTTCACAGCTTGCTATGAAACAACACCTCCCCCCTCCAGATCTTTCCTGTCATCACACAGGAATTTTTATTACAACTTGGGACGCACTTTTTACATCCTGGATCCCACGACTGGCAGAGTTTATTATTGTCTGTCTCCATTGAATTTCCATAATTATGTCAGTGGACTTTGATTTTTGAGTCTGTTGCATAGAAATCCAGTTTTCTTTTCACTGAACTCAGTGGGATTTTTTTTTATTATTTTAAAGAATCCTGTACTACCAGTTATTAATGGCAATTAAGCCTTTGGTGGAAACAGGGAGATATACACAGAATTAGGCTGCATCTCTACAGAAAACCCTGCATAAGATGTTGAGCAGAGCAGACCGGGAAACAAAACTGCCGTTGAGAGCCGTGCTTCCGTTCCAGCTTCCCCTTTGCTTTGGGAAAAGGGGAAGTCATGGTTTTCTTGCTCTTTTTCAAAACCACTCAGTGTGCTCTGCACACCCAGTCGCTTTTCCTATTACTCTTCCTATCCTGCTCCAGTCATGAAGAAGAGTGAATGGCTTCTGCTAACGTCAGCATAGCCAAGAAGAATAGCACCAGGTCATGTAGGAGAAGGGTGTTTTGTAGGTCCTTATTGTGCAGGCTGTGTCCACCTAATGGAAAGCGACCAATTCTTGTTGATTGCACTTTCTCAGCTCCCACTGAGAGGTGTCCTCCATACCTACAAGCAACAGTTAGTGTCAGGACCCTTGATTATTCTTAAAAAAATGAAAAATCACCTTCTATCTCACCATTGGTAGAGCTGGATGGATCTGGTCCCTCCAAACATCTCTCCGATGCTCCTTACTTGCCCACCCAGCTCACCATATCTCCCTAGTTTGTGTTTCCTCCTTCTCAAGTTAACCATCCCATACCCTGACTCAAGAACTCAGCTGTCATTTCTATTTACTTGCTGCACGGGGGACAATTTGAGATTACTTCAAGTCCAAGCCATTATCACAAAGGCTGTGATGCATGGTGACTTTGTGTGTCGAGAGATGAAAAAGATGGTTTTGTACCACCCCAGAAAGAAGCTGATTTGCTCATAGCCCGGGTTAGCCAAGTCTTTCCTCTGTTTCCAGCTCTCCAATCAATGTCTTCTTCCCACTTATGATTAGCAGCAAGCTCTTACCATCTTTCCTCTCACATCCTTCCCATTCCTTCTTAACAAAATACAGTCTTCTCTGTTTCATAAACGTATCCTTTTTGTTTTGCTTTGTTTAGTCTGTAAATTCCTCAGGACAGAAATCATCTCTCCTTCCATCTCCTTTCTAAACAAAAATCACGAAACAATTATTTGCCACTTCAGTGCTTATGATAAAGGGCACTGACCACATCCATCTTCCCAACTTACCTCATTAAGTTGCTCATTCTGGGCAGAGATCTAGGCCTCCTGAATGATAAAGATAAAATGCAAAAAAAAAAAAAAAACCAAACAAACCAAAAAAAACCAAACCACCTTAGGTATTACATCAACTAGAAAAGCATATCAAGTTGGAAGGACTTTTGGGTTTTCTCCTTGAAAATATTTTTCTCCTAAATATATTCATTTGTATTCTCTGAGATAGTCTCTACGCTGTGGAGTTCAAAGCAAACTGGAAATCCAGCAGAGTTTTTAAGTGCATTAAAGGTAGCGTGTTTCAAAGCCACATGACTGAACATTTAAGCACCATGGAGGAAATGAAATAGCAGGTGGTAATACATGTAAACATGATTGTTCTAATCTTCATACTTTTAAACTTGTCAAAGCCTAGCTCTGTGACATGTTTGACAAAGAGCAAAAATAAGGGATGCTGCGTGCATACACATACACGCAGGACAGCATAAAACCCAAGGACACCAGCCAGCTTTGGATTTTCCCTTTCAGTCCCATTTCAGATCCTGTAAGTCATTTACAGCAATAAGGACGTGGATTTACCAGACTTACGTGGAACCTGGCAAATCTGGGCATGGAGTGCGTGCTTCTTGGGAGATTTGAATACAGAAATGTAGTTCTCTGCTGCACATTTTTTCGCTAAGGTAAAGAATATAAAATGCCATCCACTACAGACTAGTGGCATTTTGCAGATGTCTGCGTACTGTGAATAGAGATAACCAGTCTTTAATGTTCCTCACTTAGGAACTGAAGAATTGTGGAAATATTTTCAGGTGGTTTCAGAGAGTCTAAGCGAGACAAAATGAGACTATTTTTCTTTTTATTACCCCTAAAAGAATGAGAACATAGTAACAAGAGGTGTCCACCAGATCTGCCCCCTTTCCTACTAACTTTTGGTGCATGTTTTCTGATCAACTCTAGCTACAACCATACAGCTTCATCACCTGAGGTCCTGGCACATAAACAAATAGTTGTCCATTTTTGTCTCCATCACATTTCTGCAGAGCTTCTCAGGAAATGCTTTAATCACTGCAAGTTATCGTTGCATTACTGAAGTCAGTGGTGTTGAGATTCTTGTACCCCAGAATTTGAGATTGCTCCTATTGATTCCACTGGACTTTGGATCAGAATTTGCCAATTTCAGATCTTCACTTTTTAATATTACTCTGCTTCAAATGCCCTGATTTAGCTCACAGCAGCCTCATGTATTGTCACCACAGACTTTAATGAAGGCAAAGTGATATATCAGGGGTAACTCGAGCTCTAGCAGGAACCAATGCTGAGGGCAGGGGGTGGTGGGGAGCAAATAAAGATAAACTGATCCTGTATGTTCCCAAAGAAGGAAACTTCCTCCTGATTCAAGTTCTTGCACATTAAGAAAAGTTGTCTATGGCTCCTGAGCTCATTCTCCCTGTGGATTAATGATCCATAAGGGACTCCTTGTACCAAGGAGGAGTAAATCACCCTTCCCGCTTTTGGCAGGCAGGAATGATACTGGGGAGATAAATGCTTTTGCATTTCTCTGAACTTTGTTGTTGCTCCTCAGTAAAAGATTTCCCCTTCTGGAATCCATTAAAATCTGTGAATCTCAGACAAAGACTCTTCTTCCTCCTCCCACATTCTGTGTGAGATGCTTAGTCTCTGCATCCTGGGGACATAACCATTTGTGAGCTGGAAACAGAGCATGAGCCTTTCTCCTCTGGCTTACCTCCGCTGATTTCTTTTGCTCACGATGAATGAAACCTTTCATTTCAGCAGCATCTGACTCATGTCAGAAGGTTCATGACTGACTGGAGCAGCAACGGGGTGGCAGAGACAGATGAAGCTGTGTAAAAAGCGTCATTGCTAAATAAGTAAGGATCTGCTTTAAACACAGGGGGAGAAAGCAAGAGGAGGTACGACTGCATGACACTGTTTTTAAGACAAAATGCAGCCCCTACTCCTCTTCACAATTTGCATTTCCTTTAAGGAAAAGGTCATGTCTTCTCTCCCAGGCTGCTACAAGCCTTCCCCAGGCAGGAAACGTATCCTGTGTCCTGTTTTCTCCAGAGGCCAGTAACGGAGCAGATGGGATCATGACTTCCACATCGTGGCTTCCACTGTGCTGCTTTTAAGTGACCCGAGTACCAAATCGCTGGCTAAATCTCCCTCCCTTTCAAGCATGGTGCAGCCCAGCCCCAGGACCTTGCAGAGCCTGGCAGCTGCTGGAGGTGGCCAGAGGGGAAAATACAGGCTGCTTCCTTTGGAGGTCTCGGTGCCTATTTTTGTCAGATGTGAAATTGCAGCAGTCATTGGGGAGGGGGGGGGAGCACATGTCCTGTAATTAAAGATCGCGTCTGTGATTCATTCCAGAAAAGAGGGGTGTATTTTCCTCATTGAAAGAGGAAAATAGGCTTGGAAACTGGAACATCTAGCACATGCCATTTTCCACCTAAGTGATTTCCTTCACAGCTCACACCTGGGAAGAGGCTCTCAAACCCAAATGGGTCAACCCTCCCTGGTCATCTCCTGCTGCCTGCAGCACACGGCAAGGTCCAGGACTTGTGGGTGGCTGAGGGAAGTCTGCCAGGGAGATGATGATAAATGTGGGTGTGCAGTTTAGCAATCAATTTTGTTTGCTGCTATTTGGCACATTAAGGTAACAGCTTGCTGTCTGTGGGCATGAGCATCCATACCCCTAAGAGGATACTTCGCCCCCATGCTGAACATAACCCTGGGTGAGGGAAGATGTAGCAAGAAATGCAAATCAGTCCCTTGACAGGTGCAAAGCCATGGCACTCCAGCTGTGGCTGAGGGCTGTATCATCTCTCCAGACTCCCAGGGCGCACATACCTGTCTTTCCCATTCCCATCCTTGCTGGGATATTTCCAACCCATTTTCTACCTAATGGGATTTGGTACCAATTTTTCCCATCCTTTGTTTCACTGGCATTGCACAATGAAGCCATGTCTTGGCATACCAGAGATACCTGTATGTTTCCCTTGGCCCTCACCAGCTGGCTGTTAGGTTACACCGGTATTAAGAAAAAGAGATTTTCTTTCCCATGGACACTGCCACCTCCTCCCATATGCTACAGTATCCATGATAAGTGATTGCCAGCGTAGGTTTGATCCTGATAGTGCTGGGTGTTCTTGCCTAACCAGGACTTAAACACATTTTCAGCTCTGCCCATGAAAGTGCTGCAGTGAGCATGGAGCTGATGGTCCATCTTCCCTGTTAGAGCCAGTAGCAGATGCCTAAAGGAGAGTTAAAGCAAAGGGCAATCATCTAGGGATCTGAGGCATGGGCAATTCTTGAGCCAGTCAGTATTTCAGTGTTTAAAATGTTGCCTTGGGGTATAAAAGCCTTTGCATTTACCAGAGTTTCTCATATGAAATACTTTAACCTCCTGCTCACATCCAGACTCGGCGCTTGGCAGGACTGAGCCTTACCTCCCCCTCTTCCCTCTTCTTGAATGAGCTCTTTTAACATGTAGTTGAAGGAATTCAAGCTTGGGAACTCAGCATTACTGAAAGTAGAGCTCGCATCAGGGAGCAAGGCACTCCTCTGCCTTGTTCCCCCAGGTAACCACAGTGCCTCCAGGAACCATGCAGAAATGCATGTGGCCATGTCTTTGTCCTTTTGTCCCTTCTAACAGCCAGCTGTGCAGCAGGAGCCAGCCCCAGCAACGATAAAGGCTGTTGCCTGAAGCTACCCATGTAACTCAGCACAGCGCAAGGGTGCCGCCATGCCTAGCCCCTGTCTGGGAATGCAAGCGGGCTGGGGAAAGTCTCTGCCACTCCTCTTCCCTCCTCATTCAGCGGAGCACCTACTTGTCAGACAAAAATGTTCAGTGGAAGGCTTTAAGGATGTAAAGCCAGACTGCTGCATACATCCCTTCTTTATGAAGTATGTGAATATCCTAGGGAACACTTGGTGCTGACTGTCTCCTGGAGGGACTCCGAAGAACAAAGAAGCCAGAAAGACAAGCCTTGCAGCTTCTGCCTGTGTGTTTAACTCTTGTGGGGGTGGCAGGGGCACAAGGAAAGGCTACCACATCTCATGAAAGAAGCTTAGTGGATTTAGAAACACAGGCATCCACATCTTGTGGAAGAAGGAATTCAATTTGACAGACAGGTCCTGTAGAAGCATGGACTGTTTTATCCCCTTCTTGCAGTTTTCTATTCCACCTATGCAGACGGAACCAAAAAATGAAAAAAGGGATGTAGGCTTTACTCCTCTCTGACTTGTAACAGATACATACTTGTGTCCAAGCCTTGCCCTGACATGAAGTACAGCACAGCTCCCCCTGAAATAAACTGCGGCTCACGCATATCTCAGGCTGGAACTTGGCTCTTAAACAAAGTTTAATGGGAGTCTGCTCTGGCTGAACTCTACTTATGACTTCATATTTTCCAGGGCTGTGCGAGTATTATTGGTTTGTTCATTTTTCTTTTTTTTTTTTCCTTCATTCTCTTTATACTAATAGGTGTTTCAGTGGGATAACTTGACCTTATGATTCTGTTCCAAAGCAGACTTCTCTGGAGGCAATGGTAAATATTTTGGGTATGTTATGAAAGGGCTTTGAGAAATTTGCAGGCTCTCTCACGACTACTTGAGAAGGCAGATTTTTGCGGCCTGTTAGGCAGCATCAACTGGTGAATTAAAGTGGGAAGTTGGAAAACAGTGAGAATGGACAGAGGCTATATATGATGGTCTCGACGATGAATTCTTGGTTCTATCGTGTTTCTAATATTCACAAAATAGAGTTTTTAAAAGCTTTCACCATTGGCCCAAGCGAGCAGTTGGAATGCATGGGAGATTTGCCACCAACTTCAAAGGGAGCAGAAGCAGTTTAACAGAGAGAGCTTTTGCAAATCCTACCTTGTATGCATACTGCTTGCTATTTCACTTCATGTGTTGGAACAGAGCCCTGCTTTGATACAAGTGTAAATGGGACAGCGGTGACTGCTGCTGCTGCTGCTCCGCTGCAGAGCGTGATTGCTGCTGATTCAGCTATGGAAGAGCAGCATCCCTCCAGGCAGGGAGGGAGGTACAGAGTAACAGCTTTGTCCTAAGGTCGGTATTTTGACAGCTGGGAGAGAGCCCTTACTGCTTAATGCATTCCAATACGTTTTTATGCAAGGAATGCCAAGCCCAGCTTTTTCCATGGTCTTCTAGAGCCACTCTATGTCAAAGGAGTCATTTGGCTGTGAAAATCTGGAGTTTTCCGTTTTGTTCAGACCAATCTAGCAAGGGAATCTCCAGCTTTATCCAGCTGTTTTTCTCCTTAAGCTTCTCTTTTGTGGGACCTGTTTTTTTCTGAGTGCAGATTCATAATGTATTTTGCCCACCCAAAAGAGCATTCCTGCTTTTTGCCTTCTCTCTCTGCACCTAGCAAACCCTTCCCTGTTAAGAGATCGACCCACAGTCAGACCACATGGTGACTTGGATCAGTTTGCCAATAAGTAAATACCCCCCACCTCTTTCCTTTTGGTGGGCTGGTTTTCTGCTGGATCTGCTTGAAAGGAAAAAGGGTTAGGAACAAGAATGCCCTTTTCTGCTGGAGTGTAGTAGCCAGCTCAAATCACAACTATTCACTTTCAGCTTTCCTGCGTGTATATTTCATACATTTGAGAAAGGAGCCGCCCAAAGGCTTTACAGTAAGTCAAAAATACGTTGATCAGAGAAGTGCCACAGCAAGCATTTGTTGCTATTGAAAAGTGCTAGACCATATTTCTTTTTGCTTAATGACACACATTAATCCCCTATTGAAGTTGCCAGGGTTGTCCAAGCTGAATCTAGCTGTAAAGGTTTAAAATATAGTCCAAACTATAAAAATGTAGCATTCCAACCAAAAAAGGAGCTGAAAAAAATCTCAATAATGTCCCTTTGGTTTTTCCTTTGCTGTTTAAACCACTAAGGACATGGTCTACAAGCTCTGAAATGGTTGCAAAAAAATGTTATTTTTTAAATTGGTGACCAGAATATGAATATTATCCCAGTACCCACTGCCACTTCTGTTTTCAGTCCAGTTTCCTAATGAAATGAGTCTTATGTGTTCCTGCTGTCTATCTGTCTGCTTAATCATCTGCTCATCCATCTGTCACTTCCCATCAAGAACTTTTGGATCCACTGGCCAGTTTCAACCAGATTTGAAAGAGAAGCAGAAGCCTCAGAAATTATTATCATTCTCCAAGTTGTATGAAAGTCAACATTTGTCTACAGAGAGCCATTCAAGTGAGCAGTAACAAAAAAAGGACTCCTTATTCAGAGACTGAACTAAATGGAGTTCTTTTCTAGTTAGGAATGTAATAACATCAAATTTTGGCATGGAAAGATTGCTTGCATAAACATGACTGCAACTTAACAGGCAGAAGCAGTGTAAGACACTATTTAAGCACCTGTGGGAGAAATCTAGCCCTCTGACCAGTACCCATGCTCCATGAAAAGGCTCTGACTACCTGATAGGAAGGCTAAGCCCTGAGCACAGGCTTTGGAGAGGGATGGTTAAGAAATGCTAACAGTAATGGTTGGGATTTATTTTCCCTAATTATAGACTCCAGAAAGCTAGGTTTCTAATCTAAGCTAGTCTTCTAGGTTTGCTGCTTGATTGATGGGGAGAAAAATTCTCCCCCTATCGCCCAGGACTCATCACACCTCTGTTGGAGCTGTATGGATCTCTTTGCAAGAAGGCTTGTCAGAATAGAATAGAATAGAATAGAATAGAATAGAATAGAACAGAACAGTTCCAGTTGGAAAGGATGTATCACAATCATCTAGTCCAACTGCCAACTAGCATCCTCTGCAGCACCTGTGGAGACAGTTTAGGTCACATAGACTCCTTTCCAGGAGTCAAACATCTTGTCTGGGTGGTTATTAGCTCTTCACCTCCATGGTAGTTACCGTTCATGTTTTATTAGGAGGGAGGAACATTAGTAGTGAGTTGTTAATGAATTCTCACAACAATGTAAGTCCCATGCTGAAAAACGTTCAGTATATGGCTTCAGTGAAGACGTTTTCGTGCTCAGCTATGTTAATGCATTCGGTATGCTATTTGTCAAATAATGCCAGACAACTGTCCAAAAATAATAGACAAATGAGAGTTTTTTCTTGGTTTGTTTTTTCTTTTTTTTGTCTTTTTAACAATTATTGCACAATCTGTTTAGAATCACTCAGATGAATGATAGATGGTAAAGAAGTTTTGCTAAAATTGCTCAACTCAATTCAGACAGCTTGGACTGATATGTAAAGGCATTTCAGATAATAAAATGGGCTTTGTCTTTTTAAATGGAGCAGATATGCAAAATAAATCTGCATATTCATTGCAGAATCCTTGGAAAATGAGAAACGTTGTTGCCCTAAGCTACTATTTGCCTTGCAAGCTTCTAAGGTGTTTCAATATGCTTTATTTTCTTTGTTTAATATGCTCAATATTTAAAGCATTTGGAAGATAGTTTCCACTACAGATATCTCCATTAATAATATTAACCTCGTCAGTGCTCCAGGAAAGATCTCTGTGTCCCTAAAGAGCATATGCTAAACATACTGACATTTCCACTTGCAATGCTTAGTAGTCAGTGCCTTAGGCAAGCACCGGGATATGAGCTGGATGGAGCTGAATACAATTCATATCAAATAAGCTAGGGGACAGAGCACAGGTGGTGGGAATGAAACATAAAAGAAGAGACCTGCCCATGTGGGGAAAATGATTATACTTTTCTAAGGGTAGTAGTTTGGCACTACATTCTTTGAATAGTCGGAATAATATCTTTGTGCATAACTGCAGGCTTTTGCCAGGTTCCAGATGATTTCTAGATGACATCACCTGTAATTTGATCATATCACCTGTAATTTAAGCACAAGGTCAAGTTTTTTCATCTCAAACCAAGAAATAGACATTTATCAGCTTTAATAGAATAATGGCTATGCTTCTTTCCTTACATGTAAGTGCTCATTAAAACAAGTTTTCTGCCAGCAACATTCTTGCTTTTGGATGTATGCCACTGCCCTCTAAATCCCACCCCAGTATACACTGGCTGCCTCCTGCAGCAGCTCCCTGTGGGGAGGAGAAGCACTTGCTGTAGCTCCTCTGAACCTGGATGACTGGAAAGCACGTGGTGACCAAAGAACTGACTGCTGCTAAACAGAACTTAAAATTGCTGAGTCCTCACTGCCTTTCCTTCACTGCTGGACTACGTTAGTCTTCCTTTTCTCTCCAGCCTAGACTTTTCATGAAAGTTGAGGCAAAGTGCTTATCTTTGCCTGCTCTTCCTTTAAAAACAGTTAAGGTTGAATAATGAAGTAAAAACTTGTGAAGGTTACAAGGACAGGCACACAGCAGGAACAGAGAAAATCGGCGCAAAAGTGCTGGCGAATTTATTAGATGGAAATATTTCAAACACTAACAAACAGTTCAGTCTGTCTTAGTCAGGGGGACTAATTTTAACAAATGTTTGTATTGAATAGTGCCACATCCATAAAAAGGGTATGTTTCAAATGTAAACTAAAACCTAATCCTAAGAAGTTATTAAGGTCATAAAATCAAGCCCAGCAACACTAAGAAACACAGAGATCACCTTATCCTCTGATGACACGGTCAAAACGCCTGAGAGTCAGGACTGAGGCTGGTAGACCTGTTAGGTACAAATTAAAAGCGTGTCTTGGTAAATTATTACAAGCAGATTTGCAGTTAAATTGTCTTACTACATCATATAACCACTTACGCAAGGGATTGCGAAGGAATTCTCATGTCCTCCAAGACCTCTTGGCCTCTGACTTTCCACTGAAACATTCTGGCTCCAATTTTTATACTCATCTTTCTAACATGCAATGTTTAGGTCAGCGAGGTGTGCTTCTTTCGTGCACTGTTTCTCAAGAATTAAGTATCTTTTACAGGTTGTCAGATGGGCTGTTACTGTATCCATAGTCAGCTCCTTTGATTACCTATGATCATTTGCAGCATTTGCAATGGTTAATCAATTAAACCAGCGACTCCTTTCCATTCAGCTTTGATCTCAGTGAATGAGCAAATGGCTGGTTTGTTCCCATTTTGATTCAGCAAAAATGAATAGAGCTTGAAATTGTTGACTTTGGGGGACAGGCAGAAATTATCTGGTAGATTCACTGGATATTTAGTGTTTCTTTCAAAACCTTCCCAATTAAAAAGCCCTCAAAAAGAGTGCACTATTCTGATGAAGAGAGGGGAGGTGGGAGGAGGAGGGACACATGCAGGAAAACTTCCTGGTCATGGACTTATGTATTGATTCGTAACCCATTTGTCACCCCTTCTTTAATGAAGCAATAGCAGGTCAGTTTATCTTCCCCAGCAAGATGTTGTACATTTGGAGCATGAGCCAACTTTGACGGTTGTGGAGGAAAAATGTAAATCATGGCCTGGTCACATTAACATATCTCCACGGAAAAGTGAGGAACTTTTTGCAGTCATATGACTATACACAAGGCAAAACTTGCAAGTTGCCACATGCGGCATTTTTTGAAAAAGATTAGACCTTCTTCCAGGTCCACACACTTCATGCACCTTTTCTGTGATAAGAAGGCAGTTTTTGCTCTTCAGACATCAAGCTGCCCCATAGGAGCACAGCAAAACCCGGCCACTATTCATGAGCAGCAAGACCATCACTGGGTGGACCTTGGTGGCTTCCCACATCCCATCTCTAAAGACAAGATTTCTACAGCATCCTCTTGTAAGCTTCACTGCCCACTTGCTAAGGAGCTCCAGCGCTAGTGGAGGCAGCTCTTTTCTCTAACTTCTACTCTGCTCTGGGGTTCTTCTACCAGCCCTGAAACCTTCTCTCCCTTCCTGATGCTATAAGGAGTAGACAGATCCATCTGAATTTCTCTGTCAGTTTTTTACTGTATGCATACCTCAGTGTAAATACACGGGATGCATTAAATATCTGTTACCAGAGGGGACATGGGCCTACAATAAGCTCTCTCTGAAGTGCTGTGCTATATGGGAGCTTTAAGTTTGTAACTTTTATAGTACTTCTGAGGGGGAATTGCCATTTTAATGCTCTTACTGCATGCACTTTGCTTAATTGCCATTAGAATAGGTGGTTGGTATCAAGGCAACCTCAGCTAAAGAGCTAAAGTACTTTAATGTATGTGTCTAGTAAGTGCAAATAAAATTAAAAAAAAAGAGTATGTGATTTGAACTGAACGGGGAGTTTGTTTTTTTCCAATTCTTTTTGGGGATTAACAGAAAAGTTTAATTTAACTAAAAAGTCTGTCTTTTGTTTAGGTTATGTATTCCTTTAAAACACAATTTTCTTCTCTTTTTTTAATTCGTTAGTTAATTTTTTTATTTCAAAATACAGAATATGTTCAGTTTTAAAAGATCGTTATTATTTTTCACCTAAAATAGTTTCCCAAATTCAATAAACATTTTCTCCTTCTCCCTCTTATCATTAAGGGTATCATATGATTATTTTTTGACAACCTGACTTTTAGTGTGTCTGTCTGTCTTTGATTTTCCCTAAGACCCAAGTGCAATTCAACTTCCCAAAAGAAGGAGAAACTGTGTGAGTGAAACTGTTAGTCCCTCAAACATTGGAAAATATATTTTCTTTTATTTACTTAATAATATTCTATAATGGTACAAAAATATTTTGCTGGCACTGTATAGCAGAATAAAATGTGAACTGCTAAAATTATGTAGCAATCCTAATCTAATTAAACTAACTTGATAATGACCTTTTATCCTCACTGTATTACAAAGTGTGAAAAGTCTTGAACAGACCTTTATTTTAATTGAATGAGACTGGATTTTGTCTTCTCAGAATTAATGACAAAGTACTTGCTAGCTAGGATAGCAAGAGAATTGGGCCCGGTGCATTTTAATTTTGTAGATATTTTTAATCTGCATGATTTACCTTACATTTGGAGCACAGTCCATTTACTTACCCAAAAGATCATGTGGTTTTTGTATGACACCATTATTGTCCTTATAATAATTTAGTATATAAATGGAAGTCAAATTATTCTGTCTCTTGTCCAGACTGACAGATGAGAAACTGTTCCTTAATTTTGAAAGAACAGCCTTGATGTGTTTCATTATCTAATGGGAGATGGTGATGGCTTTTTCAGCAGAATGTGTCAAAATGATGGGTTCACACTGATGACCCTTTGGGATAAGAGATGCCAGCTCTGGCAGGGCACTACACACTTACTGGCAAATATTAAAATAGGAAATGACTTTTTTTTTTAATACAGAAAGGCCTCAGCGCGATGCATCTGATATCGTAACACAGGCCAGAGAGCAGCTTGAGCAATTAACATATTTTTAACATGAAGTTTTCAGAAGTTGGTTCAACTCGTTTTTACACACGCAGCTGCAGTGAACCAGTTCTAACTATAGCTTGTAAATTAAATTGGTATGCTAAGGTTAATAGATTAGTGATTTTCTCATGAATGCAGTGTGTTGGCAAGGCACAAACATAAACCAAAGGGCAAGGAGGACATACCACAGTTGCATAAACAATGGAGATGTTAAGACTTCATTAGTTCTTCCATTCTAAATGTATGTTAAGAAAAGTCTTGCATCGGTGATGACAACAGGGACACATTAGGACCTGCTTTTACAGTCAAGAGGAGTGATGACTGCAGAAGAGCATGCAAAGAACAAAAAAAGCTCCTGTAAAAGGAATAGTTACAATAAATAAATTTTATATATATAATATTAAAAAAAAAAGAAAACTGCAAAAATTATAGCAAAGGATTTTAACAATTGCAAAAGCTTCCTGGTGGACTTTGTAGATTTCTCAATACTTTCAGAAGTTTATAATGTTTTTANACTGTTGTCTTCAGTGGAAGCAGTTAGATCAGTGATGACTGTTTTTGAAGCCCCACTTTGTTTTGAAACCCCACTTAAATTCTTTAGATAAAAAGGCAATCTTCCTTTAAAATTACAACTTTTTTTTTTAAATAAGGAAAAATCAGTATGGTATTTTGTGTTAGGTCAATTGATGCAAACGAAAAAATAGACAATAATTTACTAGACTCGGTATTATGGAGTAAACCGTGTTTCATTAGTCTCCCATTATACTTAAAGCTTTTTTCAAATATATGAATGTATGAAAGAATAGTAAATACAAAGGCAAAATCCTTCTCTGAATTACATTTATATCTGTCTTGAATCATGAACTGGATGTTACTCAGTTTGAACATCTCCCGTGTTTACTGGAAGTGCACAGATAGGTAGCACTAATATTTAAGGCAAAACCATTAAACATTTAATAGTTGAATTCTAAAGACACATTTCAGCCTACAGACTGCTTACACACCACTTCCTGCAACAACATGATCAATATTTGGGGTGGTCCTTCAAAGGACATCCATGGATATACCTCTATTTCCTCACCTGGAAAAGTCCCACTAGCAGCAGTGTTTTTCATAAAGTGGTTAGGTGAGCTGATTAAAGATGAAATCTTACAGTGCATTTCCTAGTCTGCACACCTAGGAAACCCTAAGAAGGAAATGACTGCCCTAAGGAGCTCAGCTCATCATTCACGGGGTTTGAATGAATTTCAAGCACTTCTTATGCAATGAACAGGCACGTCAAGAGACATGCCCAAGAAAACACTTAGAGACCTACTTGAGTGTAATTTAGCAGCCAAGGCTTCATCTGAGATTGTAACCACAAGCAGGCAGCATTGGAGCATCATGATAAGGGATGACTTAGGCTGCTAAGAATTGAAAATACAAGCTCGTGGCTAGGAAAATCCTGAAAGGCAGGAGCAGCAGTAGTGCTGCCTGACTGGTGTTGAGTGGGTTTGAAAACTGTGTTGTAAAAGCTGCTTATCATACACAGATACCTGTATAGTCACTCAACTTGACTCACACACTCCAAAAGGGCAGTATCACCCACAGCTGCAAGGAAATCATGACAACGTGAGTTGTAATCTCAGGGTTTTCTTTCTATATTCAACACTACTTAGCAGTAAGCCCTTGTCCAGCTTTAGTCTGGAGCTTTGTCTTAGGAAATGAGAGAGACACTGAGAAATTTGGGGTAAGTTTTATGTTATCCCATCAAATTGCCCTTGCGGATTACACAGCAGAGATTTGGTAGGTTGCACCAGCAGATTAGATCTATCCTGTAGGATGATTCCCATGCATTCATATCAAATGTGACAAATGGGGATCCCTTTGCAGATGCAGGTTTCCTTCCATGTCTTTTCCATGTGTAAATCCATAACAAACTTGTAGCTACTTATATTGCCATCTACAGTGCTGACTGCAAAAGCACTAAGGATGCAAGTACTGGATTTTTTTTTCTGGAAACTCCTTTAGCAGGCAAAAATGATGCCTGAAAAATTAGGAAGCTTGAATCTCTCTGGAAGTTTATCCCATGTGTCACTGACAGTAGCCACGGAAGCACATTAAGGTATTGTTTTCTACAAGTAGCAGGATCTAAAATCGGCGCTTTCTATGCTGGATGGGAGAAAGTATTTTGGGAACAAATATGCCCCTTCCCATTATTGTGTAAGTTGAATAGCTTGTCAGTTTGGATGTCTTAACGTGGTTACATTTCTAAAGTAGCTCACTGATAAATCTTGCGTCTTTATCAGAATTCTCATAACTCTCTGTGTTTTCCTTAAAGACCTGTTTCCTGGTGGCATAAAATCATGCCAAAACCTCAGTTTTCATCTACAAAGCACATTTGGTCTTTGGTGTTGTAAAGAAGGGCTGGAAAGTAAGACTTGAATGAAGCTCAGTTATGAAAGAAAGGACAAATAAAAGAAGCTTTAAATTATTTTAAAGCCAGTGTCATAATTTTTGAGCAGGAACTGACTTATAGCATTTAGTGGCTCAGATTTGTAATTTAAACAAGCCATGACTACTGCCAGAAGTGCATATCAAAACAAGGAGAGTGCTGAATCTCAAACATTCGTTTTCATGCTGGACCTGCCTCCTTCAAAAAAGTGCTCCTCAGCCAAAATGGAACGTGATCAGTTTAAATTAGAAAAAGCCTATCAGAATTTTAAAAAGTCAAGTTTTATTGGAAAATCACACCTGGATGAGATGGTTTAACAGATTTACCAACAAATTTAGCAGGAAATCTCACCCCTGGCTACATTAACATAAAAGCTAGTTGTACTGGCTTTGCACCTTTGAAGCGCAAAGCCAGAGATCTGCTTGCAGTATTTAAGTCAGGAATATTCCTAGGGCTTTCAGAGGCTGCTGCCCTCTCAGCATGATTTGATTGATGACAATGAGACAGGTAGCAATTGTTGTTCTATTGCAAAATTCCTTATCTGTAAGTTTATGGGCAGAACTGGAATTTGATGAATTTCAGGTCACGGCACAAAGGCATTTCTTTCCCTTCATTCTGGCTTTTAGAAAGATACTTTCCAACAACAGGCAATTTGATTTGTATGTTCTGTTCGTGATTTAGCCAACTCATTCTGATGGCCAGAGATTTTATGAAAAACAAGTTTTCCCACAATCTTTTGATTTCTGCATGTCATGGTAACCAATGGCACTAAATAACAACACTGTCTAAACACTTTCGGGACCAGATTGTAGCTCTGGACAAGGGCCAGTATAACAGTAAGAGGAAGTTTTGCAAGGACAATTTAGCAGCAGATAACACAAAAACGTCCTTGAAACAAAGGAAAATAAACAAAGCAGGTGCAACAGCAGTTACTGAAACACAGACCTCTGAGTCCTCTGCATGCGAAGAAGAGCAGAATAAAGAAGGTACAAGAAGGCCAAAGCCTATGGCTGTTGCTCAGCTAAAAATTCCTCCAGTACGTTGGATATTTTTTCTGCCTCAGAAAAGAAGATTCAGTCCTACAGTACTGCAGTGTATTTCTCTCATAGACTGAGATGAAGTTAAAGAGAAAATACTGAGGTGCCTGGCCAAGCATGAATTCCCATTTGGATGTTGTCCCATGTGGCTGTTGTCTCGCCCCTGCTCTGGGAAGACGGATTCATTTCATGAGAACATGCCTTGCATTTTCCTCAGTCAAGTTTTGTGAAGGGTGATACTGCTTGAATCTTGAATGACACTGATACCGTCCTCCCTGCCTAGCAATATTCTGATATTGCCATGAATCACATAACTATTTTTGGACAAAGTGAAATTTAGGGACTCTAAGACAGGCACTGAGTGTCACTCTCTCCCCTCCATCATCCTTGCTCTAAAAATGATTTGGGGAGCATATCCTGGAAACTTCTGGTCATTGGTGGTACCTGCAGTGTCCCAGCACTCCGGATGACGCAGCAAAAGGCCAGCTGGGAGGAGAGGAAGCACTTTTTGTGGTAAAAAGTCGACACACAAAGTAGAAGTCAGGCTCTTGTGCATGCAGTAAAATGGGAACCGTGGTGAGTGAAGCCACATCACGGCGTTAGCAGGTTGCGGAATGGCACAGCAACTTCAGATTAACAGATCAATGCCAACTACACGGTAACTCAAGATGAGTCCAGCATTCTTCTGAAAACTTAGGAAGTACAGTATGAAAATGAAAACTTTTCTGCAAAGTGGTGATACTGTAATCCATTATCAAAAAGCACTTTGGTGGCAAGTACTAGAGATAAGGCACCTGCTTGTTATCTGAATCAGAGAGGCACCTGGGAACGACAGGAAAGAAGCAGAGCTTCTTCGCATACCTTTTTGTAATTAAAGGGATAATGATTTGATCTGGAATTAATGTTTGGAAGCAAGCTGTGTGGCTAGGGAAGCACTTTAGAATTCACACCTTCAAGTATTTGCTGTAAAGGAGCCTGCTTTTTTGGCATGCATTATATAGTTGGTGTATAAAGAAATACAGAACAGTTTGACCTTGAAGCAATTAATCTCTTCTGAGGCACATGGGTTTTGAATGGACGTAGACATAATCAGAGTTTTTTTAAATTACACAAGCCGTGCTCAATCTTTCCATCAGTGTGTAGCTGGTAGAAAATGTGGGAAGGCTCTCTGGGCAAGGGAAAAGGACTCCTACTTTCCAGAAAAAGCATCTCCCATGTTTGGAAAGAGAAGGATCGTTTAAATCTCACCTCTCCTCTGTTTATTACAATTTGATATAAGAGACCGGACATGAGTAAGGAGAAAGCTGCTGACAGGGTCTTATCCTTCCATCATCTATCATAGATTTAGCAAAAGGAGAGCCAGATATCAGCCATAGTGCCACTGTTGAATTTATAGAAGGATTTGGAATTACTATTTTTACCTTTTCAGAGAATTTTTCTATCTGCTGTATTTACCAAAGGGAAATAAAAAAAGACCTCACATAAAGGTATTTGCCTTATGTGGAAACCAATATCATTTAGAATTGTATAAATAGTACAATAATCAACAAAGAAAAGAGTGTCCCGTCATAAACCTAGCCTGGAAAAACTTCAGGACTTCATCACCTTCTCAGATATCCACATAATTCAGGACTAAGTGGGCTGATACCAATGGCATGAAATAAGGAGCAGAAAACAAGATCAAAATTGTACCCTGATCAGCTACAGAGACGCTAGTGAAGAAATGCTTGTCTATATGAATTTACTTTCATTTAAGGTTTACATCGGATAATGAGAGAAAAATCCATACTGGTTTTTAGGATTTTTTTTTCCTCTCCCCTTTAAAACACTTTGGCTATTCATTAGTTGGTTTAGATATTTTTAGTAAGTGCTATAATTAAGATCAAAATGTAATTCAAATTCTAACTGCTATTTCAGCAGCTTACAACTTTTCAGACCTATTTCTTTCTTCTTAAAAGGACATGATCAGGTACTTCCCTTTTGCATTTAAATTGCAAAGTTATCTTTTTTTATAAATTATAATCCAGTAAAGAACATAATTTGATTTATCAGCACCTAATTCAGGCATACGCTAAGTGACAACTGTGTTTTGTACCACACACATGACAGATTTGCCTTGATTCCAAATGCAGGTTTAAAAGAAAACAAATGCTGAGATTAAAAACAGGATATTGCAGATAAATAAATGCTAATTGAAATCAATAGAGCCAGATTAATTTGCATCAAATCAAGGTCCAGACCATCCTCTGAAGAGCCATAAATGGGAAAATGAATAGGCACCAACATTTTTTCACCAAAACTGCCTTTCTGAGAGTAATCACAGTACCTGAACGCTCTTAATTTAATCATTCACTGGAGGATGTTACAGGTAAGTGCTCATAATAAACAGTAGGTGTTTCCCTGAGGGCCATGATAGCTTGCATAATGTGCTAGCTATTTATTTTCCAGTGTTATGGTGACAGAAAACCGCTACAAATTCTAATGAGATGTTTCATAAATGTTTTTTGCTAACGAGAGATCTTGTTTAACTTCGGAGTTTCAGAGGTTAAAATAATACTGCACCACCAGTACAGTCACTGCTGTTACATATGATCCAATTCCTTTTTCTTTAATTAACTTTCGTATGTTCTAACCTATTTATAGATGAAGACATTGAGAGCCCCACAGCTGGAGCAGATGTGGCTGTTATTGGAGGTAAGTAGCAGACCATACTAAGCAGCTCCATTAGAATTAAAATAGCGAGTTGGTTGATGTCTTGCATTTTGCAAACCCCTTACTTTGCTGACAAGACAACAGGAGTGGTACAATTAGAGTTAATTATGCCAGTGGGAAATCTGCTCCCAGAGGGGCTATTGGCAAGATAACGAGATGAGATAATGAGCATAAACCATATAGTGAGCAGTACCCCCCCCATTCATTTCCTCATTTTTAGACAAAATACCGAAGAGTCCAGCAGCAAAGCCAACCTCTGATTCTTCATTATTCACTGGGCCAAGGCTGTCATTTAATATAAAACTCGTGTAGCATCATGCTAGCTCATACCAGCTCACCCTTTATTTTTACAGCATATACCACGGTGCATTTCCTGGTGTTCCATTAAAGCTTTCTCATGCATTTAAACTAAATACAGTTGTCAGAATAAATGAGCAAAGCTATGTTCACAGAGAGAACCTGCCTTTTCATTTTTATTGTGTTTGTTCATTTCCATGCTAACGCACTAATTTCAGTTGTTCACAAGGGGGTATACCAATCATTAGTGCAAATTGGTGAGGTTCTGCTATATTTCCCTCAGGTCCCATCTCCTGTAACTTTAATTTCAGCTTTCTATGAACAAGTAGCAGGTAAATTGATTTGTACTTAGTCCCTTAGGCTTATTAATATTGTGCTACATCCAAAGCCTATTAAAGCCTCTTGTGTCAAGGGATATACCAGTGAGGTCCTAAAAATTGATGAAACCCCCACTGCAACTATGATATTATTGTAAACCTGAAGTTCTTTGTATAAGCAATTTCATTTCTGCTAGCAGTAACTTCACTTTCGAGAACCAGGCACCATAAAATCTGTGGGATAACATTGAAGGCGTATTTTTTAAGACAGAGTTATCATTTTTATTTACCCTGCTAATGTTCTGTCTATTCCCCTGTTTTCATGCCAATAGGGTATCCCCACTCAGTTTCCTGATGCTGATAAATCTAAAGCTTTGGAGATACCCACTTCTGCCACAGATCTTGAACACAGGGGACAGAAGAGAGATACTGTCTACATACCCCTCATTCATTGTCTCTGCAGAATAGTCGGTATTTCCAGGGGGTGATCCATCTGACCAAATGCAGGAATTCAGTTCTAGAAGAGGAATCACACACACACACTGTCCACTGACGGTAGAGGAATCAGAATCATAGAATACCAGGTTGGAAGGGGAGTCAAGGATCATCTGGCCCAACCTTTCTTGGCAAAAGCACGGTCTAGAGAAGATGGCCCAGCACCCTCTCCAGCTGAATCTTAAAAGTGTCTGATGTTGGGGAAAACCCAACAGGAGTAACACAGATGGAGCCTCCTGAACTATAGATGCCTACAATGCGTCAAATCAATTCCTACTTATTGCATCCTCACAGCAGCTTCACACTCCACTTATGGGATTTTCCTAGGAATGTCCTGTTCTGGTGCTTTTTATTGGGTGCTTCTTTAATGTTTGGTATACTCCTGGAGTCATGTGAATATAGAATCAGCTCAGTATCTTGTACTTGTACAGAATCACAGCTGAAGAGTTTATAAGCACATGCTAGTTGTATCCCAAAAAGTGTTTAAAAAAAAATTCACACAAGTTGAATAAACTTCAAAATATTTCATTTATTTTCAGGATTCTTGAGTGAACAATTTCATCTGGAGGGAAGGGGTTACAGCCTGTAGTTTTTTAAGAATGGACTTCTCAGGGGTTCCTCTCTTTTATGGAATTCTATCTTTCATGGCAGAAAAAAGAAAAAAAGGAAAGGGCTCTGGGACGCAAGGAAGCACAATGTCCTCTGCACAACCACCCCCGAAACTTGGATTAACTTTCCTCCACTAGGAATGCTTCCATTCACCATTTGCTCCTATGAATATTTGGGTTACCTACAGAAATTTTTGTCCAGTCAACAAAATGCTAGTAATTAGCCTTAGTCCAGGAGACAGGAAAGATCTGCTCAGAATCCCTTCCTCCTCCCAGGTGTTACTTCCACATTCATTACAACCAGACTTTCTTAATTAGAACACAGCATGAAATGGCAGCTTGCAAATACAGAGCAGTACTGCAGTTGCATTGATCCTGCTATTTGTTGAATGTGTCCTAAGAAATATTCAGTCTCCTGAACTCCTGAAATTGAGTACAGTCACAGAGGCAGGGTCAGGTTGCCTCCAAACTCCCCTGGGTATATGTTACCAGAAAGTTGAAAGAAACCTATTGGTTTTCCTTTATGTTTTCTTATTTCTCCTCATTTTGTAATGAACTTTTAGCTCCAATGAGTTCAATCAAATGAAGCCATTGATTTGAAAGAAACCTAGTGAGACTTTGACCTGCATTCCTGCAGTATCTATACCCCATCTTTTTTTTCCACTGTCAGACTCTGTTCTGATTCTGGCCACTGCAACATGCGAACATCTTATGACACGTGGACTTCTTCCTATCAAGTAGTTCATATTGTGATGTCTGGCTGTGAGATACTGCTCGCATTTTATTACTGACAATACATTTAACTTGTCCCTTTCCTCTAGGTGTGATTGCTGCAGTGGTATTCGTCCTCATTTGCCTGCTGGTGGTGATGGTCCGATACATGTACAGGCATAAGGGCACCTACCACACCAACGAGGCAAAAGGAACTGAGTTTGCCGAAAGTGCAGACGCTGCTTTGAAAAATGACCCTGCTCTCCAGGAAGCAGTGGATGAGAGCAAAAAGGAATATTTCATCTGAGAGGCAAGGATTTCCATGGAGACTTCCCCAAGGGAATCAGTCAGAAAAGCTACATCAACAGAAGTGCTAAGAGATGGATAATATGAGGATACAGGCAAGCATCCTAATTGAAAAGTATGTCTTTACTTTTGCTGTCACTGGGTTGTTTCTTTTCCTCTACCGGTGAAGAACTAAATGGCAGACACTTGCCTGTTGATTTTATTAGCAACACAGCTGGTCACAGTTGAAATCAATATCAGATAAGAAGAAACAAAATCTCAGTATGAGTGATACACCAAAACCAGATAAAGATAGCAAATGTCAAGCCTTGACATTTGGTGAAAATAGCAGATGCCAATGGAAAGCATCCTCTTAGAGTTAATGATGCATCCTATGCTGATATGATACAGAACTACCTGAAATTTAATTTCAAATGGTCACAGAACAAACATTAAACTAGATAAAGCTGATGTAGCTGTAAGAAAAATAGCTTTGTAGCCCAGATATCTACCCCTTCCCCTTAAATGTGCTATTTTATTGGCACAGGGGAGTTTGCTTTGTTTGTTTGGGGATTTAGACTGGGATTTTTTTTTTAATTTTTTGAATTTTATATATATAAAAGTCAAAGACACTTCAAAGAAATAAAACTGCTGCAAAATGTGGAAAATATAAAAATGCAGGATTTATTTCTAACTTGCTCTGCATAGCAGCTTGAGAACTGCAAATTCTTGGAATTTAGAGTGTAGTATATAACAGTCAGTAGACTTACAAATATGATTCCAATTAGTCGTTAAGTTCCCTGCATGCATGCATAAATAGAGAGATATTAAAAGGTAAAGCATCTTGGTTTAAACAGGCCTTTTTAAACAATGGAGCTCAGCTAGGTTTTTTTCAAGTAGGATATTTTTGCCTGAGTATTTATTTATTTATTTTGCATTGGAAAATTCTCTTGAACGCCCGCCAGCAGGATTTGGGATTTTTTCAGGGAGAGGAATTCAGTTCAGGTGCAGATACTGATAAATGTATTACAAATGCAACCATAAGACTGCCACTATGAAGAAGCTTGCTCATCTGCATCCCACTGGCTTTTATTGACATCTCCCTCTGTATGGCCTCTATATAGCATTTGCATTGTGCTAGGTAAGAGAATTACACCAACCATCAATGCTTCATTATAAATAAATAAATAAATAGATTACTCATGGTGGGTCACATGAAAAGATCTTATTCCTCGCCGAAGAATCGACGGTGATGAGTTTCTTTATCCCAGTAAGTTGGCTTCCTAATTGAAACCCACAATTAGCTCCGGAAATAGGATAATTGTTCTCTGCACCTGCTCATCCCCAGCTGCAATGGTGCCCTGGACTACTGAAAATAGAGGGGGAGAAATACATAATAACACATAAGACACTGATGAGCTCTGCTCAACTCAATATGTTTTTTCCTGTGTTTTGATCTATATATGTGTATACATATATATAAAGTTATCTACAACTGTGCTTTCAAGACATTGCAGCTGATCACTTGTGCTCACTTCTTGGCACCAAAGCTTGGAAAGCTCCTGGACTCCAGTATTCAGTATCAACATTGGCCACAAAAGTGCTGTAAGAGAAGACAGATCTGAAAACGAAAAGACTCTGAGGACCCAAGTGTATAAATGGGATATTTTTGTCTTTTCAATCACAATCTCAGTCTTCTCTTAGTACCTGAAGGAGATGGACTCTGAATTATTCTTAAAATCCCAATAGCTTTGATTTAGAATCTTAAATCCCTGTCTGTTTGCATTTTAACCAAAGAATATCAAAACCATGCCAAATTTACTAAATGCTTAAGATATTTTTTGTAATATACCATTGCACAACCACGTTGTATTCTTTTGCTATTGCAGTATGAAATGCCCAAACCCCAGCACTAGCAGAGCTCAAGTGTTTTGATACTATACACATCACTGCGTCCTTCTAAGATACATTACTGTTTTAATCTTTTTACTATTTTTGAAAAAGAAAACTGGTTTTATTTTTCTAGGACAAGTATTGGAAAAATTCACTAATCTTAGCTGTAAGACTGAGTTTTACAAAACTGAAGACCCCTGACCCTCCAGTTCAATAAAAATGTAAATATGTTCTCTGAGGAGAGGGTAAATGGGGTGACTTGAGCTCTGCTGCATCTCCCACACAAAGTGTGTGAACACAAAAAAACTTTCCTCAAGTGCTAGCAGGACCTTTAGAGGACTACCAGCCTTTTGTCCCCCTTCATATACTCAGAACCATGTAATGTAAGTTTGTTGTTAAAGAAAATTGACTTCAGAGGAAGGTGTGAGGGACATGGGGAATAAAGTCCTCCCTCCCTCCCCAGTCATGAAATTCTGGTTTTTGCAACTGCTGATTATAACTAGACAACTGTCTCATACCTGATAGACAAGAGAACCTGAATTAGTGTCTCTTTTGGGGTGTGTGTGAGTCTTTTAATTATGAGGTGGACAGACTAACTGTCCACACAGGAACTACAGAGGCCAGATTTTCTGGTGGTACAACATGAGTTCAGTGGAGCTCAGCCAATTCTTACCAGCTCAGTCAACACCAGACTTCGCGTCATTGCTTCCCCTAACTCTGAACTTAATGCAGCTACTGCTCTTTGACTATATTCCTTCTTAGTAGCTTAATTAAATCTCTTTATCCCATTTTCCATATTCATCTAGGCTGACAAACAGTCCAGGCGTACAGCAACAGCTTCCCTATTGGTAATGAGCCACTTTGAATATTTGCAGAGCAGTGACTTTGGCAAGAGCTATGGTTTCAGTTAGTCTATTTTTTTACAGTGTCCTTTTCGGTTCCAGGGCTTTGTGTATTTAGAAATGACTCAAGCATGCTGAACAGAGAGAAGAGATGGTTTGTGGAGATTTTCTGTTTATTTGGTTTTTTCAGGACAAATTTTGCTTTGTAATGAAGAAAGCTCATGACGTATGATGACTGGCAGATTCTAACGGCCTGATCCTGCTATTTTTCATTTACACAATAACTGTACTGTCTTGAGTCATTCAATTTAGTTGTAAAAAGAGTGCATTACAAACTTCCTATAACTTTTAGGACTAATTAACAAAACATCATTCTGCAAGCACCATGCTGTACTAAAACAAACATTATGTACAATGCCGAGACGTCTTGGTTGGCAGCCATAGCTTTTCATCACCGATGATGAAATTATTTTTACAATTTGCTTCCTGAATAGAGAATTAAGGAAACAGTTTCTTTTTCCCCCACATACTTTTATCCCAGGTCCCTCCACTGCTGTGGCCTGTTGTTCTGCAGCTCTGTGGTGCTACGTCTTCCCAGCCATGACTGCCATTCTCATCCACAGTCCCCCAGGCTCCCAGCTGGATCCCCACTGCCCTGTGGCAAAGGATTGATCATTTATTTATGCACTTACTTATTTATTTCTATCAGTGAAGATACTCTCTGCCAGCCAAGAACCAATTTTCACAAAGGTTTTAGCTTTGGACTTCCAATCCTGTGTCAAATTTGATCAAACTTGACCAACCTGACCTGAGACTGATTTACAGAGTGATCACATATGCCATGTTTTCACAGAAAACAAGTCTAAAAGTAGTACTGCAAGCTCTCTAGTTAGTTAAATTTATTGCTGTAAATCTCTATTGCTCACTAAACAAGGGAGCAGAATGACAGTCCCTCAAGAAACTCAGTTTTGTCTTGATGCCTTAAAGCCCTGTGAAAGCTTGTTGAATCCCACTTTGCGCAGAAAGCCACTGGCCCATGCTTAGCAGCGTAAGTCACTTTCAATGATGTACAGGAAAGCTGTATACATCAAAATGACCAATGTTTTCTGGAGTTGGAAGAGAGACGATAAATATGATCTTGTAGGAACACAAGACATTTTTTTAAGGATATATGGAAATGACAAGAGTTAAACATAATATTTCTGATTACAGTGATGAGCTTTAAGAGTGGGTCCATGGAGCTTTCAAATTCTCTCCCTGAAAAAAAAAAATCATTGTTTGCAAAAGGAAACAAGTCTCCTTTTAAACCATCTCTTCTTGTCAGGCTTTGAAAACAGGCTTCACAGATTCAATATTCTACCATTCTGTCTTAACATCTGGAACTCAATTTCTTCTAATTTTTGGAAGATACCTGTACAGTCCTCCACTGCACAAAAGTGATGTCTTGCCAGTGTCAGCCCCTGCAGCAGCATTACAGCTCAGCAGACTAATTCTGTCCAAAAGCAGGCAGTCCCAAATGTGTATCTGGCTACCCATTACTGGACCTGGTAGACATTTTTTTTCTGAGGCTTGGACTCTATCATTCCAGGTTTTCATGAGGTCCAATGTGATTAATGCAGTCCCAAGGAGTATTTAATCAGCCACTAGTCCAGATAACTACTTTTCCTTTTTTTCTGTTTAGAACAACAGGACCAAATCACTTTGGGGGACTATTAAAAATAGTACCATAGGATCCCTTAGAACATCGATTTTTCTCTTAAGTCAAATCTAGAGATCACTGGAGGAACACCAGGACATGAAAATAAAAAGGGCTGTTCCCTTTCAGCAAGGAATGCAGACAAGGTGCTGAAACATTTATCGCTGCAGAATAAGTAGGATAGCACCACTAGCTACAGCCTGCGAGGATTCCTCACAAAATACAGGAAACCCTGAGTCAAAATGTATATCAGTAAAAAGATACAGAGGGGGAGAAGGTAATTAGATGCCACTAGAGATGGTGAGCAGTTTTTCATCAAACGGAATAGATATTTCTGTTTGGAGAAATCAAAGTGTATTTGCTGAAGGTAACTGCTGACAACAAATTTCTTTGAATTATATGAGGTGTTTGAATTCCTTGCATGTGCCAGTCCAATCAAAAAATGCTGGTAAATACATACCAAAAGAGTACTCACGTTAGATATATTAAGAGCTGTTTATTGCATTTTCTAAAATCTCTCAGTTCTTCACATAAGAAAGCTTTGTGTGTTTAGAAAATGCAGGAGCTTCACAGCAGCAGTTCATATAAGACAGAAAACTAAAGAACAAGCAGTGAACACACATCTGATGTCTGGGAATTCAGGTAGTTAGTAAAGGAAGCTAACGATATCAAAGAAAAACATATATGGTGAGTAAAAATTCCAACCATATCACAAAGAAATGAAATGTTTGTAGCAGTAGAGGTCCTTCTCTAGTTCAAGATGGTAATAGTGACTAGAAATAAGGAATCCTTACTCTACATTACTATTCCCTTTGTGGTTGGGATAAAATCCCACTGAATTCAGTGGGACAAGATTTTCACTTATTCATTCTTCCTGCAAGAAATTGTATTCCCACTCACGTCAGAAAGAAACACACTAAATTAAAGTAGAAATCTTTGTAAGTGCTGATCTTTCAGCATAACCTCTTGACTTCACACCGTTTTTCTGTTGTTTCAAACTGTATATATGATGGAAAGTATCTGATACATTGTATTAAAGTCTATTTTAATTGCAGCATTGCTATGACAAGAATAGAGAATACAGAGCATTCAAAGCTTACTGCTGATTGTATGTTAAAGCTGACTATAGTATTTGTATTTACCAAAGCTATTAATGCACTGCTGGTGTAAATCTACTATATTTTGAATTGGGAAAAAAAAACAACCAAAAAAACAAACAAACAACTAAAATATGAAGAAACAAATAACTTTATAATTAAAGTTGTCATTTTCAGCATTTGAAAGACTGTTCTCATTTTTGCTCTCTTTTAAAATACCATGAACTTCTAGACTTGCCAATTATGATATTTACCTAAGAATGTTGATCAAAAAGAAATAGTAAGCTAGAAATTTTTTTTAGTAGAGCAAGAAATCCTAAAAGATATACTGCTGGTGTTTGCATTAAAAAGGCAAGAGAAGCTTTTGATAGATCTAAGGAGGAGTCAACCTTCAAATAAGAAATCAAACAATAATTCTCTCTGAAGGAACATTACCCTGTGGATGCCAGTGTGGACCTGTACACTGCTTTATTATCTAAGGCACAGTATTCTTAAAAATTCTAGGCAGGCTTATAAACATCTAGTGGGTATTTACTGATGGATGGCCTGCCTTCCACTGAACTGCCACCAAATGTGAATACTTCTGCTTTTTTCTTCACACTTTGCATACAATTTCTCTTTTATCTTAACATATTCCTAGTTAAAGAATATTCAGAGGCTATGCATAGTATAATGTATTATAATCTTGCCACTGCCACCACTTTTTCAAACATCATTGCTGTCAGTGGGGAAAAAAAACCAACCAAACAAACAAACAAACCTGTAGGTCTTTAAGTGATATGCTATTGGGTCAAAATGATGCCTCAAAATGCTGAAAACCTGGAGGGTACCAGTGGGACAGTGGATCATCTCAGTTTTAATATCCCTAAGTGGGGAAGTTGTGGTAAGAACAGCTCTTCCAATGGGCAATTCATGTGCCATAGGACTGTTTGGAGGCCAGCAATAGCCAAATGCTTCATTAGCAATGTTCTTGCTGGGATGACAAGCAGAGACGTAAGACTGCTGAAGACTACGCACTGGATCCTCCATTATTAGCCAGCACATTATGGAAATATGTCCATCTGACAATGGGATTCAGTGTTATTGGAGGTGCTTCAGCAGCTCAAATCTGTGATGGCTTTTGCTGTTACCAGTGGCACTGCATGAAAAATTGGGACCAAATTCATCCTTTTCGGGTGACCAGTAGTTGACAAGCTTACAGCAGAAACAAAGATCTGAGTAAAGAAAAAAAAAAACAAATAAAGGGAAGTACATGAAAATAACAGTTTTCAGAAGTATGTGCCATCACATAGAAACATCTTACACACACATGTGATTTGCTTCACACTTCTTCTATCATTGATGCTGAACCTAAATCCTCAGTACAGGATATTTTGGCTACACTGAGAAAGAAAAGGGTACAGAGTTTGCAGTAATGAACCTGCTTCCCAGCAAAGATTTTGATTAACATTTCTATTTCGGCTTGAAAAAAGAAAAGAAAGGTGTAAGACCTACACCTTTTGCAGCCAGTCTTGCTAGGGCTACACGTAGAGAGCTTTCCTTATGTCTGGTGTTTGGTTAATGACCAGGAAGACCTGAGTGGTCACTCAGTTTCCAGTATCTTGGAAAGAAAGTATTTAATATCTCCGAGGAATTGCTAGCAGATTCACTTGAAAGCCCTTCTCAATGTGACATATGGATATGCTGATAAAACGCAACTCAACACCATATTCTTGGTTATTGGGAACAATCATCTTTATTCATTCTAACACCTAATGGAGTGATCAATAGCATTTTAATAAAGCCCGCTGTAAGTCATATTTAACTCAAATAAGATTTTATATTGTATTTCGATTAAATTACACTTTCTGCCGTTCTTTACTGTCAATTTCTGCTTGCCTCTCCATTCATAAATTTTTGTTTCGCAAATGCATGTGTGACTCTCAGGGCTCTCCATACCTTTTCTAATATTCCTGCAATGTTATGCATAAATATAGCCTTGTGCTCAGAAATTCTTCTGTAGAGCTGAAATATCTCCATTCCCTTCTGTTCAGCAGCAGCACAACTTACCTACCAGAACAGAAGTTGAAAAATCAGAGAGATTATTACATCTCTCAGTTTTCTGGTAAAGGGATAAAGACCATTGTTCCATGAAGGGAGCTCAGGACTCTCTCAGTCTTTCTTCTTGCATGACATGAGTGATGCTTCTGACACCGGGACATAAGAAAGCAGAATGAAAAATGAAAGGCACGGTGCAGAATCAGGAACAAGCTTATTCCTCTGAACAGCAAGGTGCTGAACACTTGCCAGAAGTTAAGCCACAAGAATTAGTCATAGAAACTTGTGCCCAGTTCTGCCCAAAGAATTATTTTTCTTCGTCTTTGCATTCAATACCTCTCTCCCCTTCTTCCCCCCAAAAAAACATCTGGCATCTGTGTTTAAGTTTAACCAGATCTCTTATCTCTGCAGCTTCACTGACTGCAATGAAAAATGAATTACAGGCCCAAGGAGAAGAGCAAATAGTTCAGGATCAGATTACTTTAAGCCTTATCTGACCTACCAAGTCAGCTTACTCACGGTTCCACTTGGAGGTATAAGTTACCTAGACCTTGAAAGCCTGTCCCAGTTTTTTCATTTTGCCCCAGCCCTCCAGTCCAGATTTTGTGCTCTTCTGCTGTAGCACAGGAAGTTTGTTATTAGGTTCTGGCTGACCTTTTCATAGATTCATTCTTCAGGGGAGGGAGAGGATTGTTGTTGGTTTGGTTGGGGGTGGCGGTAGCCAGGGGTGGTGGTGGGGGATACAAAAAAACTTCCAACTTGACCAAACAGTTTCGTCAAACCCCATTCGGTAAGGCATTTCGGTAAGGAAGGTAATGCAGTCTCCCTACCCAAAGCAGGGGGACACTGAAGATTTAAAAGAAAGCATTACCAGAATATTGTTCTGACATGGACCAAACAATGTCTTTTCTATAAACCAATTTCTTGGCCAAAGTTGAATTGTTATTGAAAAAAATTCACCTCCGCTCCTCATAATTGTCTCCTCTCTGCAATAAAGAATATATAATCAGTCTGAGGAAAAATCATTTTTAATCAAACAGATGAACAAGAGGTCATTATTCACCAAAACTATTTATTTTCCAGAAGTTCTGTGCTATATAGTAAAATTTGTTAACTTTGCACAAGCAAAGTAGTATTTTTGTTTCATCTTCCCTCTGCAGTAACATTCATGGAATGTGTTTGTGTCATTTTATCTAATAATCATTTGTCTTGTGCAGTGTCTTCGCAGGTCTTGCCCTCTCTCTCTCTCTGTATTGGGTTGAGGCAGAGCTGGGAAAATATATATAATCATTCATTGCCTAGCTCTGAGTCCAGGCAGGAGTTCACACCTTCCAAGGGCTCTGTTTTGTTTTATTGGTATTATTATGGAAAATTAAACCCCTGAGAAAATGCTATACAGTTTCTTAAAATAGTGTATTTAACATGTGTCTTTGTAGTCACTATCCAGACTATCTGCAAGAACATATCCTTGAATTTTATTTGGTAACAATCTTCCAACACTTTCCAACATTATCTTCTCCACCTTGTTGTTGTGAGTCCAAGTTTAAGACTGTATTTCTTCAGTCTTAACTCTCAGCTAATATTCCTTAAACTCTCAGCCAGTATTTTTCCAGAAAGCCAGAGAAAATTACAGTATCATCTATCAGTGCAAGGCTGCATAAGGATGCAGTTGGGTCCCAGTACATTCTGTTAATAGTAGTCAGTTTGTGGGATGTTAATTTCATTTTAGTTGTCATTGTCAAAGCTGACTTTGGCTTTCCTAAATAAAGTTGGTTCTGAAGAAAACCAGAAAACCCTTTGGATTCTGCAAGTAGAGCAAAAATCTCCTGTATCTCAGGTAAAGCTCAATGATTCCTAATAACAAGTTTGGTGCTCTATTGTCTTCCACAAAGGTGAAGACTTCTGCAGTATGCATGCTGGTACCTTAAAAGCCATTGGTCATAAAGATAACTGAAACCATGACCGTTACAGCTAAAAGCAGAAGCATCTTCAGATCTAGCTAAGCAACTCAAAGCTTCCAGCTGAGACTGGTGCCTCTCTCACATCCTTAGTTGTTCAGTAACACTCGATACACAGGAGGTGTATTAGGCTGTGCCGCCATACAGAGAGATCTGGACAGGCTGGAGAGTTGGGCGGAGAGAAACCTTATGAAATTCAATAAGGGCAAGTGCAGGGTGCTGCACCTGGGGAGGAATAACCCCATGCACCAGTACAGGTTGGGGGCCGACCTGCGGGAGAGCAGCTCGGTGGAAAGAGACCTGGGAGTCCTGGTGGACAACAGGATGACCATGAGCCAGCAGTGTGCCCTTGTGGCCAAGAAGGCCAATGGCATCCTGGGGTGCATCAAGAAGAGTGTGGCCAGCAGGCCGAGGGAGGTCATCCTCCCCCTCTACTCTGCCTTGGTGAGGCCACACCTCGAGTGCTGTGTCCAGTTCTGGGCTCCCCAGCTCAAGAAGGACAGGGAACTGCTGGAGAGGGGGCAGCATAGGGCTACCAAGATGATTAGGGGACTGGAACACCTCTCTTATGAGGAAAGGCTGAGGGCATTGGGTCTGTTTAGTCTGGAAAAGAGACGGCTGAGGGGGGCCCTAATTAATGTGTACAAATACCTAAAGGGTGGGGGTCAGGAGGATGGGGCCAGGTTCTTTTCAATGGTGCCCGGCAATAGGACAAGAGGTAATGGGTACAAACTTGAGCATAGGAAGTTCCACCTCAACACGAGGAGGAACTTCTTTACTTTGAGGGTGGCAGAGCACTGGAACAAGCTGCACAGAGAGGTGGTGGAGTCTCCATCTCTGGAGACATTCAAAACCCGCCTGGACGCGTTCCTGTGGCGATGCTCAACGAGTATCCCTTTTCAGTAAAACACAGATTTTAGTTCTCTCTGCCCCAACAACATATTGCCATGAATGTTTTGTCCCATTGCAGCTAGAAAATAATTTTTAGGAGGCTCCCTTCAGCTGTACAATATCTTATAGGCAATATATGGGCACCACAAGCCTTCTAAGGAGCAGAAAAACGACTTCCCCAAAAGAGCAGTTATATTTGCCCATTACATTTTATTTCCTTAGCAAAGCCCATCAGAATAAAAATGATGCATTTCCTGAGAATTATAAAGAAAGGAATGAGTATTTTAAATATCCATTTGCAGCAAATTAACGATGATATAGTTAAGTATTTTCTTATTTTTCTAGCGCTTTCTGCAGTAACAAGGAGCCAGCACTACTATTAAAAGTATTTCCCATATGAAAAATCCTCTATTAGTTAAAAGCAGCTGACATGCATTGTCAGTACTGCAGAGCTCAAGAGATAAGGCTCCTTGCCAAGGTGAACAACTCTCTAAAGGTGTCAGCTGGTGAACACTTGGGTCCATAAGATCGACTGACTTTCAAGCAAATTGGGATTGTTGTGATTTCCCATGTCCTTCCAGTTAAGGACACTGGAATGGAGGAAGTCTCTAAAGAAATCTTTTGACAGCAAAGTGATCTGCTGCATAGGGTGAACGGTGGACATTGTCTACCGTTTTTTCTCCAAGGCTTTCGATATGGTTCCCCACAGCCTCCTCCTAGAGAAACTGATGCGTTATGATCTAGACAAGTGGTCTGTGCGGTGCGTGGGGAACTGTCTGACAGGTTGCACCCAGACGGTGGTGGTAAATAGCTCTTTTTCAAACTGGCAATGTCTCTCAAATCTGCATGCAGCCTTAATAACCTCCACATCAACATCTGCCGCCAGCTTGTGGGGGCCATCAGCTATCGCCTCTGATTGAACCAGCAAAAAATGGACTTTGCAATAGCTTTAACAACGGCTGAAAGAGGCTACAGATGCTGGGCAGAGTCCATAACTCGCAGCATCAGCTGGATCAGGTACTGAAAAACCAGAGCAACCTGTGAGTTCAAAATTCTGTGTTGATGGGTGAACACACAAACAACATGGAACTTGGAAGGCAGATGCGCTCTGCCATGGTACCTTGGGAACCGTGGAAAGAGAACTTACATTGCCTAACACCTGCTCTGTGTAAATACAGCTATATACTTGTGATTCAAGAGCAGCCTGGCTACAAAGACAGGCTGAATTAACCCAGCACCTATCTGCGGTTGTATAAACTCAGTTACAACATAGTCTGAGAGAAATCTCTTCTGACAGCTGACTCAGATAGGAGTAGGAATTGATGGTAGTCACTCACTATGAAGATCAAGCTGTGGATCTCACAAATATTTTATCGCCATATAGCACAGAAAGCCTCTCCTTTAAATTCTCTGCACCTGCACGCTGATGGGCAAAGTCCAGGCAGGATCTCCTTGTAAAAGGCGGTTTTCTTGTTGTTTGGATCCAGGGTTTCAGCTCAGCCCACAGGCAGCTGGTATAAATTAGCAGATCCCTTGGCTTCAGTGTAGCTACTTTGACTTAAAAAAACCTAAGCAATATAAATTGGTCAGGGATCTGATACGTGAACAGGTTGAAAATTGAAATCTGGATGAAGGATAGTTATAAAAAGGTTTCAAGACTTAAGACTGAGTATATTTTTTTGTTAGGTTTCCAACAGCAATTCATGTTGCAATAGGTAAATTGGAGAATTAAAATTACCTCAAACACAGCAAACAAACAGCATCTTTGAAAGTAGAGGGATCTCATCCTTTCTAAATTATATTGGCAGAGTCTTAATTTTGCAGAACTGATGGCTTTTGTTTTATCTCCTCAGCACAGTTAATCTGACAATGTGCTACTGTAATTACAAACCAAGGCAAACTTGCATACATTCCCGGGAGAGTATTTTTTAACAGAAAAAAGAAGAAATACGCTATTGTGCATTAATGACTACATTAAACAAATTTCTCAGGATTTTAGGAGGGGGACTGAAATGATGGGCAAGAATTATCTTCCTCAAACATCTGGGAGCAGAGCACAGCTGTCTCTCTATTGGAGCTTGGCACTCAGCGTGCTATGAGACATACTTGAGTACATAAGAGAGGCTCTTATGAAGCTGAATCATTTTGGCAATTAACACTCAAAGCAATTTTCACACAAGTCCTTGATATATGAAATTTGAGTTTTCCATAAGTGACAGGCAGGCTTCTGTACGCAGACAGCTCCAGCCTTGCTGTAGCACTTCAAGGTTTATGAAGGGGAAAATGCTTTCAAAGATGGAAGGTGCCTTAAATAAGTTTTTCTGCTCATTTGAAAAGGAAGACTTACTGACAGTTTTACTATTATGGTCCTGTCCAAAGTTAGCTACCCCACAGGAATATTCAGATCAAGGGGAAAAGTATGAAAGTTCTACATCACAAGCGTATAGTGTCTTAGAGGACTGAAGAAATAACCTTTAATTTATTTTCACCTCTTGCACAAGATCTTGCACTGGGTGTGAGCTGTGGAGTCTCTCTTAACAAGGCACACAGTTTTCCTCACATTTTCTGTGGACAGCAAGAGTTTATGATAATGGCAAGAAACTGAAACAGACAAGAAAAAAAGTATGGATTTCAGAAGTGTAATTACTTTGGATCAAAATTCCTGGAAAGTAATTGATTCTTTTTTTAAATATATATTAGAAAGCCAGCAAAATTTAAATTGCCTATTAATGTCAAAAGGAGACATACAGTATAGTTCACTGACTCAGAATTCCCAGAGATCTGGGAATTGACTGCTGGATCTATAATGCTTAGAATGGGTAATCCTATTCATATGGTAGCCAGAAATTATTGCAGGCAGGTAAGGAGGGTAAAATTTGGAGTTAGTCACAGACAAGAAGATTAGGAACAGAAAATAGAATTTGTTCTACCATCATCCATAACCCAAACACTTTGCAAAGTAAAGACACCACCCTTAAAGCATAAAATAAGAGGAAGAACAACTTCCTTCTCCGACTCCCTCAATCTGTGAACTGTGAGTGAAGGTTCAATGTTCACAAAATTAGTTTCATTTATTTTTTAATATTTAGGTTATTTTTCCTCTATTTTTAATTAAATGCAGGACTGAGTAAAATAGAAAACAGAAAAATGCTCTGAATTTTGCTAGTCCTTTGGTTCTGCAGGGAAGTGACTTCAGATACTCTTTGAGAAGGAATATTGTGATTTAGTAACAGTACAAGGAAGGTTATTTAGAAGGCAAAGTTACATAGCGTATACACTGCCCACCACTCTGCTCTTATATTATCAGCTGGGTTTGATAAAGCTCCTCAATTTCCACAGAGATAACTGAGAACAGAATCCGCCTGAAGACCCCTGGTTTGATTAGAGTTTTTAAGTCAGAGTTGAACCCTATCTTCAGAAGCAGCCTTCCTATCAGTAACTGCTTCATCGTAAGAAATAGAGATACACAATTGGATCCTTTAGACCTAACAGAAAATTGAAGAGATGCCTTCGAAAGGCAGACCTATGCCATTGAGGTATCTCAGAAAGAATATATTTACTGCCCAGTGAAGTCAATAACAAAGACTTTACTTATGCATTGCTACTAAGACTGACCATTAAGTGCCTCAAATTCATTTCAGCCTAAACCCATATTCTGCCAAAACTATTTTAGGCTTCGATGACCAGAAGCTTTTTATCAATGACTCGGAACTCCCAGCATACCTTGATTCTTGATACTGACTCAATCTCTGCACACCTGGATTTCATTCCCAAAAATACTGCTATTATCCAAAAAATCATGAATCCTACCAGTCACCTAGGGTTTGCAATCTAACACAGCAACTAGATGTAGTTAACTTTCCGTGCCGGCTTCCACTAAGAAGCTAATCCTCTCCTATTTAGTAAATAGCCACAGCTGGGGACAAGGTTTTATAAGGAAGTTTTTCAGTCAATCGTCTGATTTGGCTAGAGGGGTGCAAAATAGAGTCTATTCCATTTGAGTTTCAGAATACATTTGTAGCCAAAGCCGAAGTATGGAGAAAAGTTTGAAGGTGGAAAAACTGCAGCATGAAAATGCAATGATGTTTAGTGTAGAGCACCTAAAAATAGCTCATCTTGCAGAACAGGATACTCTGAATTAGAAGAGCAGGTCCATATTCTGTATAATTCTCTATGGCTATTCTACATAAGGCTGATTTTCTGGAAAAGCAGGATACTTAAAGGGGGTGCAATTTCTTCCATCCTCCTCCACTCTCCCTGCACACTTCAGCAGGTGTGGTGTGGGCTTCTCAGTCAGATCTCAGCATTGCACAATGCCCATTGAGACACGAGCTACACCCAGCACAGCTCGCACACTCTGGTCTCTTGTGGGGACAAGTGCACTGCTGGGCAGCACCTCTCCTCCCTGCTCTCCTGTTGCCACCCTACTATCAACCTCTTGACTGCATCTAGCACTTATTTGCTACTAGAGCAGCTGCTTCCCACCAGTGAATACTAAGTCTGGTTCCCTGAAAAGCCTTTCTTTCAGCTTATTTTGTCTCTAGTTGATTCAGGGCAACAAATCTCTCCTCACCTTCCTCGTACTGATAACCCAGTAAACTGCAGAAGCAGCTAGAGGCTGACTCATTATTGTAGGGAATGGGTGTAGCTCTGTAAGAAGGTAAGCAAAACATAAAAGTGCTTTACTGGGTCAGGAAAAAAGTTCCATGTAACCTAGTATCTCATCTCCAATTCTTTACCAATTGCAGATACATAAGGGAAGAATACAAGAACAAAGGCATCTTATGGTGCAATTTCTCTAGAATATACTCCAAACATCAGAGGAAGGTCGTTGTGTTCTCAGACTGTAAGGATTTTTCTTCCATTGACTTATAGGGTTATAGGGTAATGTTTTGAACTCAAGTAATTGTCATGTTTCAGACATGCTGAAGCAAGAAGCTACAAAGCCTAGCAACATATTTAATAAAGCAGTACTTCCGCTGCTTTGTTCTGAACCTGTCCCTGATGGTTTCTCAGCAAAGCCCTGATAGTCTTTACATCAGAACAGATGACCAACAGTTATTTCCATTTACTTCCTCGGTGATCCTCACGCCACTTGGAAGCCTTGTTCACCAAGTGTGTACTTAAGACAGCTACAGTAACATGACCTGTCCTGTACGAGGGAAACTGCAGCAGCACTTTCAAATAATGCAAGTGTAAATTACCTGGAAAGATGATGTTCTTATTGTTCTCAACTTCTGTTAAATGACTCTTTTAAAGCTTGACACCTGTTCTCTGCATAATACAGTCAGCAAGACACTGCCTTTGTGGCAGTAGTTTTATTCAAGAAGGTAACTCTGCAATCCATGTCTTCTATGCAACAGACAGCATTTTAATCTTCATGTTATTATATACCACTAGAGGGTTTTCAGGACTGTTTTCATGTGCAGCCTTGATATTAAAAAAATAGATGTTTGTCTTCCACTTTGTGAAAGTTGTTCTCTTCCCCAGAAAATGAACTGTTGTGTCAGAACTCATTGGACTGAACTAGGATAATATGCAAGGCAAAGTCTTGATGGATACCTAACAGACTTGAGCCCAAAGTTTGTCTTATCTTGGATAGACTTGCTTATGGAATCCAGATAAATTGGTGGCAGGAATCTCTGCTAACACAGAGCAGCTGCAGACTGCATACAGGATAAATTCTAGTCATGGAGGTGGCATATTTCACACTAGCAGACAGCATGGGAACATTACCAGAATGTTTCACCTACACGTCACTCTCCAGTTTCTTTCCACAATCATAATGCTATTCTTTACCAAGGTTAAACAGGACTTCCCTTGGCTGTTCGTGCAACATGAAACAGCTCTGCATTAGAACCAGGGAATTACAAGCCTGAGTTGTACCTGTCCTAATCCACTTTCCTATGGGGTATACCATAGGTGAGCTGGAGGTAAATACAGAATTGCCCCTCATCAGAGAGGGTGACATGATGAACAAAGATCAATAAGGGCAGTTACAGATTTTGCTTTGAAAGTTTGGTACATCCAAACAAATTGCATTTTAGCTAAGTGAAACGCAATATTGCTGTTCTAAAGATAAGAAGTGAGGAAAGAACCCTAGTAACCAGTGAGTCATATTTATAGCTCATAACAAAGAAACAACTTGACATACTTCGCAAGCGTGATATAATGGGTGAACAAACTCATTCCTTGGATGCACCAGCAGGCAAGCCCTGTGATGATTTTAGTTCCCCATCTGGCACTGCTCACCTGATGCTGGCACGTTTCCTACATACTGGAATGGCATGTCCAGTTCTGGTGTTGACATTTTAAAGAGGATGTTGAAAAACTACTGGGCGTGCAGGGAGGAGACACAAACATAGCTCAAGGGATGAAGAAAAATATTTGCAGGGTAGCAAATTTGATCTTATCTCAAAGAAGACTTGAGACAGCCATGATTACTGTATTAGTAACCTTCCTGGGGAGAAAATAGCATATACAAAATGGTCCTTTAATCTTGCAGAGAAAGGCATAACAGACAATTTATGGAAATTGAAATTGAGCAAATTCATATTAAACATGTTTAATGAGTGTGATTAACCATTGAAATACACTGAATCAGAGCCTAACAGGTTCTTGTTCTCTGCAGCTGTGGCTGTGCTAATAACTTAAAAGAAGCCAAGGCTCTCATCAGAAAAGCTAGAATCTTTCTACCTAGATGTGGGCTAAATGAATCACAGTCACACTTCCATGGCTTCAGGTCAAGACTGTCTGTGTTTTCTGAAGTAGTATGTAAGCTGAAACACAACACAAGCTATTGGACTCCATCCAGGTGTAACAGTGTCAGACTGATTGGCCAAGCACTTGGACTTTTTCATCCAAGGGTCATGTTTTAGTTAGCAGATCTACAAATCTACACAACCTTACTTATTCGCAAAATGTCTTGAATATCCGTACTTGCCCAAAGCAAGCTTGCTTGCAAAAATCATTTACCTGCATAGAGGGCAAGTACTGCAAGACGTAATAAAACCAGCATTACGACTGTGCCTCACGCATGAATGAAGCCAGTAGATATTGCCTCCTGGAAACAACAGTGCAGGAGGCCTATCAGTTGCTCAGGTACTGTTTAACCTGCGGGCATTGTTGTTTGTGTTGCTTAACACAAAAATGTGTTACACTGTTATCGCTCACTCCAGCAGATATAGCACTGCTAATTATCCCATCATGTAGTCACTTTGCAGTGATATAAATAGCCCAGTTAGTGTCATTTTACATTATCCAGCAGAGAACCTCCAAAGCCTGGGTAGGGCACAGAAGTTGCTTAAAAAGAAAAGCAGGTCACTTTAAAGATGGATGCTGTAATTTCTCCCCACACGCTTCAGATGCTGCTGTTTGCTTGAATCAAGTCAGTAGAGAAGGAAAATGGGAATGACAAACAGGGTGATGAAAGAGATGAATTAGTAAATAGACCTATTGCTGAGAATTCACCAAACGCAGAGTTGTGGAGGCTGATATGAATAATATTTGCCTCCGTCTCTCCTAGATCCTGTACTTCGCAGTTCCCCCCTCCAAATTGGTTTCATAACTTGCATCCCTTTTTCCTCCCTCCAAATGGTCGTGTTTCCTTGTAATCAACAGAATGCCTTCTTCTAGACCCCTGCCTTAAGGACCTCTGATACTTACCCTTGAGACCCACCCCACAGCTGAGAAATTCTGCTGTATCTGAGCTGGACTGCTTACTCAAGTAGGAGGTTCAACACAATGGCAGACTATATATGGGAGATTATGCCTGATGAATGGGACTCCTAAATTTCAAGCTGAGATTTCCAGTCCATAAATAGATAAAATCAGGAGGGAACTGTGAAACACAGGCTGTTTTGGACCATTTGTGCACATGCATATGTCTGGAACAGCTAGGAATTCTGGAAAAATGTCCCACATCCTGAAATTCTGCCTAGATAAGATTTCCAGGCAGTAAATATACCTAAATGGGAAAAAATGTTCAAAGGAGTATTGTTTTTATTCTGTGCATCTGTAAGAAAACATTAGAAAAACTGGGAACTGCAGACCTAACTGTTGGAGAGGGAATTGACAGAGAAGGTTATTAAAACCAAGCTGAGCAAAGGAAAATTTAGTCAGTCTTAATGAAAATTTGCTGACAGTGAGATATTGTGCTAAGTAGTAGAATCACTAAAAGGAGGCAGTATGGACCTCATTTCACAGCTGAGGAATGAAGAGAATAATCCCAGTTAGATATTTGGAAAAGAGGGTGACACAGGGGTCTGAAATTTGTTTCATCTTTTTCCAAGTTCTGTAACCATTGCTGGCACTGTAGTCCTTTCATCTGCAGTACATCTTGCTTGTGCTGTCGCTCTGATATGCAAGCAAGATCCATTTACTAGGAACCACACAGATTTTTACCATAGCCAGCCTGGCTCCAGGAACAGCATTTGGTTTCACTGTGCCTGAAGGCTGGAAGTTCTTCCAGTGGCAAGGTGCTATACATTAGCTTATTTAGCACAGGTTACCAAAACGAGGTCTGCGATCTTCCAAGGATACTTCACTCTGAAAGACTGGCTTGTTCTGATTGTTTCCAGGTGGGTAATTTTGCTTTACGACGTCTAATGAATAAATATTTTCCCAGTGTTTCTTTTCCAGTTGAATAGCCATATGGGCTGCCATAGGGGCAGTAGTTGATTAACAACAGGAGATAAGACAGTCCAGCTCAGAGTGCATCAAAGGGTGGTTCCTCTTCCTCAGGATGTGGGCCACACTCCGGAAATCTGAGACCTTCTGTCAAACTGCAACTATGGCGAAGGAATTAGACAGAATGTAACATGGGGATCTTGGCAAGGAGGTGGGGAGTCACTAATTAAGTGAATAAAGGGGAACCTGGATGAACACCTCTTCAAACGTCCTCATGGAAACTACAGCACCTCCATGGAAGTATGTCCTTCCCTCCAGATTACATTTATTCACATAGCAGGTCATCTAAAAACTGTAAAGCCAGAAGAATGTGGTCTGGGACACAAAGGAAGTGAATCTTTGCAAGCAGAGGGCTGTGCAGCCTCTGTGGAGGGAGGAATAAAATTTCTACAGCATTGGACATGAAGTACTTCCCAAATTTGCACTGAAGTCACACACATTTCATGTCATAAATTCTTTAAGGTGAGGAAGTGATTTGCAAGCTCCAAACAACCTTAGGATATTATTTTCTGAGCAAACACCTCTAAAATGAATGTTGTAAATCTCATCTGCTCCTTGAGATGACACTCAGCCACCTGCATGTCTCAAGGTAGAGCCAAAGTTTTAAAAAACTTGCATACAGTTGTCCAGGGAATTTTTCATGCACATCTCAGGCTCTATTTGCTATGCAAATCAGATAGCAGCATGCCCAAAATAACTTACATGCCTGCCTGCTTATTTGCAAATCGAACGATGTAAGTTAATAGGCAGGAAAAGACTGGGTCCCTACAGCAAAGTACATAGATTTACAATTTATAAATCAGCAAGACCTCTCTGTTGCTGCCTCATAACTCAGTTACACACTGAAGTTGCCTCCCATCTTGCATACCTCTAGCAAATTTGGTTTTCTTCTGCCAGTCTTTATAACTGCACCATTTGTAACTATGCCACCCCTCTGTGGGCCAGCTCCAGAAGGCAACAGAAAACCTCTCATTAGTTTCAGCAGCCTTTGGAGTAGGGAGGAAATAAATAGGCATATTGCATGTGTTGCTCTTTAGAGGCTTTTCTTCATGTCAAATTACAAGTGTGAAGAATTCAGAAGTGGTTTTGTGGAAATGGTGGTGTCCTGCAAAGTCTAGAGAGCTGGAGCTTAAGCCCAGGAACTCTGGGCACAGAACATAGCATGTTCTGTGCAGTTTTACTGACATTTCAACATTTTTCCAAAGATTAATTCACAGCATTTCTCAGAGGACTCAGCATAAGTAGTTGCGACAGACCAGACAGGATAACCCTTTTATGCACATTACCTCCACTCTTGCATCTCACCTCTAGCAACACTGCTGTGATGCTCATCTCCTTAAGATTTTTGGCATTTTAAAGATAGCTGGAAATTCTATTAACCAAACGTTTTTCCCTTTCAAAAGAAATGCTGCTTTCTTTGGAAACAAAGCTTTCAGCAGGAATGAGTCCATCTAGATGAATCTCCTATATGAAAAGCATTTTCAGTTAAAAAAAAAAAGTTGAAATGACCTATTTTGATGTGCCCGACAAAGAGTTATATTTTCCATTCCGTCAAAGTTCTATTTGCAGATTATTTTTTCGTAAAATAAATAAAACTGAGCTTACTACTAATGCTTTGAAATGATCACAGTGACTTTTTTTTCTCACACCAATTCATTATCGTAATTGTTTCTAGTAATGCATTTCCAGATTTTGCACCTCTCACCTGATTTGCGCACTGAAAATATGAAAAGATTATCCCTTCCTCCCCACCTCCTGCCCCGCTTCCTGGGGTTAGGAGAACTGGGCTTTCACCCTTTGTGTTAGCAGCTCATCACTGACACCTTCTGTTATTTCGCTTGCGTCCATGCAGGCCACTGCATTTTTAACTGCTTTAGCCGAGAAGCTTTCTTATACATCCTAGATCAATGTTGCTTAGAGGAATATTGCAATCGACCCCTGCCCTTCTCTTGAATGAAATGCTCGCTGCAGCATTGGTAACTCTGTTCTAAATATCCACCATGCCTCGGACACAAAGCACTCTAAGAATTTTGCAGCCCTAAATTTAGCATTCGCTGGCCTGTGAGCCCAGCCCAATGGGCAGTACATGCCAAAAGCTCAGGCACGTTTTCTTTGCAAGGTAACGCTACAGTATAGATAAGTGAAGAAGAAGGGATTTCTGCTGTAGCTTCCATGCAGCTGTGCAGGGCCTTCTGTTCAGTGTGAATGCAAACAGAAGGGCATGGACTCTGGGGTGATTTTTGCAGCCAGTCTCCCCACCCAGCATAAGTAAGTTTTTTACTTACTGGACTAAGAATATTGGACTCAGAGTCTAAACGACTGAAGGGTGATAGGAGAAGCATAGGTCATGTATAGCAACATAATCAGATTTTAGACTTGCCGGCCTCGGGGATGGCTGCATTTGAAGCCATACGTAGTTGCAAGAGAATTAAGTACAATTTTCTGATACCTGATCATAAGGTTTGGTCAAGGACAGGAGCATTGCTTCCATTTATTATGCATAAAGCACTTATGATCATGGGATGCTTGGTAAAATACACATGAACTGCTCTGCAGTAGGCACCTACAAACAGCTGAATTTTGCGAAGGACCAGGAGGTCCTACCTCTCTCCCTGAAAACTCTTATTCCTTCTTTTCAACAGGATTTGGAACGAAAAATAAAAGGAGTGAGCTTTCAACCACCCTCAGCCTAAATCAACATCTTTCCTATTGCTGCTGGGAGCTCATGTTGTGACAGGTCATTGCGAGATCTGTAAACGTAAAGATGAAAGCAATTGAACCTCTTGAGGGGAAGGCAGAGAGGATAAAGCTGGAGGTAGCAGCAGGATGCCACAGGGTGGGAGGGGAAATCTGGAAAGAAACCTTGAGATTTGCTCTTCCCTGCCTGGCAGGGCTTGAGCTGTTCTTTCCTCCCCTAAGAAGGCTTGCTGTTTCTGTAATGGGGTTGTTATGGTTTGAAGGCTAATTATCCTTTCCAGAAAAAGAGACAAAAAACAGAGATGTTGGGAGAGGGTGAAGTTCTAACAAAGTGAAACTAGAGAGTTTAGAGAAACTAGTCATATGTCTAGCAGAGACATACGACAGGGCCTTTCCCCATCCTGTCCAAAAACACGTATCTAAAGAGACCCTCCTATTCTGTCAGAGAAGAGAGATGCCGCTATCCTATCTTACTGTAGCCTATCATGTGAATTACTATTTCTTAACTCGTGATGTTTTCTAAATAAGTAGCTTCCTAAGCTGTTTGTGGGTGGGCTCAGAATGAGCGTGCACTGAGCTGGTCATCGCTCTATGGCTTTCAGACTTTTAGCTTTAGTAAAAGTCAAAGAGTGCAGGCTTAGGAAAGAGGAGAGTAATTTTGATTCTTTCATGTGGGATGACTCATTCAGGGAAAGTATTCAATTCAGAAATCTTTCAGAAGTAAAATAATGGTTTTGCTTAAATATAAAATTTACTTTTTAACTTAAACAAAACTAAATATCCCAAATGCCAATGTTGTCCTTTTCCTTAAAAAAATGGTTTCCATAAAAATTGTTGTACTTGTGGAGTATAACAATTCTTCTGTGTCATGCTCCATATTCTCATCTAGTGCAGGGTGTCATAGCTTGATTTCATCTCCAACACTGCACTACGGTAGCAGCCCATGTCACCCCCATGGTATACATCTCTGCAGGCACAGGAATTTTGCAGGATATTTTTAGCGTTCATCATTTGCTCTACATTAGAACTGGATAAATCTGGATGAAACTGAAAAGTTTAGTAATTTGGCATTACTTAGACCCCAATAACTAAAATATACGGGTACAAAGCAGTATTGGGAACTCTGAAAATTGTGCTGTTATTTCTTTGGAGTACTCCCTCAGCTGCCATGAATAGGGCCTGTAAGTCTGGCAAGCAAACTCTGTCAAACACAGGGAGACTGTACCCTCAGCTATTTGATCTATAATATTCATTAGTATCCTGCACATTCCCAAGAAGTTGTTGCTTTGATTTTCATCTGGTTTTGTTTAAGTGTGTTTGAGTTCATGGGATGTTTGGATCGTCTCTTCAATATTTTTACACACAAACTCTCTGCTATAAAGCTGTCATCTGTGTCTAAAATATACACCACGCGTGCTGGGGTTTTCCTCCCTAGAGAACTCCAGTTCTCTATGAAACACTGAATAAAATTTGTATGGGTGTTTCAAAGCCAAATTAAAAAAAAAAAAGAAAAAAGAAAATAGCTTTTGCAGGATTGAGGGAGTCAGATTTAACCATCTTTACCAGCATTATGTCTTCCGAGCAATGTTCTCACTACAACAATAAAAATATTGTTTCACTTAGCCTGTACAATTCATCCTCAGATTACACCACAAATATTAGGAAGCCTGTACTACATGTGAGGTTTACACCCTCCAGACGAGAAAGACGTAGAGGAGGATTTGACTTGTGCAAAAAAATGACAGCAAACACTGGATAATGTTCATGGCCACCACACAATGACTGATGATGAACAGTTTTGGTGGCTGTAGTTGATGTCCTTTCATTTTCACTGGACCAGCCCTAACCACTGACTGGGGACCAGTGCCATTGCTTTACTGTCACTTATCTAGTCTGTCCACTGAGGGCGCATGAGGACCATCTTAAAGATGAGACTCACCAGCAGTTTGGGTAGTAAAACTTTTGATCATAGACTCTGATAGGGCGAGAAGCTGCCCATTGGAGTATGGAACATCCTGAGTTTTCCAATCTTCTTAGCAGGTCACTTAGACCTAGACCTAACGGATGACCATGTCAAACCACCAGCAAGACTTTTTCTTAACCTGGGCAGGCAGCGTCACAAAAGCAATGTGGACAAAGGCCATATATGCTAATTTAGCCTTCTGCTTTGATCCACAGCCTGGGACACTCCCATGTGGGATTCCTCCTCTTTCCATGACTGTTTTATATTATAATGCCTTCTTTGCTTCAGTCTTTACCACTAGGGCTGGCCCCCAGGAATCCCAAACCCTCGAGGTAAGAGAAAAATTCTGGAGAAAGGAAGACTTTCCCTTGGTTGAGGAGGATCGGGTTAGGGATCATTTAGGCAAACCTGACATCCACAAATCTGTGGGCCCTGATGGGATGCATCAGTGAGTGCCGAGGGAGCTGGCAGATGTTATTGTGAAGCCACTCTTCATCATCTTTGAAAGTTCATGGAGAACAGGAGAGGTGCTGAGGACTGGAGGAAAGTCAGTGTCCATCTGAACATGAGGAAAAACTTCTTTACTTTGAGGATGACAGCACTGGAACAGGCTGTCCAGAGAAGTTGTGGAATCTCCTTCTCTGGAGATATTCAAAACCCTCCTGGACATGATCCTGTGCAACCTGCTCTCGGTGAACCTGCTTTAGCAGGGGGGGTGGACTAGATGATCTCTAGACAACCCTTACAACCCCTGCCATTCTGTGATTCTGAAATAATAATGCTCAGAAGCCCATTCAGGAGGCAGCTGCCATACTGAAAGACATCACAATAACCCCTCATTGTGGTCTGAACTCTCTGCCATCTTCTGTAAACTTCATTATGGGAAGAATTGGCTCCACTGTGTATTTCTTTGCCCCCTTCAACTGGAAGGTCTGGATAGCCAAGGCTAACTCTGGTCACGTGCAGTAAAGGGAATCTCTGCCCCAGAATATTCCAAAGGTTTGTATTAGAGAGGGGTAAGTTGAAGTGCTGTGAAGTGACTTGCTCCTCTCTTCTGCTGATGGATGAAATGAAAGTTTCAGCTCTTGCTGAAGACAGAAATTGTAGGTGCACAATGCTGTCTTCAACAGCTCTACTGGAAAGATTTTCTGATGCACTTCTTGGGACTGCTGCAAAGTGCTACATCAAGCAGCACATTCACTACTAAAAGCAGCAATATGCTGTATCGGACCTACAGATCTCAGGCATTATGCTGTGTGTGTGCTTGGTCAAAGCCCCTGACACTTATGTGTTAATTAAGAATACAGCTGCTGTTGTCATGACACAGCAGTTACTCAGAGTTATCTGAGTTCCCTGCAAAATGAGAACAAATGCTGAAGCTTTGGAAGATACGCCATCATTATTTAGTTTGTAACACAAAGCAAGTAGGTCGAGCAGGAGGCACTGCCAAAGAGTTTAGTTCTTCATCATAGGCTTTGGCAGAATAAAATCTAGGTAAGGAATTGTCCATGGGGAGCAGATACAGGATTTCTCAGAAGGAATCCCTGAGAGACACCATTAAAACAGGGTATTTGTTGATTTCATTTGTCCCAGGCCTGGCTTATAACATTAAACCTTGCGTGACCTGGAGCAAAAAGAAAAACTGATGTCCTCTGAGCTGTGAAACAATACTGAGGCACAGTTAGGGAAAGAAGCTGGGAGTCCTCGTTTTTTACACCCTCCTCTTCTATCAGTAGGTAATCCACCCACGTACCATAATTGAAACAGGGAAATCCTTTCACTTTAAACCGTGTTACAGCTTTGGTGCAAGTTGTTTATTTTTATGGCCTGGCACCTTTGAGGCAATAGAAAAATGATTGTTACCCTTACTGAAAACTACATCTGTCTCTGGGATCAAGCACTTTGTGCTGTCCTCGTGATATCACGGCACACATCTAAAGATTCAGAGCTTGCTGGTGTCGAGGGGAGTTTTTCCATTGACTTCCATGGGTGCAGGATAAGGCCTTTATTCAGCTACATTATGAATGTTCAGTATTAAATGTTTTTTTTTTACAGTGTTATTAGTGTACACAGGACACTGGAAAGCATTTTTATTGCCAACCCTCTGTTTGAACCAATGCGCAGTTTGGCGTATTATGGTCCATTATTTTTGACTGAGGCTCTAAACTTCACTGTAAAAATGCTGTCCTTGTTGTTAGTTTGCTATCCTGAGTGTTGCCATAAACACAGGTTCTTGCCAGACAGGAGACAAGTAAGGTAATTTCTGATGATCTGATGAACCCCTAGTTGCTTCCAGGCAGCAGTAGGATGCCTGAGCTGGGATCACAGTGATTTAAACACCGGACTGAATCAGGAAGGGGGCTGTACAGTCCTTTCAGAGATATAGCTCCTCCTTGGCTATTTACCCACTGTATGCCAGCAACGCATACGTGAGTGGATAAACCAGACGGAGCCCAAGTCACACATTTTACCTGAGGACTAAGCTTTACATAAAGCCTGTTAAAGCTTTTAATGTGCATTATAGGCCAGTGAGCAGGAGATTCCCTCCAGGCTGGTGAGCAGGGCATTTATTGACCCTGTTTTACCAACATCATTTTGAGGAAAGCTGTGGTTTTGTGCCAGCAGCAGCAGCACTGGAAGGAGACATGACAACCTGCACCTCCCAGCAGATTCCCAGCAGTTTTTGAATGGCTCTACTGCATTTCATCTTGCCACTTTATTGATCTACCACAAAGAAAGAAACAAATAAAACTTAAGACAAGAATATGACACTAGGCAGCCCTGCTATATACAGTTTTGGCTTGTTTTTTTTTCCTAGCCAGTGATTTTAAAAGTTGTCATGGGTTTGAAAATGGATTTGAATAATTAATGGAAAAATAAGAAGAATGGAAATGGAGGTCCTAAATACGAAGATACCAGCCCTGGAGGTTGAAGAGAGCATCACCTGTCTGTGTGTGTGGTATCACCCTATCTTGGAGTCTCCTATTGGCACCGTTGTGGACAGGATCGCACCCCTGGCTTGCTTCTCCCAGTCATTTATGATAGCCAGATGCAGGGGTTTTTGTGACAAACTAGAAAAAATATGAAAGCTTCCAGAGACAGGAGCATATCAACAATGCAGCTAAGCAGTGAAGCTCTGTATAGCTTTTTCTTCTTTTGAAATAAAAGAGGATTTCACAACTGCCCTGTCTACGCGCTTTTGCAAAGCTCACCTCTGCAGTGGTATAGTTAGTAAATAATTGTGCTTTTTTTCTCTCCCGATTTGAGAACGGCAGGTGTTTATATGCTTTAAAAGACTTCGGTAGGACTTTTTAAAATAAATTATGTGTCAGAAGCCTTATATTTTGAGTTCTGCCTCACAAAATAGATTTTTCAAATGGTAGGTTTGTATGCGGCTGGGTAGCGGCCCAGGTGCCCTGCCTGCTTTGCTGTGAGAGAGCTGGACCAGGCATTGGGGCAATCAGGCACCCCGGAGAGGTCATTATTACTAATGAGACTTTTCCATCCATCTCTTTGCTAAGAGCAGGGAGTTATGGGGGAAGCTCCATGTTTCTGCTAGGCTGTGGTGTCTGGCCAAGTCCACTTCTCTGAAATCTAGGCAAAGCTGAATATTATCACCCAGGAGATGAATAAGGCCAGACCATTCCTGCTGCAGAAAGAGAAAGGGGATGAGGGGACAGAGTGGGACTGGGAGGTGCAAAGGGTGGCACTGAGGTGGTGAATTGTCCATCAATGTGCCCTCAGAGAGGACAACAGCAGCCTGGTGCTTAGAGCTTTGACACCTCTAAGCGCTGGTGTTACAGCTCCTGGGTATACAGCAACCTGCAATAAACAAGTTTAACCCAACAGCACTCCTGCAAGAACTGGCAAGAGCCTTTAAATTTTCAAGAATAGTAATCCTGAGGTGGGGTAAGAGAACAGACTAGATGATTGCAAATACAGCATGTCCATGTCCAACCAGCTCTGCTGAGCCTGTAGGAGCAAGAGCTGATTTTGTCATGGTTTGCGTTCAGTAAGTGTTCCTGAACTTTCACTGTGCTTTTAAAGAGGGATATTTTGGAGATAACATATAACCTTTTCATTTTTTTTCTCTCACATCACCAGACAGCTAGGTTTCATGTTGGTTTTTCATGCAGAGTTGCTCGTGCTTGACACTGTGATCAGTTGAAAAAAGCAGATACCTTTAGAAAATTTATTTAAAAGACACCAGGGAATAAAAGAAAGTCAGTTCAAGTTAAAATATCTGAAAATCAAAAATCAAACTCTTACTCATTCTTAATGATTCCTTCCAACACCTGTTTTAATTCAGAAAGAGCTTCTTTGGCTGCAAAGGCTGTTATCATCAACAAATACTTTTCTTTAAAAAAAAAAAAAAAAAGAAGAAAAAGAAAAGATCTGTTAAGTGCTGAGTGCTAGTACGTTTAATTGGTCAAGATTAAACATGCTTTTAGAGAAATATAACAACTACCCAGGAGGAAGGGGCTGGGGGGGAGAAGATTCTGCCTACGAGGTCTGTGTTATGTATTGAAAATAAGCTGTATCATTCAGCTTCTGTGTCTCAATAGTTTAGTCCAGGACCCTTTTCCTGAGTCTATTCCCTCTGATTCCCTGTTTCAGACTTGGAATACTGCTTTGGGTTACTTTTAACATCCAAAGAAGGACAAATTAATTAGTAAATGGAAAGATATATATGTCAGAATGAATTGGTATTTGGCACAAAGCTCCACGATAGAGCGAGCTGGATGAACATACAGAGTGGTAAGTTCATTCTAGTGTAACTACACTGACTAGTTGCCTTCTTCCAGTACACAGCAAATATGATGTACAACCCTACTGAGATGGCTCAAGCCAAGACACTTTACCTTATGTTCACAGGGAACCAAAAGTATATACGTGGCTGGTTGCTGCTGTTCAGCTGGTGGGTGGTAACATATTAATTCCCTGTTACTCAGTTACATCCCATTTTTCTTAAACAGGAATATAAATTTTCACCATAGCTCATGATTTGGGGTACCTCTCTGGGGTAGATGTATCTGGAATAGGTGTTGTCCAAGAAATCCAAAATCTTCCTCATTATTCTTATGAAAGCAAAATAAATCAAAAGGAAATCTCTGAGAAAAATCCCTTGACAAATAAGGTTTCCCGGTCCCCTATTCAAGGTTCCTTCCAATAGAGTTGTTGTAAGCTTAGTTTGCAGTGTATCTGGTAGACCTGAATTGAGTTTTGGTGTTTCATATTATTCATCTGAAAACTGTGTGAGACTGTAAATCTTGGTCCAAGTGAAGCCAAACTAGAATAATTCAATTACTTCTTTTAAGTCTTCTTGGAAAATTTGAAATCATACCTTCATGTTCCTTTTAAAATCTTGCTATGAGTGATTTGTTCAAGGGAGTTTGGGAAGGAGACGTAATTGAATTCAAGTCTCTATGTCTCCTGCTCAGTGCCATCATTTCTTTAACGTCCTTCTTGGTAGGGGATGAAGCACAGAACAGATTTATTAGAGATTTGCAGAAGGGCAGTGCAATGTGTCGGTCATCAGTATCCACTTCTTTGACTACAGACCTTTTCCAGCTGGATCTACTCATACAAACCCTCAAAGCTCCAGCTGGAAATGGCTGGTGACTCCATCTGTGCCTCTGTGACTGTGGGAAGCTCCTGCAGACAAATTAAAGCAGGAGGAGACTGATGGTCCCTTGGTTCGGCATACACTGACCCTAGCACCTGGCTCTAGCCTCCTCTCTTGCTGAGCTGCGACATTAGCTAATGTGTTCTTGATTGCTGCTGCACTTAAGCAAATGAACTAATGGAAAGTTGTTAAATGCAGAGCAAACAATTAATTAAACACTTTATTTTTGTGCTGTTTAGAACAGGAAACATAAACCAAAATGTGACTTTATTCCCCAGCCATTGCCACATCTCACACATTTTCTTTTTATCAGCATGGCATCCGCTCTGCTAATGACCTGCCTTTTCATAACATAGACTTAATGGCTCAATAAACACCACTGTGTGACTAGTAGGTTCAGTTAGTTTCTCAATCTCACCCCAACTGTTTACAAAATGTTTTGTTGGCATTTAGGGCTCTGTTTTCTGTCAATAGGAGTCCTGGACTTAGTACCTGCTCGAAGATACCTACCTCATTCATGTCTATATGGTCAAAACCTTTCTCCAAGCAGAGTCCTCCTAATGACAGAATTGTTAAGCCTCAGAATTCATTCAATGTAAGCTTTTATAGCATTTAAACTGTGAGGATCCTGGACAAGGTAATTTTTTTCTGGCATTAAAAATTTTGGACCAAGAATTGTATTCCACAAATAGATAAACCCCCTAGAGAGAATCAGGATCCCTACGTGGAAGAAACTGGACATACAGAAAAATGCATTCCCACAGTTTTGAACAAATATGAAGTTTAGACCCCTAGCTTCTGCGGATGGTAGCATCTGGGGGCAGTTCTACCAGTCCACTCTGCAAAGGAGCCATTCAGAATTGGGAAACTCAGCAGCAAGAAGATGGAGGGATCAAATAATAGAGGTTGACCAGGTTTTGAAACCAGAGTTCCTAACCATATAAACATCCTGCCTCAGGGATGTGCCCTGTAAGTCCCTCTTCATCTATCCTCAGTTTTCAGGAGGCATAAAACTCAGTTGGAACACTGCTTTTGGGCTAAAACTTATATCAATGCTTTTAGTCAGAAAGCAATTTTATTTTGCATACTTTGAAGAAAAAAGGTCATGTGAGTGATATCAAGCTTGCAAAGTTTGAAACAAAAAAAAAAAGGACAAAAACAAATTGAAGTTAGTTTTCCTGAAGATGCTCTTTAGTATTTACATAATGGGTTTGTATTTCTAAAAAGAAAATTTTGCAGACCATTGAACCACAGCACAGCGACTAAGTGAGTTTGCTACTAAATCATTCAAAACAAGAGTTATTTAGCTTTTAGAAGAAGCAAAACATATTGTTGCATAAGGCTCTGAAAGGACTATTACAGTTTTTGTGCATCATTAAAGCAAAACCCCCAAATAATCCCTTAGTACGTAGGTCGGGAAACCGTAGCCTGTAATGAAGCTATGAATATTTATTATAGCAGAACTACAGCAAGTGAGAAGTAGCTTATTATAGCAGAACTACAGCAAGTGAGAAGTAGCTTTGGCCTAATAGTCTATAATGCAGCTGGCTGGATAATCTGAATATTACAAAGCCAAGAATTTACCAAATCTAAATAACAGAAACCTGCTATGCATGTAAAGCTAGAAATATGGGAAGAAACAAACCTCCCCACCATATTGGACCAAAGGTGTCTGTGCCCCAGCCTTCTGACTCTCTTAGGGGTCAGCAGCAAGTGGTGAGAGCCAACAGCATCCCATGACGTTCACAATCCTCTACTATCTCAAACAGGTCTTGTGAGAGGACAGCCCTTGCTGATGCCTTTTTCCTGTCCTTCCTGAGGTCATCTTTCAGCTGTGTCCCACAGAACTCCGTGATGCCAGCACAACACTTGAACAGGCTAATCCTATTCTTGTCCATATATCCAAACCATGTCATCCCTATGTTCACATTGTATTGGAGACATGGGCACAGCCCAGATCAAGATGGCATTAATGGTGTTTTCTGTCCTTGTCTTATTACTTTCTTCATAATTTCTGACATTTTGTTTCTCTGATTTGACTGAATTTCTGTACTTTGATTTGACTGATATTTTTGACCCCTGACAAGCATAGGCGTAGTGTTTTCAGGGAAATCTGCAATGACCAATTTATAGCCTATACTGCGCAGATAGATGAAGTTATTTTTCCTGTTGTGCATTACTTTGCACCTGGCAAGACTGAATTTCATTTACCGTTTTATTACTCAATCTCTCTGTTTCATCCATTCACAAATATTTATCTGCACCATCAACTTCAGCACTGTCAAATCTAAATAAGTTCATGTTAATGAAAACTCTGTCACTTCACTACTCCCTGTTTTTTCTAGATCATTCATGAATATCTTGATCAGCTCCAGTTCCATGGTATCTTTCACTCTCTACATTGTGTTGTGACCACTTTCAACAGTGGTCATTGCAAAGTGATGACTTTTAGTAACCAAGTATTAATTTATAAGATTTTCTACCTTATCTCACAGTGACTTTATGTTTTACCCAAATATGATTATTTGCCCTGATTTTATTTTTTTTTTTTTTTTTTTAACACCAGTAACTTTGCTTTAACTTCCTAGAACATCCTGGAAAACCCAAGCATATTTTGTCAGCCTAAGGCCTCCTTTTCAACACGTGCCTTGACTTTTTCAGTGAGCTGTGGTATACATAACTTTCTCATCCACTGACACTACAATTTTAGACCTTTTTTTTCCCAGATTCATTCCCTGTATGGGAATCTTCTGATTTACCCCACCAAACTGCTTACTGTCTTTCCTGGTGCTTAGCCACATTCTACAGTTTAGAGGTCGCTAATAATTCCCCAAATGAGTAAAACTGAGAACTATATCCACCTCTCATTACTTCTAGAGGGAGTAACCCAGTCAATCTATCTGCATATTTATAACTTAACCAGGCCAAGTCTTCACTCAAGACAAAAGTTCAGATCCGTAAAATGCTCTTGACCTTGAAGTCCTGGTGACTGAGTGTTCATTTAGTCACATCAGGTTATTAGTTTCTACATCACATAAGTGTTTTGGGGTGTTGTTTTTTTTTTTCCGTCCTCCTATATTCTAGAGTTCATGTTAAAAGGTCTGTTCTTTCAGAAAAATTCAGAAGTCTTAACTTGTGTCACATAGCACCACTTTACCAATTTGTTAGGTATTCATTTTTACCTTACATCTGCCTTGATGGGTGGTTTCATTTGGGGTTTTATTGGTTTTTTTTTTTCTTGTTTCATGAGGGCATTGTGAAATACAAAGGCACGGCTTACGGTGGCACCACCGGTGGCACAGGCAGGTGCCTGTGGGTGCTATGCAGCTCTGTGCCTTGACGCTGTGCAGGACTGATCCCCAAGTCGAAGGACCCCAAAGGCTGCTCTGATTTAATCAAGACAGCAGCCACTACTAGTTGCAATTATGTTGATGAAAGATGTAATGAAGACCTTGAAGGTCTACTCTGCACCTGTGGGCACACTGCTTCCTCCATGGCACGGCACTGTTGGTGATGCAGATCTCTTCCATGCTCCTCCCTTCTGGGCTGGGACAGACCTCCCCAGGCAGCTTCAGGGGGTGTGAAGGTAAAATACAGCAGACACCAACATGTGGCTGCTCAGTCCCTGGCAGATCTCTTTTTTTCCTCTTTTTGTGCGGGAATCATACCCCTTCTGAGTGAGAGAACTATACAGTTCTAAATCTGTCTAGGACAAGCTGACATAATTCCTGTAATGTTATATCCTAATTAATGCTGGTTATAAAGGGGACCCCATTTTTACCAGATATCATCTGCATCTCCAGGCTTCAAGTCATTAATTCGTCTTCATAAGTAAACCTGAATACACAAGCTGCTCTTCACTGGAGAACATAAACTTTGGCAACAGTTTTTCGATCTCACCTTCCCAAGGCTGAATTTCCTGAACGCTAGTTTTTGAAACTCAACAGGATCTTTTAAAATAAATAAAGCAAAATCTTCCATCTTCTGTTGGAGGATGATTAGGATTTAGAGGTGGATTTTTCTGTTTTTTAAAAAGATGCATATTTCTTTTCAATTCCCTTAAGACAACACAAATTGTCTTGATCTAAATAATATATCCTTCTTGCTAACATTAATTAATCCTCTGTTACAGAAACGTGTTCTCCCACAGAGTATTTCTCCTTCCCTCTGGCAATGCAGTCAAACAAAAAACAAAAAAGAAAAGAAAACTCACACCCCTCGCACAAATATTTGCAAGTGTGCACATACACGTACAGGGCCACCCCCGTAAGAGTCTCTAGGAGAACCAGAAGCACATGGACACCGGAGATCTGCCCCATTTCTTCTCCAAATCAGACTGTCTGTTACCCATTGAGGATTCTGCAAGCCCGACTGCAATGTATAACAGTGAAGTTAAGATCACTCTAGTCGGGAGCACAGATAAAATCAATGGTTTATAGCTACTCGCATTTATCAGTTGAAGTGGTCAAATTCTTTATGATATGTGATCCATTTGAAAGGATTTACTAGTACTTGATTTCTATATATTTTCCACTTTCAAGGCACTGAGATTACAGATTTTTGAAAAGCAATTGCTATTCAAACATGGGGTACTTTCTTTTTTTGGTGCTGACCCATACACCCAGGACTGATGATTTGAACAAGTCACAGAAGCCTTGATTTAGTTTTCCACCACAATTCATTTGGCATTTATCATTGAGAGGTCTAGGAAAAAAATGGTCGTTTTGCAGGTAACAAGTTACTGCACATCATCTTAATTACAGTAAATGACTGTGTAATTGCTAATATCTCCAGTCCAACGTGTGACTTCCTCCCAATCCATTTCACCTCTTCATCAGGTGTCAGCAGTGCACCAGCTGCCTTGTGAGCTCAAGCAGAGGGACCCCAGTTAGCTCAGTTGCCAAAAGAAGTATCTGTGGAGCCACAGCCTGGAGCAGCGTTGCTGTGGCAGCCTACAGCAATTTAACTGGCTAACAGAAAGCTTTCTTACCTCGTGGTCGCAAAAAATGGTGAAAACAGTTAACTCTTTTCATCTGGTTTAGTGTGCTGAACTGGTCTATCAAAGGTCCACAGGAGCACTGGAATTACCAGGGGGAGGGGTGTGACCCTGGGATAGGGATAAGGATGTGGCGATCAGTGGATGGATTGGTGGGGGTTACCATGTAAGAGCACTCTTAACAGAAGACGTATGTTATTTTCTGAGGTGTGAGCCTCCTTCTGCCTTTGGATGTTGATCACAGCTTGGCTGATGTGCAGGAATCTGTCAGATCATGATCTTCCTATGTCGATGCACTAGATTTTCAAACAGATCACCCAAATTACCTAACATTGTTCTCTTGCCTTGACTAAACTTATAGAACTAGTGAACTACTAGTAGCACACAGAAACAAAAAGACTGGAATGGAAACAGCATATTCAAATTCAGCAAAACCTGTTCTACAGTCCTGTTTGTCCCAGCAGTTCCAACACCAGGATCCCTGGTAACACAGACAAGCGCATCAATGTCATAGCAAGTTTTGACTGATTTCCACCACCACCACCCCCCCCCAAAAAAAAAAAAATTGTATCAACAGCAAACTAACTTTCCAAATGTTTCTCAAGGACAGGTTCCTGACTCCGTGACTGTCCTCACAGGGCTCAATTTGCTTGACTCACTACATTCTGCTCCTTCCGCCATGGCACTATATATCCTTATGTGCCAGGCTAGTGTGACAGTCCTTCCTTTGAGGAGGGGCAGCAACCACACTGAAATCTCAGAGCTGGATGGGGCAGACTCAGGCTCTGGATGGTAAATAACCTTGCACAGGATTTATTACTGTTATGAGCCTCTTTCATCAGAAATCTCTCTGGCAGACCCTGACACCAATCCCAGTTTCCCGTTTTGAGGTAGAAAGGAATCCTTTGATTTCACCTCAAACATCTTCATACTAATTGTTTGGATTTAAAATATTATACAGAGGAAGGTTCATAGCCCAAGGCTGCTGTTTGTTTCAGTGACCCTGGCAACTTCTCTACATTTACCATCTGTTCCAGAAATTGCTTTACCTGGAAGCTCTCCTTAGTTATTTTCTCCCCAACTTATAGGAACACCATTCCTTAACTCAGTATCAACTCTCAGTATCCGTAGGAGTTAACTCTTGCTGCCTACATAGAGGCAGCACTTTGAAACTGGACCTGACTCTGTTGTACAAAAACTGCTCAATGGAAGCAACGGGTCAAAGAGGGTTACGTGGTACTTCAGATGATGCAATGACCATGATATTTTCAGTTCAAGGGAAAGATCAACAATCCTACTCAAGGCTGGTCCACCTTTGATCCCTCTACAGTCAAAGGCAAGCATTAGTTGTCATTCTTAAACAAGACACCTATCACATATTCAGCCTACATTCTCTCTCCATATCAGAAAAATAATACCATTTTCCAGGTTTGGACATGAACAGAGGAACAGTTTGAGAGATAGGAAGATACAGAAATTTTGGGTTTCTTTTTCGTGATTTTTCAGGTCACTAAATGGTTTAATGTATTAACAGCAAGACCTGGACACTAACTAAATTTGACTAGTATGTTGCCTTAGTAACCAAACAAAATATTTCAGTCGCTTCTGAAATGTGCCTCTGTTCCCTGGGAGCTGTTTGGAACTGCAGCAATAGTTTGGGAGAGTCAGAACATGGCATCTCCAGCTGCTGCTGCCTCTCCCTGCTGCCTCTCACCTGCTCTGAACATCCCTGAGGTGGGTGCAACACAGACTAATGGCTAAAATGGGATTAAAATTAGTATTATGAGAACACAGAATATTTAAACCCTTTCTCGAAACCTCCTTGCAGCCTGAGGCCAGTAATACCCTGAACCTGTCACCCTTTTTTTTCCCCTCAATGCTAGCTGCTGCATCCCATTGGACTGTAATTATGGCTCTTATCCTATACTGTTTTTTATACTGCACCTTGGACTTAATCTAGTCCTGAAAAACACAGCGGGCTTTTTCTTTAAAAGGTCTATTTCATGTCTCTGACAATGCTGCTCTACTATGATGAGTGAAGCCATATTACAGGGAGAAAAAAAACCAATGCACCACCACCTTGACAATATGCAATAACAGAAGCTAATGTGCTAACCCTTTGGCATTGCCTGGGCACATAATGTTGGATCAGCAATGTATCCCTATGCCAGAGTGTGTAAAGCAATTCAGTAATTACCATTGATTATGCTCTTTTAGTAGGCTATTTAATGTTACAATGAAACCGAGTACGACAGGTCAGGCGCTTGGATTTCAGTACAAGGGATCCAGGGAAGAATTTTCCACTGCCAAAGGCCAGGGTGATTCTGCTGAAGCAGACAGGGCAGCAGAGCTCCTGCTAGCTCAGGTTTGGGCAACCACCCCACCTTCCAGCAAACACCTGCACTCCATAACTAGCAACATGCCAGTGCAGGACACCAGCAGGTCCTGAGGCTGGTGTTTCTGAGGCCGTGGGTGCTGGAAGCAGCTCCCCCTGCAAGTGGCCTTGTCACCCTCACTGCCACTAAACTTGGCACTTCGCCAAGGCACTTTCACAGCTGCTACCTGCTTGCCTGACACTCATTTGCCTTTCAGCATGGTTCTTAAGTCCTTCCTTAAGTAACACTTGCACTGCCATCGCAGCCTAAACCTGCTCCTGGTACCATAAGGATTGAGGTGGCTCCTCACTAACCTCAGCAGTCGATTTTATAAACGGATCCTCTTGCTCCCTTACCTGAAGAAATACAATATTTATTAAAGAATTACACTGTAAGATACTTAACTTCAGCTTTCCTTCCTGCCTCCCTTCACACACACCCGTGCACACACGTGAATACAGATGCCTTTATAACTTGGCCGTGGCTGCCACTAGCCTCATCTGGCTCCTCTTAAATAAAGAATTTGAGAAGAAATGGAAAAAGGAGCATGAAAATGCTATCAAAATATCAGGAGACATTTAACAGTCTGGATGTAAAAGTTTTCCAAGAATGGCAGAAAAGCCTAAAAGGGAAAAAGTTCCATTTCAGCTGGATTTTTTAAAAACTCAGTCCTACCCCCAAGTCAAAAATTTTTGGCTATAATCAATTAACTAACAAGCACATTAATATTGACCTACTTTGAAAATTGTTCCTTGATAAAAAGGGAAAGCAATTGGGGTGTAACTGAAGAAGCAGAGACAATCGAATCTTTTCAATGGGTGGGAACAATGATCTATTTCAATGTAAACACAGCAAATAAGGGAATTTTATATCATCACACTGTGTATCTCTTTCAGAAGAATTCCTGTGTCCTAAAGCATTTGTTTTTCTCGGTCTGCCTAGCCTGGTTTTATTCCTGATATATTTGTGTTTGTAACACCAGCTATGTTTGTGACTCGTTTGCCTGTTTTTCTCATCTCAGCCTGGGCACTGGGGTTTCTCTCTCTTTGATTTCTGGACCAATGCATCCCCCAGCACTTTCCCTTTTCTGACTCTGGATTGCCCTGGTTATTCCTTCTGCTCTGCACACCAGGTATGTGACCTTATCCATCAGAAGTAGCTGGCTAGCCTAGTTGTGCATGCAGTGTGTTTCTGTACCACCTGGCAGGGCTTTATGGCTGAAAAACCTCCTGTGGAGGACATACTCCAAGCTCCGGGGTCACACATCAGATTTTCAGGAACTGCCCTTTGGAGTTAGGCATCTAAACTGTTAGCAGATCTCTGACCTCTCTCCATGGCTCTGGCCCCACTTAAAATCTGACTGACTCACTGGAAACATTTAATTTCCTTCCACTAGCTGTGAAAAAGCCAAATTGCCAGCTGAGGTACCTCAGGTAGACGGGAAGCAAGCAGTACACAGGTCCCCATCATACAACAGGGATAACAGTCCTGCTTCATCTCACAGAGGTGAAGTAAGGTAAAATGTCACAAAGATTATGACACCTTTACACACTAGTTTATTATGGAAAGTAGAACCATCACAAATAGGATCCAAAAGGACCTTGAAAAATCCTCTGCACCATCATCTAAAACAGATAGGCAAACACAACTTCTGCCATTCCTTGACTCTCCATCCATCTTGTCTTTTCTTCAGCCTCTCATTTTCTCTGTTCACTTCTTCGTAGCACTGTAGCTGCTTTCTTCAACCCCTCAAAGCAGCTGGGAGTACAGTCTGACTGCAAGGTGTTACCACTGGGAATAAAGTTGATTGTAATAAATAAGGAGGCAGAAAACTACTGCAGATGAAATAAAATGCAACGCAAGAGTCATTAAATATTGAACTAAATTCAGGCTGCATAGCCAGCCTCAATCTGTTTTTACTGATGGTAAATGATGGGCTTATATAATTTCCAGCATCCTGATGGATGATACGACATCAGTTGTTTAGGTCGAGGAAGAGTGAAAAGGGTGCCTTTTACTGTTCTTATTAAAAGGCCAATTCCTGTACGGTGCTGAGGACTCGGTACGGCTCAGTACCTTTCTAGTTGGACTCTCAGTTTCTCCTGCATTAATAAAAGCTGCGGCGTTTTGGAGCAGTTTGGTTTGGGCAGTTTGTAAAAGGTCCCCAAACACAAGCTTGAGGATTGATTACCCTTGTCTGGTTTTAATGAAAATTAATAACGTGGGTGGGAGTAGAGTTTTATAATTATCAGGCCACTAAAATTAAAAATAGAGGAGACATTCTCCAAACCTCTGAGACACCATTTCCCTCCAGCCAGGTTCACCGCCGCATGGTGACTGAAGGGAGACACACTCTGCTGAAGAGCCGCTGTTTTGCTGCAAGGGAGAGAAAATAAAAATTAACCTCTGATCTACAAAAGCGCTGGAGCCACTGGCAATTAAGATGTTATTTAATAAGATGCCATGCTTTGAATGACTAAAATGAAGGGTTGGAGGAATCTCTCTGCCACACTGCTGCCTTCACCACTCTCAGACTCAGTCACGGCAGCCACCTGAGGAGGTTAGAGAGCTGTAATTAAATTAATAAAGAACGGCCTGGCTACTAGAGAGAAAGACAGGGAGACAGAGAGAAAAGTGATTGCAGGTAATTGCTGGACGTACTGCTGTCATTTAATTTTTTTTTCTTTCTGCACCTGAGACTGGTAATTTGTTTGCTGCTCTTGTGCTTGACAGGGTCTTCAGCTAGACATCACCAGCAAAGCCACATTTTTTCATCAAAAGTTAAAAAGAGGTTGAGATGACAGTAAAAGTGCCAGGTCCTCTCAAAAGTATCTAGATTATTTTTTTTTGCCAGATGACTGAAAACGTAAAAGATTTTTCTGATATTTTTTGTTGAGAAAAAATGCCCTTTTCTGAAAAAATTAAGAAAAGAGCAAATTCACCAACGGTTTCCACTGGAACCCCTTCCTTTAACAAAATCTAGTGTTTCTACAAAAGTTTTGTTTCGAGAATTCTTTGTTGGGTGGTAACATGAGGACAGCCTGCCTGTGTTAAGGAAAAGTTTGAGATGCTGACGTTCAAACCATGGGTGCTTCGACTGGCTTCTTGGCAGTTCATTTTAATTCTTCCTTCCTGAAAACTTCATTATTTCTTCCAAATCCATGAAGACTGTTATTATCTGCTGCTAAGTCCAAATTTAAAGCCATCGGTGCCTTTGCTCCACGTTTGAAGGACTAAGTCACAAATACGTGTTTGGATCTAAGCTTGGGTATTCTGTAGCTGGAACAACACGTTTTTCACAGCTTCTCTCCCCACCACCCTCAAGCCAGTGAGGTAAATTCTAGCTTGTTCAAAAGCTTGACAGGGAATCAGTCTTATAACTCACGGTTCACTACTTGAGCTCAGGGCAATGATCTGCACCTTTTCATATAAGCATGTCCTGCGGTTTACGCAGGACACAGACCCAAGTTGAGGCGGCACAAATGCAGTCTTTGTAGATGAGAAGCATATTCATGTATCTTTGGATGGAGCCCAGCTCCCACCACAGAAATCAGACCTGCACCAGGCTTAGGGCATTTGAAAGATGCGAGACCTTTAGATGTAGGGATTTTGTTCAGCTTATCAGAAAAAGAAAAGCCACCTGCAAGATTTAGATCTATATCCCCATAATGGCCTTCTGAACTTCCCCAAAAGTGTTTTGATCTGGAGTTTTTGATTCAGGCTCACCTACCTTTGCTTATCAGGTTTGTTTTCCTTCCTATTTAGAGCACACATACCACAGCTTGAACTCCCTGGCCTTGCTTTCAAAAGCTGTGGGGTGAATTGCAACCCCTCCTAAGTAAAAAAATGAAACACTAAGTGAGTCTGTTTCTGATTTTGCTAAAACTTTCCTAGAAAGTGAGCCTTAAAATGGCAGTGTTCTCTCTGATCTACCAAGATGTCTGCCAGTTTGGATGCAGAGACAAAAGTTAAGGCAGCCTGCAAAAAAATTGGGGCTTACCACAGGATTTGGAAAAAGCAGACTTTAGCCATGGGGTCTCTATATATTATAGCAGCACCCCAGGCATCCCAGGAGAGAAGAGCAACCATGTGCTGGGCGTTGAAGAGGCAGAGAGAAGGGGCTGCTACTCTAGACAACTCAAATATTTTTTGCTAGAAAGATAAAGGGGGAAGCAGGCCTGATGACCCATCAGAGATGAATCCAGTTTTCCTGATTCCCAGCCTTGAACACCATATGACTTCCTCAGACAATAAAAAAGAAAAAGGAGCAGGCAAAACCTGGCTCAGACTTTTGCCTCGGGGACTATTGCAATTTTCTGTTCTGGGACTGCCTTTCCCAGAAGTTGGTATTAGGAGGAAGACACTTATTTTTCACTCTTCTGGTAAAATAGCAGCAGGCAGTAGGTCATTTCTACCCCTCACAGCTTTTCAGCTCCCACGCAGACAGATAGCCACGATGGGAAAAGCAGGAATTGTGGAAGGCTGACCTTAGTGTTTCTTTTGTCAGATTGTTATCCATTAACTGGGTTAGTGTGCCCACTCTATCCATCTCTCTCGGTCTCCCTGTGTAGTTCAGGTAATACAGCGCTCCGGAAGAAAACAGGCACGCATATTCATGGGACACCTTGTGATGAATGCTATCGTCGATGCAGCACTTTGAGGTTTTGTTAGTGGTGGGGATATTTCTGTCTTTACAAACCCCCAGTAAGCTCAAATTTGGGTTACGAAAAAGTGCTTGTCTTTCTCTTGATTTAGTGCAGAACAAGAGTGCTTCTCGCTCCAGCAGTCGCACTAGGACTTTTTCTGCCTGTGGTTCTGAGAAGGAAACTCTTCGAGAGTATTACACAGTTGAGTAAACAAAAGGAACAACTGTAGCAGATCTGGACTAAAAAGCCCCGAGGCTCAGAGAGAACAAAAGGAAGAGGTTATGTTTAAAGTCCTTACATTTAAGAGAATTGCAGATAACCTGTGGTTGCTAATGTTTTGACTAAAAGTCATTTTCTGAGCACACTGTTGGGACTGATCCTGGACCTTTCGGGAATCCAGGTTTACAGTGTCCTGGTACAAGGTTCAGTATCTCACAATGCTGGCATAGTGTAAACCTCAACTGGACAACAACAGAGTCCATACAGTTTCCTCAGATGTCCAGCTCCATTTTCAGATAAATCCTGTCTGGAGGAGCATAACAGCCCTGGAGTGAAACTTTCAAACAGACAAGGAGTTCTGCATCCAGGGTCTGAAAACATAGCAATGGAAGGGCCAAGAAGGATTCTTAGTATCCATTAAGTGATTTATTCATAGATTCCAGATTAAATCAGCAAAGTCCTGATCTGAATCATTTTAGAATTTAGAAACATTTTGAGAAGTTTCCTCCCAGTGCCCTGGGGGCTCCATCCCCAGGGTTCAGGCTCAGACCCGTTTCTGTGGGGATGCTCAGGAGCTGATTCCTCCCACCCCGCTCCTGCTGGGAGCTTACACCAGGCCCCCAGCCTCAGCCTTTGGCCTCTCACAAGCTGTAAACTGTCCCTCTGCTTTACAAGGGTAACAAGGCATTTTGTGGCTAGACAGAGCACTGACATTTTTTTCAAAATTGTACATTGCACAGGTATAAATCTGTGGGTTCAAGTGCTATATGAGAAGTATGACAGGGTGGTGATGCACTGGAACAGGTTGCCCAGAGAAGTTGTGGACGTCCCATCCCTGGAAGTGTTCAAGGCCAGATTGGATGGGGCTTTGAGTCACATGTGGGAGGTGTCCTGATGGCAGGGGGGTTGTAAGTAAATGGTCTTTAAGGTCCCTTCCAACCCAAACCATTCTGTGATTCTATGATTTTATGAAGTAAAACCAAAACATTTGCCTGCATTAAGTGCTTCAGTTACTGATAGCTCAGAGACAGTCCTTGTTTTGACCAGTATAAGAGAAAGCGGGATGGATCAGGCTGTCCCAGCTACATGAGCAGGACCGTGACCGATTCATGGGTGTCACTGTGTCTCCCTTCGAGCCTGGTTCGGTGATGCTCAGCACTGCGAGTAACAGGCAGTTGTGCTCATGCCTGGAAGCTGACAAAAAGACTACCAGTGAAGCTTTATCATTCCTGGCCAGGGGAACTGCAGGTGCTTTCATGTTCACACTCATTTCTGGACTGGAGCAGATATTTGTGTGGGCTTTGGTCAAAAGAGAGAATTGCCACACAAGGGATTCAGTGCAGGCTGGAAAGTATATGACTTTGACATATTCATCTTCTTTATTTTTTCTCCTTCTTCTGTGTTCAGGCTAAAATCTTGGTGGATTTCCCCAGGAAATTTACTTTAATGAGGCGAAAACGCAACCATTGCATACGAGGCATAGTCTGTAGCTAACACCCTTTAGGGGTAGAAAAGCATGCAAGCTATTAGGTATGCAGCTCCTTCATCAGTCCCAACAAAAATGCAGAAAGAGTCAAGCTGTGACCACTGGTTAGAAATGATGCCCTCAGGTTAACTTAAATATGTTAATCAATTAGGTACTTGAAGGGAAAGGGAGGTTGGCACCCAAGAGGAGTAGAAATGCTCTTAACAGGGGAAAAAATATTACAGGAGCTGAGAAAGAGAGGCGAGCATTTAACATCTGTGAAATAGATAGAGGTTTTCAGATGGCAAGGTGAGGAGTTTGTCACAAGACATAAAATCAACATTTTTTTTGAGTTTCCATTGCGTTTGTGCAGCTGGGTATCAGTGCGCCTTTGCCCTGCCTAAGCAACACCCTGACACGGACAAAGCCTCTGTCAAGAGGAGAACCTGCCTTGTCCCCACTCTCTCGGGAAGCACTGAACCCACTTCCACATGCCGTGCACAGAAGCACAACATCAAGCTGATCTGCACTTCAGTCGAAATTTTGCAGTCGTTCCCCAGCAGTTATATTTCAGCCTTAGGGCATCACATTCGGTGTGAATGGCAGCTCTTCACTCTGCTTGCTCTCCTCTGAAGAGGGTATCTGTTTGAGTGCTCACTACATCTGGCTTTCTTGTTTGTGCCTTTGGTTTGAGTAATTGCTTTAATCTGAATTTCAAGGCTGACACCCCGCCTGACCCTTTTCTGTTCACTTCTGTATTGTGTATTGCATCCAGCCTTCTTACTTTTTGTTTTAATTAAAAACTACAGAGGCTTAACGAGCCACTTCTCATGACATCAAATTTGTTTCCAAAAACAATACGCATGCATGCATGTTTATGTGCCACAGGATTTAACTTTTGGGTTCTAGTACTCTGTTGCATGCATATACATTAGAAAGATTTATGGAAAAATCACTCAATTAAAATATTTATGGTTTAGTTGAAAGTGTGTCCCCTAAAAGCATTGCAGCACCTACTGGTTTTCTGACCAGTGTGTCAGATCATCACTCTTTTTTTACCCCTCAGCTGCTACCACTGAAGCAAACTGTCCTGGGCCTGGATAACTGCGATTTGGTATCCAGGTGCATATACACATGTGCAGATGCAGCAGGTTTAATTGCTGTTTGCGTTGCAATTTAAGCCTCTTTAATTTTCCGTTTGTTAAATGAGGAACATGCAACATTTACGTAATTAATTTGCTTAAACAGTTCAGTAATTAAGCTCACCAGCTTAGGATCTGTTTCTGAGGCCACTTCAGAGTGGCCTCCTTGGCTACTGCAGCCCTGGAGTTCTCCTCCCCTGTGGTGCATCACCACTTTCTCCAACAGGAGTACACTGACCTCCTTGAACTTTCTCTCACAGTTACCTGCCAAGCTAGTTTTCGGCTGAACTCTCTTATCCTGTAATCTCATTATACCTTCTTCCATGGCTCCCTCTCAGTCTCCTTGCTGATCTCTCGGTCACCTCCTCCCACATCCATGCCTTCTCCCATTTCAGCCTTCACCTGACCTATCTGCCCACACCAGCACCACCCCACACTGCTCGGATGATTCCTGTGCTGCTCAGCAGGCTGCTGTGCATCTGTCCTCTCTCTCAGGCCCCTTTGTTCTCTGATACCATCTTAACAACACAATGTCAACTAAATACTTGATGCAAGAATTATGAAGGTCCTTTCATATATATCTACGCAAGAGGACAGATGTAATAACAAAAATATCAGGTGAAACTCTGAAATTTTCACTGCAAAAAAAAAAAAAAGTTGCAAGATTGAAGAGATTGGTCAAGACTTGCAAAATATGTTTTATCCTGACGTGTTAGCTTTTGTTATCTAGAAAACAGGAATAGAAGACATTCAATTCCCTTCCTGGTTGTGAACCCCTGAATAATATATTAATAGTATATGTACCAACATGTATAAAAAGACCTCCAGAACAAATATACAACTGAGTATATACATGCATCTACCGAGTACTGAGGTTTGCCTGTGTCTGTGACATTAGTGACAGGGATGCTGGAAGGAGGAGAGGATCACCTAGCATAGAGGCACATAAGAACTTATGGCATTATGTCAGGCTTTCATATCAGTTAATGATTAAAATACTTGCATAAAATCTCTGTCAATCTGATAAATTTTGAGTGTCTGGTTGCAAGAACAAAAAAGATATTTTTAACTTCAGCTGTTTTGAATTTCCTGTATATTCATAAAAATAAAATGTTCCTTTCACACTTGAGGTAATTCTTTTGTCTCTTGGTTAGCTGGTTGCACTTTTTTCTTATTGAACCCAAATGAATCATGACTGTTCCTTGGCTGGCAACCCAGATAGTCTTTATGTTGCATAATGCAATAAGGAATTTTTCTCGGACGCGTTTGTTGGGTTTTTTTTTTCCTTTTTTTCCTAAAGGCATCTATCTTTTACCCTTAAGAAAGCACTGCCATAAAACATAGTTTCCACTATGTAATTCAGCTCCAGGCTTTACCCGGTTTTGTTAGCGGAGCCCAGAGCTGGCCCTAACTCCCGGTGTGACACAGAGCCATCTACTGGTGCAAGACTACGCCGCGGCCAGACCTCACACCGCAAACTTCACAGTTTCTGAATATTTCTTGCTCTGGTAAAACCCTAGAATTAAGGCCAGCCGCCTTCTGGCCCTCATCGCTCAGGCTGGTCTAACAGTGTTTTAAGCAATGGGGTGTTGCTTTTCCCTCATTCATTTTCACTTTGTACAGCCCAACAAACCGTACTATGGGTTCATATGTCATAAACTCATTGATGCAAGCAATATATTGTTGATATGAAAAACAAAAAAAACAAAAAACACCTTATGCATGTTCATCATCTGAGTTGGTTTGCTGTAAGAAGTACATAGTTGCTTTGCTGCAGTAAATTAAAACAGATGTATGAGTTCTCAACATTTAAATTCACCATGGATCACTTGAAAAATGAATATACCAAATAAAATGCCCTGGGTCTTGAACCGACTGCCTTGTGAAGCCTGGCTGTTCAAAAACCAGCTCTGCGTTATACGTCCTTGAACTTCCTTCATATTTTAATTTCAAGGACGGATGTGTGTAGTTCTAATAATTGATCCCTTCTGCACCTTTCTCGCAGAAAGCAAAGCATACTCAATCTTGTGTTTGTACAGTGACTCCTGACGAGGGGTTAGCCTTGTATTTTTCCTGCTTTTGTCCTAACTGTTGCTAATAGAGATAATGAGTCACTGTTGATGAAACACCTAATGATAGGCACAACCAAAATACTTAGTTCCACAGCATTTTGAATTTTCAAAGGATATTCGTTATATTGTTGGTCTCCAGAGCATACATTGGGGTAACAGAAGCATTAATAGCCTCATTACAGACCCTCTTACAATTTTTGTTGTATGAATCAGGAGACAGCAATGAAACATTGCATGAGAACTGTGAAATCTAAGGACTGACATCCATAATGTGATATGGCTTCAGGAGCACATGAGACAGAATACCAAACTGAGTGTATTTGATGCTATGGTTCAACATGCACTTCATGCCAGCAGAAGCCCAGTCTTACCTTTGGAAAGAAGTGTCCCTGCTGCTATGTCCCATCTACTCAAGGAAAAAAAAAAGAAAAAAAAAAAGTTAATTTTAGCCTGGATTTTTTTCTCCATGAAGTTTGGGAATAGCCACACAAAAGCTAAACAGTGGTAGCATTAGGAGGGGAGAAAGCAGAGAGTCGTCCTTGTCTTCCTATTGAGTGAGAATAGCAAAGCTGATTTAAGCAAAGAGTGCCAATACTCTGTGGTCATCTTGCACAAGAGGAGCTGTACCTCAGCAAAGGAGACAAAGCTGCATCTAACGTACAGCTATGACATCCAGATCAAAACAAGCGGATTTATTTTCTTCAGCAGGATTTTGAAACCAATAGGTTGGAACGTTGCATTACTTATCAGTGGATTAAATATTCAGCCACCAAGTATAACAATGAAACAGATGTGACCAAAAGTTTTCTCTTACTAATAGCACTTTAAGTGTATGCATTTTGAGGGGAAAAAATCCTCTGGTTTGGGATTTTTGTAAAAAAAAAATGAACTTTTACATATATGCATATACTTTCAAATACAGTGATTGGCAAAAACATTTTCAAAAGGACATTGTGATGTTGATTTGCAAACTTGCTACTGGCCCTGTCAGAAAGAGGTGGTCTCTGAACAACTTCATGGACGATCAGATTTACCAAATCTTTATCAGTTAATGTCTCAAAGTTTAAAATCATCTAAGGTTTATTTTCAGATCACAAGTATGGAAAATAGATTTTTTTCTTTATGAGGATTTTCTCACAAGATGATCATCAAAATTCCACTGAGGATGTAGAAAAACATTTCAGATGTCTCTGGAAAAGCAACATTTGCAGTGTGAGAAGCCAAACATAATCTTACCCTGTGATCAGCCAGTGTTAGTTTTGACAGTGTGATGCCTGCACAGCTATCCATTTATCTATTCGTGTGCCTTATGTTTAAGAGCAGAACGTAGCTTAACTTAGCAAATGGAATGGGAATAAATTATTCTAATTGCCATTAAAATGTTGCTATTTAAATATCAGCTTCTGCCAACTGTTACCCTGCAATGGTCCGTGAATGGTACCTAAATCAGCATGTGCAAGGGCAGCTTTTGTGACTAGACAAATGTGTGCTGCGTGAATGGATGCTGTGAAAAAGGGAAAATCCTAGGGAATTAAAGCAAGCAGGAGCTTATCCCTTTTGTAGGCTGTTGTGTAGTTTCACTTTGGTTAAATTAATCACTTCTGGAGAAAAAAAATATAAACACTGTTAGTTATTGTTCCCTTTCTCAGTAACCTCAGGATTCTTGGTCTAAAATATCTGTAGCAGTACCCATGATGATTACTGGCTCTTTATCTCTCATTCAAACAGAGTATATTTTCTGATGGTAACCAGATATTAGGAAAGACTTTTAAGATGAGAGCTATGAAAGCTACAATGCAGCTTCGGTACTACAATATAACCTTGCGTCATTTGCCCCTCAGTTGTCCAAAACTTTCTATTATCCAAAACACAGCCATGTCCGCCGATATCTATTAATTATGCTGACAAGTCCCTTGAATTTCTGAAACCTCTGTTATCCAGGCTTATTCAGCTTTCCCTATGGCAACTGGATAATCAGGGCTCTACCGTATTTCATTATTTTTCATAATGCTTTCTGCTTTTCAGAGGGCAGAAGCAGTCTCTCACTCTCCTCCCTTTGCAGAATGCATTAGACTAGCCAAACAAATGGACCTGGCCAGATGGGAAATGCAACCTTTCTCTGTACCTCTCTCCATCTCAAATACTGCTTTATACCATCGTGTAATGCCAGTACTACAGATTTGGCTGCAGAATACATAGTCAACATATTCAGCAAGAGCGAGATGGGATTTTTCAATTCCATTCACCTCAATTAAAAAAAAAATAAATAAAATAAGAATAACGTAATAATCAAGAAAGTAAAAAAAAAGAAAGTAAAAAAAAAAATCAACACTCAAGTCACCATTACTGGATGCTCTATTCTCTCACCAGTAATAACAGTTCCGTGTTACTTTTCAGAAACTTGTTTGTTTATTCTCACAGCCCCTTTCAAGAGGTAAAAAGAAGTTTCCTTTCTGCACACAGGGAGCTGAGCATGGCCAGCAGGTAACCGCAAAGCACCATGGGGGCAGCCTGGGGTACAGCTGAAGTGCAGCTTTGCTTCCTAAGACTGGGAGCCAAGACTGGCCACAAGACTGTCCCGATATATTGGGAAGAAGTACTGCCGTGAAGATTTGTGATTAACCAATAAGACCACCTGGAAGCTTCCAAATGCTCCCCAATTGCCTTGAATTAAAGCAGTATAACCAGAAAAATGTCCACAAATTTGGAATGCACAGAAGGCTAAATTCTCCCTAAGTGATCCAAGATTATCTGAACGACATGAATGCTACCTAGTTAAGGGTCCTATCCCTGCTAGTGACCATGATTTCAAGCTTAAAGATGGATTAGAAGGACACAGCAACACATCCCTGGGGTGGTGCTCCCTGCAAATCAAAGGCTTAAAGTATCATCCTGAGCCTCATGTTGTTTCTTTGTGCATAAAAACATTTGCAGATTTTAATTCCTAGAAGTCATTAAATCTTTTCTTGAACTTTTCTGTTTGAATGCATCCCAAGTTTAATGGTGCACAGTGTATGGAATTAAATATATCTTTTCATTTACTTTCTATCCACTGCCTCACAATTATGTGGGCTGCCTCCTCGTTTCCTGCATTGTGCAAAACTGCCTGTAATATTTCTTTATTCATGTTCTCCATGCAAGGCAGGATGTTACTGACCTCTGCCAAGGCATCACGGGGTCAAGGCAGATGAGACCAAGTAGATGAGTTTCAAACTAAATAATGGGAAGAGAGTTATGTATGTAGAGTCCACCCCTTCATTTACTGCAGAGTGAAAGGAAAATCAAATATACAAGAAAATAGAAATGAAGGGAATAGAAGTGAAGAGGAAAATGAACAGCAAAGAGAAAGGAAGCCTAGTACTGCTGAGACTGGCATATCATAATGATCATACTAGACCAAAACAAAGGTCCTTACTGCCCAGTGGTCTACACTGGCTCCATCAGTGTACAATAACAGAGGCATGTTTTCAGACAAAAACATAGTGAGGCTGCCCAGTTGTCAGGATGGCAATACAGCTGCTAAAATGACCTTGCCTGGCCTGGGCAAGACAATGAGGATTACCAGTGAAACATCGTATGTTAATCCAAGGTACACAGGTGATAAAGCAGAGGTCCTAGAACAACTGATGCTATATGTGAAATCAGACACTAATGGAATAACATAAACATAACAAAATAATGACCATATTTATAATGGGTTTGGAAACAGAAAGAAAGGCAAAGATGACTGAGTGGCCTTGGTTGATGCAGCAGAATGAATGAGGAAGGGGTAGGATGGATAAAATAGACTAGATTTGTGTAAAATTGCTTACGGGAAGGATAATAAGAGACTCTATTGAGTAGCGCTGGAAGTTTGTTATAGATGCTCCCTGCTCCAGGTTCAGCGTTGGATATGAATAGCAATTTCTGTAATGTTATTAGAGGCAGAGACAGACTAGTGAGAACTGTGTCATTAAGGTAGACTGGCTTCCAGACATATGTTGAAAAATAAATGCGACCAATAATCCTAAAGCTCAGATACTCCTTCAGGTGACAGGTAACAGATTGGGTCACTAAGCAGTGTGGATAGAGTAGAGATGAAAGACAGTCTCAGCATGGTCCTGCATATTTTGTCTCAGTTTTCAATAAGGGCAGTGGTGTCAGCTGTGGGGACAAACACAGCGCAAAAGCAGACAAGAGAGCAGAGAAAGCATGACCATATATGAGACAGAAGGAAAATTTGGAACCGAACGAGATAAAGCTGAAGAAGCTGGACTGTCTTCACCCCACCATTTGGAAACTACAGGTACAAGGATTTTTAATAAATCTGTCAAGTTTTTATGAATGGGACTATATGCTTGGACAATAACAACAAATGTACCACCTGTATTGAGGAAACGGGGTTAAAAGGAGAAAGCAAAAAGGGAGCTTGGAAAACTCAAGCCTCTGAATCTGACCTGAGTAACACGCAACTGTTGTGGCCTTTTCAGGAAAACACTTAGGCTGAAAAATAAAAATAAAAAATATTCCCTGTCCAAGAGAGCAGTGGAGCTAGAAAGAACAGCTAGCCATAGGGAAGGCTAACTTCCTAACTGGAGTTAGGAGGAAATATGAGTCAGTGTATGAAAGAAATTATGTGAAGCCTGCAGTACTAGGAAGCTGGACACAGTAATACCAGGTGTCCCTTCCATTGTTATGACCACGATTTTTTCTGAGGCCTTGATTTTTGAAGATAATTAAGCATATATGTTACTTTCAGATTAGGACTTCATCTACTGAATCCAAAAGACAGATTTTCAAAATCTACTTGTTAAATGATAAAACGGGTCTCTTTAATCTTGACAGCCAAAATCCTTGGATGTTCTTTGAACATTTCAGTCTGAAATCTCTATTGGATTTATTAATTTACTTAAAGTGAGGCACATAATGTAATAACACCTTTAAACAGGAGCTTAGTCAACATTGCCTTCGCATTACCTGCTCTTATTCCAGGTACCGCAGGTTGGAACTGTGAGTCAGGAGAGCTTTCTCACCATATGCTCCCGGAGGAGTTTCTGAAGCACTTTCCAAATGCTTCATTCCCATTGCCGCTCTTCCTCAGTTTCCTAGTCTGCTCCAACCTTGGGATCTCATTTCTCTTGCCAGCAGGCACTGAAGCACCAGCACGGTTGTAGATTTTAGTCATCATCAGACATAAAAGTACTAACACTTATTTCTGTATGAATCTCCAAAGGGACGTCAAATGGCTGTTCCTATTCCATATACTTCACTTTCTCAGCAAGGTTTCTTAGAAAGAAATTAATACAGAGAAGGCGCTTCAGCTGGGATGTAACAGCCAAAGGATACATTTTTTCCTCAGGAGACTGTATGTAATGAAATATGATTTTTTTAAGAATCCAAATAGTGACAGTCCTTTGGGAAAAAAACAACCAAACATCAACCAACCCTCATACTCCTCACCAGTCAGAGAGGGAATGGCACCGAAAAACAGTATAATCATGGCTGGTACCAAGTGCTCCAGCAGCCTCAAGCGCATGTGTGTCATCTCATCTCACAAACCACACCACCAACAAAAATTCACTTGTACAACGGCTGATTTTCAGGAGAAAAAGTGTATACATTTGTAAGGGGCTAGGAATGGAAGACTTCATCAAATACAAAGTATTTTTCTTTCCCCTTCTTGCGCTGACCCTGAACAAGGTCCCTGCTTTCACTGCCAATATCCTCTGTACACTCAGCCTGTGTCCACCTCACCCAGCACCTCTTCAGCAACCCTATTCCCACACCCTTTACACCAGGGGAAAGTGGCTTTCCCTCTTAAAATAACACCTTCTGGTACACCTTGTAAAAAGGCCGTGGAGTTCCCATCGTTCGTGAATGATATCTGCACATATTCAAATAGCTGACTGATTAAGAAGGTGTCAGTAGATGGATGTCAAGAATACATGGCCTAGTTACTAGGTTTTGTGAGGCCAATTAAAATAGGGCGTCATTGTTCTGCATGACAAATGGCTTCCTCTGGCAGTTCTTTACCTCAGTTCTTGGCATACGTTATCTCTAACTCCATTTATCGCAAGGGGAGTCTGAAGTACATATTTTCTGCAAGCGTGGCTTTTTTGTTTCTTGTAAAATGAGTCTTCACTCTATTTCTGAGGGCTTCATGCCGCATCTCCCAGAACGTCATGTGCTGTAAGCCTTCTCCCTACCTTCCTTGCATTGTTTTTGTAAAACAAAATATATCTCCACACAGGAACCCTGGAGAGGACCTAATGCAGGTGGATAAGCGACTGAAGCCCTTCCCCAAAGCCATCCCATTATGGACAGTACAGGCTCTTCTGACTGACTTGCTCGAGACGTCCATCAGTGATGCTGTTTGACGTGCCATCAAAATACAGGTCCCATGCTGAAGTTCTGACTCTCAGACAAGGCAATTATAGGATTTTATCCCTTTAAATGATAGAGAGAGAACAGTAAAACAGGATTTAAGAGAATAACAAGGTTTTTGGTGGGGCCAAATTGCCACAAGAAAAAGAAGATCTGGGAAAGAAAGCAAAGCACGAGGTTGCCAGGAAGAGGTATCCGCTTGCAGCTGATTAAAGATTAGAAGGAAGTTAAAGTAAGGGAGAACACAATAAGGGTTCTGGTGAAAACTAAGTTGTTGAAAAATGTTTCAGATTATAGGGTATATCAGATTGTGAGAGGGAGAAGGAGAAAATAGCAGCGCTTCCGGAGCAAGGCAGCAGCTTGCCTCACTATTAGGAGATGTAGTTTGTAGTTAAGAGAGCTGCCTGCCCTGCTGGCACCTCCCTGCACTCCTCTCGGCACAGATAATGGTTTGTTAGCTTTGCAGCAGCACTGTGCGCTTCGAGTTAATTAGGAAAAGGGACTGCTTTCTCGGGCAAGGAAAGTAGCAAAGACTACAGCAGCAGACTTCACCAGGATAAGGGCAATGGCTGTGGAAGCAATTTAAGGTGTTTCCACTTCCTGTGGAAATAAAAACGTTAAATTTGCCCACTGAGGTCCAGAGAAATCCCACCTGGGAGTGAGTTCCTTCAAGGCAGCCCTCACTGCAAATTGCCTACATCTAACCACCAAATGGCTAAGGGCAGCAAGGCACGTCCAACATAGCACAGAGCACCAAAGCAAGGGGGGGATGCAAGTCAGCAATATCAGCCCGACCACCTTTTGCTGGTTTGCTTCCCCACTTGCACAGATCCAGGCTCAGTTTACTCAGCGCAGATTATGCTGCTCTTCTTATTTCATAGGATATTTGGACTGCAAGTCTCAGGCATGCAGCAAAGGAAGGGCAAGAAAGGTGGCTCATCTCTGTGCTCATAACCCACGGTGCTGTTCAAAGGGTCAGCGGTGGCTTTGAGATCTTGAGATACAACAGGTTATAGGAATGGGCTAGACAAATCTTTTTAATAGCCAAAGCCAATAGCCAAATAGCCACCACCATCTCTGAGGAACCAGAATTGCCCAGGTCATCAGAAAGGCTGCCAAACCAAACAAATACAGAGAAGTGATGAAAAAATCAAACCAAGAAGTAGAACCTAAAAAAGAAAGGAGGTCAAAATTAAAATTAAAGGGAAAAACAGTAATGCAAGCAAGAAATTACCAAATTGAACTATGCTTTATATTAATATGAAAAAATAGTGGTCAAGAACAAACAAATAGTCTAAAAAAGGAGAGAAGATAATGAAATCTACTATGATACAAGCATAAGCCCTGACAACACTTGTCATTTGGCACCAGTAAAATTTCCACATAGAAGGGAGTTAATGCAAAATTATTTGGGTCTGGACATGTCCCTATGCTGTGTGGTGGGATTGGGCCAGGTTAGGAAGAAATGTGGACTCTGTGGTTGTCGATGACCGTGTGGCATAATGAAAAGTATGGTCAGAAGAGCAAGATTTTTAAATACTGTGGACAATTACATTTCCAAGCCTAAACAAAGACAAAGGACAATGACTGGATTTGTAGTTAATAAAGATAAACAGGAGAATCAGAAGAGCAATGAAATAAATTCCAGGGGAGAAGACGGCAGAAAGTCAGATGTTCTAGTCATTTTGTGCATGTTTTTTCATTGTGTTTTGTTTTGTTTTCCCAAGGAGAAGCAGATCTCAGATGATGGAAGTGCTTGACGAATACATTTTGAATTAAGTTAAGAGCTCAAAAGTACATCAGAAAATAATTATGATTAACAAAAGAAATCAGAAAAATAATCACAATATTTTCTAAATGAAACAACCTTTTCAGCAGTTGATGTTGGGTGCTACATCTTGAAACTGATGTGCAGTTCCATTAAAGGCATGTAATGAACTGAAACGTAAAAAATATTTCAACATAACAAACACACACCATTTTTGTTGCAAACAAACCATTTTGTTTAGCCCATAACTAGAGGGGTTTAGATGTGTTTTGCCTCTTAAATTTCCAGGCACCAAAAATTTCCAGGATGTTTTGTTTCCAGTTGAACTGAAAATAATATTTTAATTTATTTACTTTGAATTATCATAACTAGTAGGGCACCAAACAATTATATATTATGAGGTTCTAAGCAGAATTATGAAAATGAAGTGTTTTACAGATTGCCTCATTTCAATCATTTTGCAGCCAGTCTGGAAGGGATTCTGCCTTGTAGAAATTGTGCTAAAATGGCTGTGCAGGGAAGGGGATGGTGTTTTCCACAATATCAGTAGGTGCAACAATTTTCAGTCCTAGGCATTTTGAGGCAGAGGTAGCAGAAATGTGATCCAGCAGCCTTTAGGGGAGAGAGAGGGGGATTCTGTGTGAAAGAGCTAGCAAGGAGCAATAGAAAATGGACCAGAAGGGGAAAAAAGGAAGGAGCAGTATGTTCCTATCAGCCAATCCTTCCCTCCTTCCTACCTCCACAGAGTTAGGTTAAATGCATCTGCAGTTATGCTGCTGATAATTATTACCAATAATTAATAAGTCTTTGCACAAATTGTCATGCTCTTAATATGCAGGGCTAATTATGAAAAACAAAGGAAAGTGTCTAAATCAGTGGAACTAAATGATTAAAGAAAGAACATGAAACTTGCTTGTAAAATAAGATGAGGGTTGTGTTTTCATATTTAATGGTAAATATATATTTACTGAGATGCTTAATGCAGATGTCAACAACTTAAAGGGTGAGGGAAACAGAGAGAGACAAAGAATCTATTTTGCTCATAATACAGAAAACAGAAAATTAAGATTATCTTTCCCGCTAGGGTACAGAATTGGAAATGAGAACGTCTTAGTTCCTGGGAGGTCTGGGATATTTGCAGGTGGGAGGGTCATCCACCGAAGAGAGGAATATCTCCCTGTTGAGATATACTGCCTCTCAGTTTACTTAAATGCTTTTTTAGCTTAACTCGTGTTCTCGATCCTGTTGAATTCAGTGATCCTATTGGTTATGCTGAGACATTTTTTTGGCTGAAATCAAGGCTAAAAGTATTCCCTAACACACACACTGAGGGCTTACTGCTATGTGGGATAGCCTAAGCTATGTGCCCTAATGCAAGTGGGAAGCTTAGGGCAGAACTTGGGCTTTAAAACAACTCAATGAGATTCTGAGTTAAAATTTCACAGACTTTTTTAGATGTCTATTAAATAGCCCCAGAACTAGAAAGATGTATTATTTCAGAGTTATTTTTATTTTATTCTATTTTTAAAAGTTCCTTGCTATTCATTCACTGGTGTCCAGCCCTTTACTTGTGTCGTTCATAACAAATATACTTTGACAGGGGAAAAGTGGCTTTATAAACCTTCGAAAACATGTCAGCTCCAGGTTATGGGTCTAAGGAGAGGAAAGAGGAAAAACACACAAGCTTATAAAGAAAGACTGATAGAGAACTCAATTCAGGTTGAGAAAGTCTATTTTTCAGATCTTTTGCTTCCTTCCTCATAGATAAAACCATTAAAGAGAGTGTGATTTTTTCTACAAGCATCCATTAGAGCCATAGGAAATTCAGACTGAAGGTTAATATGTAAAAAAAAGCCCATATATCCCAAAATGTGGCAGCTCCTAGCAAATGCACACATCTCTGCCAGGAGCATAGCTGACTTAGGAATTGTGTGGTAGCTGGGGAGGCATCAGGCAGCAGCACAGCTGGTAAGGTTGCAGGCAAGCTGTGATTTTACCTATTTATTTTGAAAACTCACAGCCTTGTCAGTCCCAGCAATAGGGTAATATTTTAAAGGTAATTTCCATAAGGAAAAAGGCCAGATTCTTTTTTCTTTATAATAAAAAGAAGGGTTTAAATTGTTATTTGAGATGTTTACACATCTCTCATGCTCCTTGATGGGTCCTTTAAGGGATCCAGATCACTGGAGAGCAACTTGTCAAGTGCTCCTTTTGCTTTTAGGACAATAAACTGCATATACTGATTAGTAAATTTTATTCCCTTTCTATTGAACATAGTGCATCTCATTATGAACTTCATATGGAGCTTCTAGGGCAAGTTGCTTTGGAGACCGGACATGAAGGTGTAAAAGATGTTCCCAAACCACTCAGAGTCATCAGTACCCTTCTTTTTAGCTTTCTTTTTTACTTTTATTCCTAGGATTCACAATTCAAAAATAGCAGACCCAAAACAGTTCAGGTTTTGGCAAGCAATCCTCTGCTCAACATGAGCCTTTTTCCTTTAGACAGGAGATCATTGTGATTTTTTTTAAGTGTGTCTCCTGAAACAGGAAAGAGAAAATGGAGCGTGCAGTGGAAATCTGGCAAGAAATTCACTGTCTTTTTGGAGTAAAGGTACCCATGGTACAATAGGCATACATCTTTGTTAACTATATTTAATGCATTGTGAAAGGTTTACAGATGCTCATGGACTGCATACAGTGTCCCAGTGAAGCAGAATTCATGCAGAATCAGTTCACTGGATCTGTATTGTCCCAGGAGACAGAAAATGAGACCACACTAATGCTATGATTTAGAGCGTGTTTTTATTTATTCCTAAATGCAATGTGCTTGTGTAGCAAACAATTCTTCTGCAAAGAAAAGATGTACAATCGCTTGAAACCAACAACACATTAAGTTGACTATTACTGGAATCCTGCTGCCTCTTATTGCTGTGTGTATAATAACTCGACAAATATATTCAGATCTGGCGTGGGTTTAACACTCATTCCATGTCTGTTCTCTTTCTGCTAGCATGGTCTAATCCACTTAAGAGAGGATAATGGAAAAAAGCCTGATAAATCCTTACCTAGAATTTGTAATTTGTACGAGCGTTTTGAAGCCCCCAGTCCAGTAAATTTAGAGCTAACACAGGCATCTTGCCATAAGCTGCAGCCTGTTCTTCACATGGCTCCAGACACTCTGAACACAGAGTTAACTTTCCATTAAGCAAGACAACTTCCATCAGGATTTTTCTGCAAAGGGAGCAATGTCAACCCCACCTTTGGCAGCTACGTCCACTAAAGAGATGGAGGTGGAAGGAGGAAAACATCCAACTTAAATCCAAGGTGGCTGAGGAGTTGTAGGGGTGCACTGGATTTCTTGAAAAAAGCCTTTGGTGGGCCCTTGAAAATAAGTGTGTGCCTGACTCTAATGGCCATGACCGTGAGATAATATAGCCCTCAGATGTCATTGTGCATTTCCCAGTAACTATCATTTTCCCTTGAGTTTATTTGTTGCATAGGTTTTTTTCCCATAGTGCCAGAAATTACCATGAGTTCTGCATATTCCCTGGACCATGCTTCCAAGCCAGCCTCTAACTCCTGCTCAGCAGATCAGTCCAAAGCAAATCTTCTCTCCAACTGGTCCAACCTTATGGTTTAGTATCCATCCCAGCGCCATCAGAGCACATAGCAAGAGCCTCACTGACTTCACAAAAGTCAGGAGTTTCTTGAGCTTTTCTGGACATCTCCAAAATATTTGTGGGATGCTGAAGGACCCTTATAAGAACACCTTCTATGGGACCTATCTCTTTCTCCTTGTCCCCAGACTTTACCTTTTTCTCTTCTGTACATGTGGCTACTCCAGCATCATCTTTTGCAGTGGGAAAGTGTCACATTTGCCTGGATGAGAAGTTAACTTTGGGTGGTATATTCTCAGATGAGTTCATTTGATCTCAATTTCTCAGAAATATGGTAAGTGTCAAGGGTCTGAAGCAGATGGGTAGAGCAAGACTGCATGGCAGGGAGAGAAGAAAAGGAAAGGCAATGGGATGTGTATGAATGTGTTATGCTATTCCTGCCCATTGCAAAGCCTCTGCAGCAGGTGTCCACTGGTGAATGTCAGTGTCAATGTCCAGGCAGGACATAACAGCACCAAATCAGGTTCTGTGCTTTTCTGGCCTGTCCCACAGCAGGGGACTATTGCCTGCTTCAGCTCCCACTCGTGCAGCCCCAGTGCTGGCAGCTATGCGAGGGACAGCACTGCAATGGTCACTCGCCAGAGAGGAAAACTCTCTCACTTTCTAACCTCGGTGTGAGGAACTTCACACCAGCTTCAACAGCAGAAAGCAGCTGGTTCCTTTCCCTCTGCCCAGGCCCATCCTGCATCCCTCCAATTTGTGTGGACGGGCCCCTCGGGGCCTTATCAACCCATCTTCATTGAAGCCCTGAGCACGGAGGCTGATCCACTTAGCTCAGTGCTGCAGCCCCTACACTACAGCCCAAACCGCTGCAGGCTACATAATCAGTATGTGCAAAAGATCAGTTGCCTCACACCAAATAAAGCTGAGATGAAACCCAGTCCTCAAAGAAAGAGGGGGAGTATCTCCTGGCACACATGGGAAATAAAAAACCAGGCACTAGAAAGCAACTGCCAATTACAGTGATATTAAGATGGAGCAGAAGAAAGGTTAATCATCACTGAGCTGCGGAGGATGCTGGATTAGTCACAGTGTTTCCTTCAGCCTTTCTTTTCTCTCCTACCTGCTGCTTTTTCTACTGACAAGTAAACTTCTCAAGACACAGAAGTTTCTCTCAGCCGTTGATGAAGCTGCAAGGTCAAAGTTTCCCTTTTGCCCATGCTGGTGAGTGGATGCTGCAACAGCCATGCCGGTGTGCAGGAGAGAAGGGGAAGTCTTCTGTTTTCTTTCAGCTCAGTAAATCCTTGCCTGTCTCCCTGTCAGTTTTTACAGCCCAGAGCACAAGAGAGTCTCCGAAAGGTGGGTGCAGAAAAGAGGTGGAAAGCTCTCTTTTTTTGCAGATCATGTACCAAGGAGATGGCTGTGAGCTGTGAGGGGGCTTTATACCCACTGGAGTCCTCAGCTATCACCCAAGCTAGTAAATGCATCTGTCCCAAATACAGCAGGAATTGTCCTCACTGATGACCGCTTACTTCCCCAGCAGCTCCACTGATGCAGATCCAAATTCAAAGCAAAGTCAAAAAGATTAAATGAGACTAATATTAGCGGGCAGTATGGGTCTCACGGGTGTTTTTCCACCATCTACCCATCCCTGATGGCCTTCCTGTAACGCCTCAACGTTGTTCTGGGAAGGGGGATTATTTTTTCAGAAACAGAACAGGAAGTAATCGGCTCCCTGGACACCCCAGAGGAGCCCCACACCCATCCCTGCCTGCCCATGCCCAGATCACCCTCCGGGGGAAGGCCCCAGCAGCGAACAGCACTCTCACATAGGGAGGGATTTGAAATGGAGCCATGCCAGCAAGAGGTTCCAGACCAGCACCAATCACACAGGAGAAATGTGTTTCTCCCTGATTAGCCCTGGAAACTTGAACTTCTGCATCCAGGACTTTGGGTTGAGCAAATACTCCACATCCCTTTTCCTGGCTGGCTATACTATGTATGTATATGGGGTTTCCTCCCTTCCGAGCTTGGCAAAAAGTCCCGCAGGGTGAAAAAACACACACAAAAAGGAAAATGATTGTTGGGGTCTATCTCAGTAACTTGCTGAAAAAAACCCTTCTCAACAGCAGGCAGCAGAAAGAAGAAAAACCTGTTTGTACAAGACAGCTGGGTGTTGGAGTAGAGAGCAAGTGTGTTATTTAATTGTTTGTCACGTTTTCTCTGCCTTCCCCTGCCCATCTCACCAGGATGCTGCTTATCTGGCTTGTGGGATGCAGGAAGGAGATTTATCCCACTGGCTTTTTCAGATCAGGCATCTCCATTCATGTCTTCACTTCAAAGCACTGGCCTTCTGCAGAGTGCTGGGCTACAGCTTCCGCTGGGGTCAATATACATGTTAGCGACTGCAGACTCCTGACAGTTTTCCAGAGAGCAAAAGGGGCATATACAGAGAGCTGAGGTATAAATCTTTCCTCTTAGGGGCTTTCAAAGGCCAGAATAGGGTTAAAATTGAGCAGGGTTAGCTGATCCAAAGAGGTACTTGTGCATCAAAATTTCCTGGGAGCAAATGCCAGCAGCGAAGGTCTCACCAGAGAGAACTGCAAACACCGGCAGTGAGTTTTACCTACCATTTTCCAGTGCTCGTTGTCCCCCAGTAGCTGGTACAGGCAGGAGATGCCTCATCAGCCCCCTGGGTGAACCTGCCTCTCTGCTTCATCTGCACCGTGTTTGGCTGATTGACACCGCATGGACCTGACGCTCCTCTGCGGTGCCGAGCAGAAGTGCTCTGTAAAGCCAGAATACGCTAAATGTTTCAGAGGAAAATGGTTGACCAGAGGCTCCTAATCAGCCCCAAATCTCACGCTGCTGGAATACAATGCACAACACGGGCACAAGTTGGTGTTCGTGCAGGAGAGGGAGCAGAAGGTGCAGAGGCTGTACCCGCCTGAAAAATGCCAGCACACTTACCGCTGCCCGCCTGCCCACGGGGACACCCATTGTCCGAGCCTTTCCTTCATTTTGCCATACTGACGAGGAACTAAGGCACCTTGCTGGCCACGTGGAGTCAAACATCTGGTTCCTCCTGACCTCCAGCGGAGATACAGTCAATTCATTGCGTATCCAATAGCTCCGGGTTTGCTCTTTGCCTGCATTGGGTTTAGACAGTGCACAAGCTTTTTGAGAAATGCACTAAAATCTAGCTCCGTGAACTTGGCCAAATCGGGGAAGATGGACTGTGGGCTTCTTCATCTCTGAGCTCGTGTGTGGGAGACTAACCAGTGTATCAAGCCCCTCAAAGAAGGATTGCTTTGGAGGCGAAGAGAGGGATTCCTCCAGATCTCTTGCCTGTGCTACTGAAGTGTATTAGGAGCGGGATATAGTCAAACACCTTCACGGAATTTCAGGACCAAGGTGGAGCCTTTTTAATAGATATCATTGGTACCTCTACCAAAACCAAACAGACATAGTAAACAGGCATATTCCTGAGCCAGTAGAACCGTACAGAGTTCCTCGGCCTCATAGAACACCGTCCTTCTCACTTTCAGTTTAGAAAGCGACCTGACACAGGCAGTGTCCCAGCCTTTCTCTTTCCTAGATTAAAAGGTAATCACAGGTCCACAGGTCACCAGTGGAAAAACCAAATCTGTCCTAGCTCTGATATCAAACTCTGGGAGCTCCCTGACAGTTCCAGGACACCCCATGATGTTCAGAAAAAAATTGAACAAGGTTGTTAAACTGTGTGAGTGGTGGACTATCCTAGTCGTGTATCCTCTGTTAGAGACTACAAACAGGGCAAATTCTACCAGCTATGCATTAGCCAGCTCAGGTGCCACAGTAGCTATGCCAATATCAGCAAATTGAGCAAGACTCATGATTGCCTAATCTGGTTTGTTGGGTTTTTTTCCCCCATCAGGTTCTCTAGAACAGTTTTTGCACGTGCCAACAAGCTTTTTCTGAAGCTCAGGAAACAGCCTGGACCAGAAACTGTGCCTGTTAAGCACTGTGGACAAGACCAGTTTGGGGGAAAGGGAAGAAAGTCTGGCATTTTGTCCCTAGGGCAAGAGAACAGCTCCTTTCTCATTTTACTTTTTGTACAAATGTAACCTGTGAGTCCAGCTGGCTTCACTAGATTCTGGGCCATGTCTTAATTCACACATGTCTGTCCAACTGAAAGAAACATTTGGCCCCAGCTACCTCCTGGTGGCCATCCCCATGAAGGTGGTCACCAGCCAGCTGAGCAGCCCATGCAATCAATCCCTAACCCTCTTCAGTTACAGTGTGCAAAGACAGCAAAGACCTGCTACCAATATCTGTTAAGCTAATCTGTTTTATTGCAACTGGAGCAAGTTACAGCCTTACCCCGAGCAGCTCAGGTGGCAAATCTGAGGGGACACCAACCTCCAGCCCTTGTGATGAGCAGCTGGAAATGGGCTGGGAGCCACAGCATTTTCCAGAAGCCTCTGTATAGAAAGAAGATGTCAATCAACTTCCTCAATTGGTAGTAACAAATCTCATCACAACCTGGTGCCTCAAAAAGCCATCTTCTGTGTCAGGGAGAGCTGTTATGGGGGAGGCTCAGGGAATGGATAACATGTAAAGATGCCTTTTGATGGGCTCAGGGTTAACCACCATTACCATCAATTATTCATGGTTCCCATGCGGACTTAAGGCAAATAAGGTATTAAAAATTTACATCTCTCTTCCTCCCCACTCCTCCTTGGTATCATCACCTCTTAAGTATAGCTTGTGAATGTGAGCATTTGCTGTTAATTAGCTGTAATGATAATTGCAAAGAAAGTACAAATGCCTTAACTGGGGAGATATGATGTGTCTCTCATTAAACCCAGACTAATAAAAAATTCTTCCACTTCCTCTCTTTTATGCCAGAATCTCCGATCCCACATTAATTTAAGACTTATTGCAATTGAAGATACAGGGCTAGATATTGGGCTGCTGAATATCTCTGAAGGCTGTGATGATTATGTGATTTATGCAGTTTTAGGAACAGAGTAATCCTGGTATAATAAATTTTTATTTTGTAGACATTTTGTTCTTCCAAAAAAATTAATTAGCTGTAAAAATGTAATAAAAGTAATCTTTATACATTATTTATATAAAATATATATTTTGAATAAACAGTTTTCATCATCTGTATGAGCTTCCATTTTGTGCTTGCTGAAGTTCAGCAGAGTAGCGTCAAACTATTCCGCCTCAGTTTTCATTTATATGCAGTTTCACTTTCTGATTGTTAGTGGGGTGCGCTGCTCTGGCATAAATAGCTCCCAGGATTGAGAGTGTCCTGGACCCCCTTCCAGTTCACAAAGACTTGAGTCTATTACAGTTCAGACTGAATTTCTAAACTCTTTTTGCTCTAGAAATGCCCAGCTCAGTGAGAGCTCAGTTATGCAAGGTGGTAGCAATCACAGTGCTGTTTCTTCTAATTCCCATTTCCTTACGAACTGTCGCTTGTATTGCATGCCCATAATAGAGCTGATGAAAAATTTTCCACAATATTTCTTTTTCTGTTGCAAAAGGCTGACTGGATCAAAGCCAAAATGCTTTATGGCAATTTTCTCAGATCATACCGAGAATAGCCAATACACCCATGATAAAGCTACTCACCTGGGCTGTCTCATACTCAGTGGAGCCCCCCAGGCTATAAAGCTGGTCTTTTTCTGTGGCTCACTGAATATTTTATTATTTATACTAAGTGGAACAGCTTCAGGAGGAGAGATGGAAAATGCTTTCCATGCCAGGATGACAAATAGGCCAGTAATTCATTCTAGGCTTTCCTAAATTTTTTTAAAAGCAAAACTTGGTCTTTTGCATTTAAACAATTCAGCTGTGTCCCAGTCAGGGTATCCCATCAGTCAGAACAAAGAGAATAAAATAGCCTTTACAGTGTGCACCTGGCTGGCCACTGTTGTGCACTGCAATATAAACCTGTAGGTATTACCAAGCTGTTTCCTCTTACCCTGTCGCATCTAACTCACACATGAGCAACATAAAAGTTGGGAATTCTCAGAAGGGCAACTGGAAATGGACTGGACTGAGCATATTTGCAGTTCACAAATGTTGCTGAGAAAGGGCTGCATTTAGATCGCTTTGCATTTGTCCCTTGGAGACAGTGGACCTTGAAGCATTGTGGAGGATCACTCCTCTCTTCTGCTGACATCCGAACTGTGCAGGCGAATTGCAGAAGCTGCCACAGTCAGTCAAAACACAGTTTCATTGGGAAAGGGGTAAATCGAGAGGCTGGAAAATGAGAAAAGCTCAAAGCATAAAAATGGTCATGATTGCCAAGAAGAGGAGACAGTGCATATAACCCACAAAAATGTATTTTTAACTTTGGCTTATGGCAGGTAACCATTGTCTAGAAATCCAATTGCCGCCTTACCATTTTCTTGCTTGTTGAACAAAATGCTGTAGTGATGCACCAAAATCAGTGGAGACCCATCAAGGGGATTCACCTGCCTTCTGAAAGCACTGGACACAGCTTTTGCTGCCCATTTGAGCAAGGCTGGGAGAAAAGCTGAGCAGTTTAGCCTTGAATTTGCATTTGCATTGCAGTCCTCCCTTGACATGTCCTGATAAGACCCCCTTGTGCAGCTAATGGCTCCTAGACCCTTCACCATGCAGGAGAGTAATGTCCAGAGAAAGTAAGGACTCATTTGATTTGTGTATTTACTTGGGCAATAAAGCTCAGGTCAGTCTTTCAGCACACAGAGAAAACACCAGTGAACCTACTTTCAAGTTTAAACAACTGCCTAAAACCCAAGTTCATCAAGGTACTTAAGCACATGAGTTCTTAAGCTGGACTGAAGTCTCACCTGAAATGGGATGCTGAGTAGGTGCAATAACTCGTTCCTTTGTCAATGGGGTTTCTGGAGTCAGTGCTGTCAGGTTAGCACCAGCTTCCAGGAGCAAGGACCCTATTGACACCACATCACCAGCTTTTATGGCACTGTAGGGAGACTCAGGCACTTGCATTATAGGAAATGATGAATGAATCACGTTTCCCTTTGCTAAGGCTTCCAAGTCACAGCTCCCACTTGGTGCTGTATCAGATCCTTCTCTCTGGTGCCTGACAGGTTACACCAACTTCCCTCTGTTGACTGCCCTGGGAACCAGTGTCTGCCTGTCATGCAGCCCAGGTGGTCCAAATCACTTGTGACTCTTGCATTTGAACATTCGAGTCTGGTATCCATCCTAGGCAAGTGTATGCCCTGGATGCCATAGGAACTATCACACTTTTCCATCCTTCTCTAACACATATTTGTTAACCTAGGAAGGAAATGCGCTGCAAGTCCCACATTGTCTCTGCAGGTTCCAGCTTTGCTTCCAGAACAAATAACCGGAAACGAGAATGATTGCAGCACTCACAAAAAGGTATTCAAGTGAGAAAACAAAATCTGTAAAGTTATACTGTGTAAATTGTACAGCCTTCAACCTTACAGAGTACATTTTCAGCGAATGCACTTTAAATAAATATTGTTAATTAGAACTAATTAATCTTTCTATTACTTTCCCTATCAGCTATTTAAAAGTCAAAGGCAGGTTTATTTTACAAAGCAATATGTTATTCCTAACTCCTAACTTCACTTGCTTTTTTCAAAGCAAGCCCTAAGAGTCATCTTGCGATAACATATTACAGGAAACATAACAGAGGAGAAAGTGAAGAAGCAAAAAGGAGACTGTATATTTCTCCAGAGAATGTAAGTGTATACTACATAATCATAAACAATATACAATGACATAAATGCTGCCATAAATATTCTCATATGTTGCATTCTTTAATCGTGATGAAAGGGGAAACTGGGGCTTCCTTGGGGGATGGTGTGTTCTCATTTGTAATCATATCTGTCTTCTCACCATGAAGCATTTTAAGTTTCAAGCAGTTTTGTGATTTTGCAAAGGCTTAAAGGAAAAAAAGAAAGGTCAAAAAGGCGGTGAAAAGAGAGGAAACTTGGAAATATGTTTTAACCCAGTGGTTAAAATGGAAATGCAGAATCCCTGTATGAAACCCATCCATTCAGCAGGTCATGTCTGCAAAGGACCACTATCTCTATTTGACATTTTTAAAGGTGTCACTGTAGTTATCCAGGCACATTACGACCACTGATTGTCCTCCAAAGACTCATTTATTTCAACGGAGCTATGTTGATCTGCCTGGCTGCAGGGCTGCCTTCAATTCTCAGACGTTACATAAAACAAGGGAGGCAGTAAACAGCCCACAAAAAAAATAAGGTATTTTGCCTAAAAGTGTTGTGTCAATTTAAGTGGGAAGTGTGTTAATTTAACTAGAAAGCAAATGTGTACCACAAAGAAAAGAGTTCAAGAGTTCTGCTACAGTGCAAGAAACCAACAAGCAACATCTTCAGAAAGCCCATGAGGGGAATAGTTAAAACCCCACGGCAAAATTCTGCCTAAAGTAAATGCTGTTTGACAGAACAAACTATAATTACTATCTGTGATTGTATCTCTCATTAACAACAATAGCATGTAATACAGGAGAAATTCAATCTTGTTTCAGCAGTGTTTTTCATAAATATATCAAACATTCTAAAACCTGTCAAATATGTGACATTTCAAATGCATTTCTGCCTGTCCTTCCACGGCATCCCAAAGGTCTTGGCACAGTCTGCCTCTAGTCCTGCGAGAAATGTCTGCCTCTGTGACATGAATTTTTCTCAGTCCATATTGAGGAACAGGTATGCATACTATACCTCCAATATGCAGAGCTAAGAAAAATTCCTGATCCAAGCTTGTCATTTAAGAAGAGTGGGGAGAAAAATAACTTGGTAGCCAATTACGAACCTGGTTCACCTGGAGCCAGGTGACTCAGAGGTTGGTAGGGTGAAGGCACAGCGCACGAGCTTCTAATACCAATGATATACACCCACCTGCATCACATCCAGCACCTTTGATTCCTGTTCCTGAACAAGCTGGCGTGCAGCTGGATCTACCAGGGAGACTGCCTTACGTACAAGACCAGAGTGAGTCCTGTGGATTTGTAGTGAGAGACTTAAACTGTTTCACTACTGGCTCATGGAGTTGTTCAACAGCCTAATTTGAAAGCCAAGTCCATGTTATAGCATTCAGGTATGCTGATGAATTGCAAGAAAGAGAAAATTGCAACTTGTATGGACATCGTTCTGCAGGCAAACCCCCTCTATGTAAATGAAGTTACACTATCAAAATAAACATTTGGATAGAAAAGTGTCTGTCCTCCAAACAGGTAATTTGTCTATAAATGCAAAAGTCCTATTACCAAAATATATCAGAGTTCCACAAGGGGCCTTAGCTGACATCTCTGTCCCAGTGTAACATTTGTAGTGCAAACCAGCCTTAAGAGAATCATTAAAAACTACTCATAAAAGAATGATGGATTTAAGATTAGGAGAGATCAGGATCAGATTTGGTGGAGATGTTTCTCTTTGAGGAAGTTAGAGGGAAACACAGTGATCTCAGCATTAAATACAAGGACCGTGTCCTTGAAATGTCTGTATTGCTGGCTGAAATCACATTTCATCAAAACATGATAGAATGAAAGAAAAATGATACCATTTTGAAAGCTTCACAGACCACGTTCTGTGAAGTATGTGAGGACTTGCTTAATTTTATGCAAGTAATGATTTTCTTGAAAGCACCAGTCTTTTAACCGCACACTCAACTATTTGCTACACGATACTTCTAAGAAATGGTAACGGCTTCCTTTGGTGAAGACTCTTAATGGATAAAAGAAGGACACCTGAATGATATCAAGTTGGCTTCATTCCCTCTCACAGAAAGGCCCTCAAGCCATGTGCTTTGAAATAGTCAATATTATTTTCTTTAGAAGAGCAAGAAGATGAGTGCTCCCTTCAAGAAGAGATCAAAGCCCGTCTTCCTTGCAGAGCAGGAAAACAGAAATGTTGTCTTAAGAGTGTAGGCGATATCAAGAGATCAGTTAGATGAAACAGCGAGGATGTACTAAATTGGCAAATCAAATGAGAAGAAGCAATAAAGATTCAGATTCTGAAAGGGATTTAGGCACCCAGTTCCCATTTCCTAGGAAATGCCTTAGGAATTGTTGCAAATTCTGCAGAAGATTTGCCACTGGTTTTTATCACCTCTGGACCTAAAACTAAGAAAGTCCAGGAAATCAAAGGGAAAGTGAGCACTTAAAGAGAAATTAGGTTCCAAAATCCATTTGGAAATCTTGCCTGGGTGACTTAGCAAGCTCCCAAATAGTCCCAGGTGGCTAGTGATAGCCCCCCAGGGATGTGACTTCTTACCTTGCACAAGCAGGCAGCTGTGATAAAAGACCATTTTTATTTCCCTTGTAAAAAAAAGTCAATGTTCATTTGTTTGGGATACCTCCTTGACAGAAAGCTTTATCAGCCATGAAATTAGCCCTTCATGCTCTCTTAAGCCAATAGGCCAGGACGGAGATGCCTACTGCACCTGATGTTTGCAGTTAGTTCTGATTAGCAGCCCCTCATGGATTTCAAACAGCGGCCTCCTTAAATGCAGGCTGTAAACCTTCACTGGCTGCACTAAATCAATAGGGAGGCGAGAGACGGAGCTGGAGAAGAGAGGGGAGAAATAAACAGACACTAAAGCTACAACATTATTATCTGCTTTGGCAAATAGCCACCAAAATTGCTCAATATACTGTATACACACAAACATACACTCACATACACACATACAGTCTGCCTGGCAAAGCAAAAAAGAAAATATCCCTTAAATAATATGTTAGTTCTCTTGGGCAAATAAGAAGCAAGCAGCTATATTTAGCAAGGAAATAAAACTATATTGTAAAGCCCTGGAGACCTATTACAGTGATGCCCTATGCACTTTCAGTGTTTAGAGGATACTTATTTACTTGATGATGAGAGGATTGCTAGAGATTCATAAAGTGCCACCAGGAAGCCCAGGTGAGCCTGCAATCTTTCGGTGACTCTGGGTTAGCTACCCGAAACTTCACAGTGGTTCTATCACAAGGATCGCATTCCTGCACTGTGGGAACTGTGACCTCCAAGGACACCTCAGCAATTTATAAACTCAGCAATACAGAGTTAGAAATAGAAAACTGATCTTGGGAATATTCCTGCATGGGAGCAGATCTTTTAAAAGTGGAAGGAGAAAACTTAGACCTAATGTGTGTGATGGTTTTCAGGGAGGGATCCGATGCACAGACCGCGGAAGGATTGATACTGCCTGGATCACCCCCTGACATTACACAGGAAATCAGCAACATGGTTTAAGACAGGGAGAAAAGGAAAATAAAGGGTAGGTTTCATCTCATCTAATTTTCAACATCTGTAATGCAGACAGCTCTATCTGAACTAGTGTCCCTTTGCTGCCTTATGGTCCCCAGAGGAAAATGGGACTCTTTAAGATGCAATTCACCTGACTTATTTTTGGATGAAATTATTTTTGGATGAAGTTATTTTTGCTCTGAAAATGTCTACTTCTGCCTATTGACTGTAAAAGAAGCATAGGGCAAATTCCATTCAGAATGATAGTGACAATGGGAAAGAGAGAATGACACAGAGCAAATTCCATTAATACAATGACTTATTAGAAAATGTGCTATTTTTTACAGTTTGCTTTTGATAATCCTACAGAATAGAACAGGATGAATTTCTTTCTAATGATATTTTATTAAATAGGCTTAAAAATCCCTCTCTCTCAATCATAAAGGAAGTACCTTCAGAGGGAATTTCCTTTGACTGATTTAATTTCTTTTCTGTACCACAAAAGTCTTCCCTATAGATTCAGATCAGAACCAGGGACTTTCCCAGAAGGAATCTGAATGGGGTGTGGCCACACATTTATAGAGCATAATAAAGTTACCTGAATGGAATGAAACAGGATGCCCTAGGGATAGGCTGAAACTTGGAAAGACAGAGTCATTCTCAGATTGGGTGAGCACTTCCACATTTGTGGCCTGCAATCAAAGCTTACAGCAAGGTCAGCATCTCGAAAAACCAAAGGAGAGCTCATTATAAGTGTATCTCCAGACCATGTGCTAAAGAATACAGCTGGGGCAGACTCTGCAAGTGTGGGAGCTTGACACTTTAATACTAGCTCAACATTCCCCTCTCCTTCTATGCCCCCATGTGTAAAATTAGGATAATAATACTGCTTTCATCTTCCTCACCATGGTGTTGTGACTATTAATTAGTTAGCATGTGCAGAGACCTGGATAAATGCTAAGTTTTAATCAGGTATTGATGAGCTTGGGGAATGTAGCAGGGTCTGAGCACAGAGTGGAAGAGCGAGACATACTGATCCCGTCTGCCTGGCACAAGAGGATGTCAGTGGCATTGCCTCACCACTGTCTCCCTCCCCGCACCCCTCCAGGTGGCAGCTACAGCTTTCAGTGGAGGGATGCTGGCTGTTCGGCTTACTGATTTGCGACACCTCCGGCCTCCCTAGCTGATGTGACCTGTCTCTGGCAAAGGCCTGATCCGTGCTTCTTCCATTAGAAGGAGTGCAATCTTCACCAATTGCTCCTCTTGCCCCCACAACATCACTAAATTTCTTGCTGCCAGATGTTCAAAGGATGTGAAAGTGGGATTCAGTTCCACCCAATATTTTGAAAAATGTGTGAATAAATCTGTTGGCCAGCACCTCTTCTGTGCCAAGTAACGGAAATGAGAGGAATGTCATGAGTGGAATCATGACAAGGGTTTGCATCTTTGCATCACAACCTTATTTTCCTTCTTTTGGGACAGTTGGGCTTTCTTTATCATTATTCCTTGTTCTTTGGTTAGGTGTTTTTTGCCAGTAAGGATTGTTTACAGTTCCCTGGTGATTAGTCTTTTTTGAACTGAACCAAATTCTTGTACTCCCTATATTTTCTCCAGGAGCATCGCTTACTGTATAAACTACTGGGGTGGGCTGTCTTTTGGTGCTACTTCTTTGGCCAGGACTGATATTCTGGGACCAGTGATGTTGCATAGCACAAAACTCTCTCAAACATAGTGTAATTCTTCATGAAGCACAGAACCAAGTTCCACAGGAAGCCAAGCACAATATTGAGAGGTGCAAACTTGGAAATATGTGTAAAACAAGCACTTCTGTTGTGGGTGGAATAGAGAACTCAGGAAAGGCAGAAGCATAACCCCCTGAATTAATGATGAATCCCAGTACTCAGAGATGTGTCTTTTAAACAACCTTTGATAATTGGCCTCTCGGTAGCATGTAGTGCACATCCTGAAATAATGGAATGGAAATCAGCATCAATCAACACAGCATGAGGCTTCTTCTTCTCCAGCAAACACATATCCTTGCTAAACACTGGTGCCTGTTTGTCCTAAATTTAACACCAATTAGGGCCTGATCCTCAGCTCTGCCTGAAGGGATGAATGTCCTCCACACCCGTCCAAGTCCATCAAGAAACACAGAAATATCTCAGCATCTCTTAGAAGACATTCTGCAGAATCAGACCCTTAATGGTTTGATGGCTTGAATCCTAACATTGCCCAGAGCACCTAAACTGATAAACCGTCAAAGACATCCTTGTACATTTATATACAATAAAACAGAGGCAAAAACAACAGAGAAAGAAGAGGAGGGGAAAAAAAAAGACACTATTGCTGTGCTTCTCCTGTGTATCTCTAGAGCCAGGAAATCTGCAGCAGAGATAAGAGGGGCTAGTAAGAGTAAAGAGAAGAGGCGGCATTAAGGGGGGGAAGTGTAAATAATTGGTGTAAAGATTCACTTCATGTCAGAAAGACAAACTGGGCTAATTTTCTATGAACATCCCAGACAGGAATCAAGTCTCATTTTATTTCAGTTATGAAAAAAGAACATTCTGCCATGTTCCTCCTTTTCTGGTGAAAAGGGCAAGGAAAGTTTCTCACATCCCCATCAAGCCATTTTGCTCGGCTGAGAATGCAGAAGGAAGGCTCGGCTTTACAACAATATACACCACGCTCTGTCCCTGTCTCTGTCCTAGAGCAGTCAGCAAAATGTTGCCAGGTGTCTGCAGTGAAGATGTCCTTATTCTCTTTACATCCACAACCTTTCACATTCAGCCCTTTCTCTCCAACGTGATTGCAAATTACTTTGGTGAAGGTCAATACTTTGGTAGGGATGGGCAGCAGCTTTAGCTTTGCCCCAGCCCATTTCTTCTCAGGGCAACCTACTACAATACAAAGGAGGGCGATCCATGGGCAGATCCAACTCACGGAGCCAAGGAAGCACCAGTCTGCAAGCACCACATAGTGAGCAACACACAGACAGCGAGACTGACATCGAGGTGTTAAGTAAAATTAGGTCCTCTGACTGGAGCTGGAATTTGTGAAAATACAGGGGTGTAAAGGGATGAAAAGACCCTCCTCAGTAGTGCCGTCAGACAGTGAGGTATCATGGAGATTATGGGCATACCTGAAAGGTCTTTACTGTCACCAGGCAGAAGATCCTGCAAGAGGCGCTGCACTTCCCACTTTGGGAAAAAGTTAGAAATGGCCATTATCAGCTGTCCATCATTTTGGCATCCCATAAGGAGAGGGAGTACAGTGCTCCAGCCTTTCATCTGCCCTCTTAGCTATGACGGACCTGAGCACAGCAAGTCTGGCCTGCTGCTCCTGGCAGCCACCAGCAAGTGCCAAGTCTTAGAGGCTTTTGGAGGTGAAGAAGGCAGTAAGTTCATCACCTTTGAGAGGCAGCCAAAGCAAACTCCACCGAGGTCACAAACAGGGCATTACTTCCCTTGTCAAACCAAGAGAACTCAGCTGAAATCCACTTAAGTCAATGAAGTATAACTGTTATTCCAGAGCTTCAGAAAACACAGATCATTTCCTTCATTTCTTATCCTTTTCTAAGGTTTAGAACATGCACAATTCAAATGGTCTCATTTTTTTCTTGAGAATTAGAATATTCAATGCAAATGAAAGAACTAGATTAAAACTTCCCAGTAAAACAATAGACTGCTGGAAAGTGCTGATCTGATGAAATGCAAAGTTTCAGAATAATAACTTGATTGGGAAGTTTCACTGGAAAAATTTTGCCTAAGTAAGGTCAAATGTCTGATTTTCTGTATATCTACAAGTTTCTCATTCAATTTTCTATGTTATAGTAATATTTGAAATGATACTATTGAAGATAGTGTCATAATGCTATCTTTTTGTCATGGTCAACTTTTATCTAAATTAAACGTTTGGCCAAGCTTGAAGTGAAACCTTTTCAGAATATGCTTTTCAGAGTCTTAGAAAAAAATATCTATAATGTCAATAGCAAAGCTTAAACATATATGATAATAGCAACAAAAGGGTAGTAGTAACATTACTTACATCTTTACATTTTGCCTTATAATTTCATAGGAACTGGTCTTACCCTCACAGCTATTTCTTTCTTCTCCCAGAGAATTTCCATGTGATTTTCCTGTATCTTGTCTCAACCTCAGAGTGATTCTACCTCTTTTGGAGGCTTCCAAAGCCTTCCCAGGATTTGATCAACAGGAATCAGACCGTCCCATATTTTCCCAATGGGACCACTTGGCTGAACAATCAGGAGATAGCATTTGTAGAACTGCCTGTTGAGGGATTGCACCGGACAAATATAGAGCCCGTATATAGGATCCTGGCCAGAGAAGTCCATTGAGGTAACAATAATGAATAATAAAAAGTAACAAAGGTAAAAAAGCACAAATTCTTCAGCTATGCATTAAAATCACTCCATCCAGAGTCCAAATATGCTAAAAAAATCCAGTTTCAGAGTGGGCAAAGGTAGGTTGCATCTCAGACGCTTTCTTGTATACACAGTCCATGGTTAGCTGGCCCAGGCATGTTTGGTGGCACAATAACCCACTGGGGGAAAAAGGGCCTCATGTCTGGAGGGTGCAATCCAGTCGATCTGTCTAGAAGGCATGTGTGCATGATCCTGAAGGCTAACAGAGCAACGTCCTTAGAAACATGAAAGAAAAAAACAACTCACGTTGTGTTTCTGGTTAAACTTGTAGCTCAGGCACTTATAAAATAATAAATCACCTAAAATATCAAGGAAGGAAAAAAAAAAAAAACTAAAAAAACCCAACATAAACAGCTTGAATAGCAATTTGCAAAGTTGCTCAGCACAGCAATATTTAAAGCTGTTCTTCACGATATGTCATTTTCAGATAAGTTAATAAAGAAATATAGGGGAGAATCAATTTTTAGTAATCATTACCATGTACAGTAGTGAAACCTCCAGGCTATTCAATTAATTCTAGACCATAATTATGACCCAGGAACAAATTGTATAAATCAGCATTTTTTTTATTTAACCATACAAATCAGACTCTAGTCTTGAGTGCAAATCAAGAGTTGTATATTTCATGGCTCTTGCTGTCCCGGAAAATAGGCTCTCCAAGGATTCAAGCCCCTTGAGGCATAAACTGTGCACACTTCAAATTCCACAGGGATCACAGTAATTATAGTAATTTTTAACTCAACATGTCACAGTGCCCCAAAGACACTCAGGTTCCTTAATAGAATGTAGAAAAGGAACGGTGAAACCAGCTGGCTAATCTAGTAAATTCTAGGTCTGGGGTGAAAAAGCAGATTTAAAAAACACAAAATCTCAAACCCACCATTCCAGTCCAGGATCAAGCTCCCCTGAAGAAAACTACAACAAAGAGAGGAGCTGGGTTTCCTACACCTTGTAACACTTTGTGTTACTAGTACGGTTATCCTCTGTGGATTTCAAAGCACATTCTGGTTGCAGCGTTACATTTACTGCTTTAGTCTTACAATGTATTTTAGCAGACAGCCCAAGGCTCAGAGGTGAAGCCACTTACCTACGAACATACAGTCAGCGAATTTCAAAAACCATAAACTGAACTCAGGAGGTCAGGACGTCTCCATACACTGTAGCTAGGCACACACATGAAGGGATGCAAGCAATTCACAGGCCCTCCCACCGGATGAATTCACGAGACCCTTTCCAAAAATCAGTGGTAATTTTTTGGTGTTCCTTGTGCTCTTTGCGAACATTGATACCAGCAATTTGGTCGGCTCACTGCCTCCTTTCAGTGAGGGTCTCTCGGTCATTCCTGCTGCATATCTGTTAGATCACTCCCCAGTTTCAATCCATAAGGTGTAAATATGGCCCCTGGGTGTGTGTTCTCAAGAGCAAGATGTGGATGCTGCGCACCAGATACCTGTGTCCCTCCAAACAAATAAACCAGATGTAAGCACAGTGAATTTACTGCCCGGGAGAAGGAGTTACTGTTATTACAAAAAAAGGCAGAAAACCACAATCCAAGTCCCAGTTCTTTTCTTCACTACATTGTGTTTGACTGCAGCTTTGATTTCACCAGTTTCGAGTAGGCAGACTGGGCACTATAGTGATAAAAGTGGTCATACTAGGTGATTGTTTCCCGTCACCTTTTAACTTATTGATTTAGTCTAACCCACTGTTACCATGCTTTGGTTTCTAATTTTTCAGTAGAATATTTTAATTTTAAAAGTACTATTTGTTTGAAAGTAAAATGAACGTGGTTATTGCTCTTGACAGGAGGTTTATAACCTTCTTTTCCACAAACTAATGTTTGTTGTCATTAGACACCAATCTTGCCAACTAGTGATGAAAGAAGTGCGCCCCTGTGTTGACATTCTTCTCCAATTTCAGCAAAAGTCTGATGGTTTTTCAGCTACTAAGGCCCTGTCTCTGGAGTTATTTTTATATATATTCCCTTAAAATTAAAGGAAAGCAGTCAATGAGGAAACACAAGGAGCAATACATCTTCAGCTGCAATGTACTAATACTGCATGTACTGTCTGGCCAGAATATGTTTTCACCCACAGCACACAGGTGCTAGAAACAATAATAAAATTAGTCATAAAAGTTTTTTAAAAAATTGGAAAAGGTGATACAATTTGTAAAACATGTACAAGCAGAATCAGAACCTTTCAAAGGCTTGGAGATATATTTTTTTTTTTTTTTTAATAGAAGGAACACTGTGATTTCTTAAAAAAAAAAAAAATAAAAGAAAATCTGGGTTAGGAAATAATTTTAGCTAAAATAAGATTAGACCACAATGAATTTTCATAATAAATTGTGAATGAAGCTCTTTATTTTAACTTCCCAAGATATTTCATTATCATGTGTGTTTAAAACACAAGAAAGTAGCCGATGAACATCCATCTTTGCATCTAACAATTTAATCTTTCTTCCCAGAATGCCTTCTTTGCAGGCATCTCTTAAAAAAACCTAATCACACCAGATATCCAGCCCAGTTTCTAAACCAAAAAGGATTAGCTAAACCTTTAGACTTCAGAAAGCTTATATGAATTCCCACACAAACAACATTGTTAACTTACAGTTAGCTAAGGTTGTAAGTAATGTCATCCTTATGCAAAAAATATGAGAAAGATACAGCAGTTAGAAAAGCTTAAACATGAAAAAGAATGGATATAAGCAGTTTAAGCTCTTTACATAAATATTCTATTGCCTTTATATTTCACGCATTTTGTTACAGACAATATTGACATACAATACTTCACCATATACATTCCAATAACAACTTCAACACCATTCTTTGAAATATATTCATGATACTTTTCAATCCAGAGTCATATGCACTTACACTGTTGACAGTTATGTATATAATTTATTTAGATTAATACACATACTCAGGAAAAAAGGAAAACCTGTCTATCTATTTTAGACACCTTCAGTATGACTTAAGACTAATACTAAAAAAAATTAGTATCTGGACTAACCGGTAGGAGCACAAGTCAGTATAACTCCTTAATATCAAAACAAGTCAATAAAAGTTAATTCTACCTTCTCTTCCTTTTCTCTTTTTTTTTTCCTTCTGTATTTTAAAGTGACCTGGTTTAGACAGTACTTTAAGGACCATGATATACAGACTATTGGGAATCAAACAGAAGAACAAATTCTGCTAACAAACAGAACAAAAGCTAAGATAGGCTAACACAGAATGCTGGACCACAATCTACTATTTATATATGCATGACGTCTGGGGTTTTTTGTTCATCTCAACTCTGACACAGCAGCTTGAGGACACCAATGAAGGCAAACGTGGCTGGTGACACATGCTGGAGAGTTTCTTGTGCCAGCACTAAGCTTATTCTAGAGAGGTCAATATTCACTTGCTGCTGTTGCATGAATGAGAGGGAGAGAGGCCACTGCCATCTGAAAGCTGTTATTTGGGGATCTCACCACATGATGTGCCAAACTGTAGCAGAGGATTAAGCTTGCTAGTTTGAAAAAAAGACGTCCAATTCACCACCTAAACTACCTATTCCCAAAAGAAACATCCTTCAGAAGCTGAGGTGACTCTAGGTAGATGCAGCAAGAGTGATTTCCCCCAGTCTCAGGATGGCTCTGGTGCCCTTGCCTGCTCCATACGCACAAAGGCTCCACTCATGCAATGTGTGGGTTAAGAATGTTTTATACACTGGTGGTTTGTATCTTACCCAGCCATTTGAGGCCCATCATCAAAGTATCTGATGTTCCTGAGCATGGCTTTCAGGTTAGGGGCACTGGAATATTCCTGCTTTAAGTCAAGACAAACTCCTGAGAAGGGACAATCCCAGAACAGATCTAACAAATTAAAATATAATTTCAGCTGTTGTGAATCTCAGACACACAGGTTCCTGCGGTTATTCTGTGAGGATATTTGTTTGTTTCTCTTCAAAAGGGCAGGCTTAAAATTAATCTCTTTCAGACAGAGATTGAATTTAAATATAATCAAACACGCTGCTTTGAAGCACTCATTTTTCTTGTTTAAATTTTTATAGATAAATATATAATAGCGCTCAAGCAAGAGTTTTTATGTGGGTTTCCAAAGTAGATCAGTCTCGGCACTGCCTGGCTATAAAGGAGGTTATGTGAGGACCCAGATGTAGAATGCAGAACCTGATGGGTTTTATCTGTGGCATGGGACAGGATAGGATAGGATAGGATAGGATAGGATAGGATAGGATAGGATAGGATAGGATAGGATAGGATATTTCAGTTGGAAGGGACCTACAACGATCATCTAATCCAAATTTGTCTGCATTTCCTTTCCCTACCCCCTCAGCCTCATCTACCATTAAGCTCCAGATCCCAGTGCTCTCAAAATAAAGATGCAGCTACACCTTTTCTCAGGCACAAAGGCCTGCAGAGATGGTGAGGGAGAGCTCCAGACCAGCCTCCTCTCTTCTTACTTCCAGCTGAGCCACTGTAACTATCCCTGCGTTGCCATCTCCAATTCTAAATTTAGGATATGACATTAGGGTCTGAGCACAAGGGTGATGGAAAACACATCGTAGTAGGGCCTTCTTGCCCCTCTTTTGGGGCCACACAAGCTGGAAAATTCATAAATAGAAATCAGACTTAAGTTTCTTGACTTTTTTTCACCCTCCCCGGATTACCTAATTTCCTTATCACAGAGCACTTTGAGTGCAGGATAGGCAATCTGCTTAGTACAGGCATGCTTTCTCCTCTATTAAGGTTCATAAGCTTTTCTTTCAAAACTGATCCGTTGTACCATGACTAGAAGAAAGAAAAGCTTTGGACTACTTTTCTGGTCATTGTATCCTGTTCTCAGCTTGCAGACTAAGGTCGGTAAACTGAACTGCAGAAGGTATATTCAATGGAACATAGACTTATCTCTAAATAATTACCCTTATTTACTACAAGAGTTTAAAGTGTGGGTGCACAAAGTCATTTTAATGCTTGGTCCAAACTCAGATTTGGCCTACTCAGTAGGAAGAAAATATTAAAATGAACTTGCAGACCTGTGTTTCCTCTCTGTGGTGGAATAAATATCCTGCAAGTGTTTCCTTTCTTGATTTTTAAATCAAGTTTGGCGCAATGTAAGTGTGGAGAGATACAGTGTTGTCTCTGCAAAGGAACAACAACCAGGGGGACTGAAGTTAAATTACAAATTAAAAAAAAAATATTGCAGCATTTATCTGTATATCCAATAAGGCAGGGTGTTGAATATATAGCAATCATAGCAGAGTTTAAAGCAAATGAAAATCTGTAGCCATTCTGAGTATGAATTGGACTTGAATGGTGCATTATAACATTTGATACATGGAATGGGTTAAAATTTATTAAAAAATGTAATACAAAGCTTATTACCCAATTTGTGAACAGCTTCAGCAAACCGCAAGCATATGCTTACTGTGATCTCAGCCTTTTTGTTCTTTCACATTCCCAGCTAATCTCTTCACAGGGCGTATTGAGATGAGGGGATGGATAATGAGAAAATTTTCTTGGATCTGAATTGGAGGATGATATTATTCAAAGGAATGGACATTTTTATGTTTTTTGTTGTGATGGTGTTCTTGCAATGGTGCTATATTACTTAGTATGCAGAGGCACCTCTCAGTTTGCAGATTATTGAAATTCCTCATGTTTCCAGTCTGCACATTTGTTGCAAAGCTCACATCTCTGACCTCTTATCAGATATGTCTATACTGAACATTATGGATCAAGAAGTCCAAATCTTACACAAAACCAAGTGAAAGTAACATCGAGTGTGTGAATAAATCTGCCTTTGTCTAATACAGATAGCTACCTGGCCATAGCTGACTGGGAGACTATATAGAACTTTCTTGTCTGTTGTTAATTTACTAATATATTCACTGGAAGAGGTCTTTTGTGTCTGTTTGCAATTTAGTAATATATTCACTGGAAGCTGTTCCAGGTTTATTGGCTTTGTGGCCAGGTTCAAGAGAGGCAGGTTATAAAGAGGGGATTTGTGCAGCTCTCCTGCCACGATGAGTACATGAGAATAAATAATCTCGTCTTCAGTGCATTTTTCTCAAAGAAGGTATCAATGTGAAAACATTAGTACTGTCAGACAAAAAAAAAAATACTCCTGTCAACTATTTGGCTTCATGATGCCATCCAAAATACAGGCACAGGACACCATGCCAAGACTTAAGGCAAGGGCTGCTATCACTGCATGATTCAGTGTCAAGTTAAGGGCAGGCTTAGATCGGTTGCTGAGAACCATCTAGCCCATGATTCCTCTGACCTCTGAGGAAAATGCCTTCGTTTACTGTAGCCTGCAGAAAAATATAATTTCTAAATTGCCCTATAGAAAGAAATGATAACACATCCATCGAGTGACCAGGCCCACTGTCCCCATGCGCAGAAAGGGAACAGAGAACTCAGGTCAACAGAAATAAATTAGTTTTTGCACAATGATTGTTTTAATGTTCATTTTTTAGGGGATGTCCCCGCTGAAGAATCCGTTACTCTGAGTTTTAGCTTCAAATTCTTTCACCTCTGTAGGAAAAGGGTAATGTAAGCACCAAGACACAGCATACCATGTGTGAGGAGCTCCTCAGCTGCTCAAAGCTTTTCCAGTTTTCTTCACTGTCTTGAAGCTCCAGTGACCCAGGGAAAGATGGCCTTCTAGAGCCCTGAAATTATCTTTCTGTGCACAAAATTGGCAGCTGATCACATTGGACACCCACCCATTTATCTCTCAAGCCTCACTTATACCAATGTCAGATTATCTCCAGCATGACTTTGTGCAGCAAGCAAGTATGACATGAAAGGCTCTGGGAAAATATTGGCAATTCTTCCTATATGCTACCACAGAGGAGATTAGGGATGAAGGTTGTCAGTCATCACACCTTTCACAAAGTTAGGAAAATAGTCAGACGCACTCTTTGAAAAGGACAGATTTATTTTCTCAATGCCAAAGGTCACATCGGATAGAGTAAAATAACTGATCTTTATATGAAAACTTTCTCTCAGGGACAAGAAAGCTTGCCTTTAGCCTCAGTCTTTGTTAAAATGTGGAATTTCCAGGAGGAAAATCAGCCTTCTTTCCCATCATTTGCTTGCCTCATAAAATGTGCAAGAGAGTGTTGGCAATGAACCCTGCATCACTTCATCAATGCACCATTCCTGAAGCTTAAACTTTCATTGTGCGGGAGAAAAGTCACCATCTGATAGTAGGTTAGATCCATACTGATGCTCTCAGTGCATCAATAATTAAGCAGGACTTTCAACCACATCGTTTAAGACGACAAAATGTTTCTTAAGAATTGTGAAATTATCACCCAAAAAAAAAGAATTACCAAGATTATAAAGAACCCATCATGCTCAGTGGCCTGTGTTCAGAGACATAGAGCATTCCTTCCACTTACTTTAACACAGCAGTAGCATTCAATGGCTTCAGGCTGTAATTAACAGCACAAAGCTCTCTTTACTGGGAGACAGGATAACAATTCAACAAAGTATATCTATATTCTGCAGCACGTTCCTGAGATGCTCAGGGTTTAAATAGCTTTTAAAGGAAGTTGCACAAGTTACACTTAGTACAGGTGAAGAGAAGCAAAAGAAGCCAAGCACTAATAGAGGAAATTAACGCCCTTAATTAATTCTGCTGGCATAGCCTGCTAGCTCCAATCAAAAATGCTGCAGTGTAAGTTGTTCTCCACAGTTCTGGGGCTTTTTGAAACATTGTGTACCAAACTGCTTCTAAAGCAAATGCCATCCATTCTCTTGGAATAATGCTACAACATTAGAAAAAGAAGCCGGTAGGATGCTCCTGTTTTTAGAGCTCGTGCAAAATAGTTTGGGAAGTTTTTCTGCACAGTGAGCAATAACCCCAGAGAATTCAGGACTATTCTGCAAAGGCCAGATGCTCATCCTTTAACCTGCAAACTTTGTGCAATAGTCAAGGACAGTTCTTCCAGGTTTTAGTCCATTCCTGGAAGCTTTTTAGGACAGAGAAATGGAGGACACACGGGTTGGATGAGTTGTTCTGATGATGCTAGCCTGCTACCAGACATCATCTTTCCTGGGGGCCTAATCTTCCCTGCTTTTGTCTTTCGTCAGCAGTTTGGTCCTTAGTGTACTTTCCAACCCACAGTCTCACTAGCTTTCTTTTGTCCCTGGGAATTTAAATGGAAATCTCAAATTGACTGCAGCAGCAAGCAGTGGATAACTACAATCAGTGTAATACAGAGGCTAGAGCATTTCTTCTGTGGCTTTTTTTTAACTTTGCTTTCTTGGTACATAAATATGGATTTTTTTACTAGCTGAGTTGGAAGGAAAACCAACAAGAATGTTTCTAATCTTCTGCAGCAAATCTTTTTTTTTTACCTCCCTCCTGGAAAAGGTGAAGGATCAATATTTAAAACAGGGTTGTTATTTTTAATTTAAAATCAATGTTAACTCAAACTACTTGAGACTAATTCAGTTATTATCAATAAGAAAACAGGTAGCTTGAGATGTCAGCTTTTCTGCTACCATTGAGCATGACAAGGACATTTTTTGAAATAGCTGAAAATTGACCTAAAGCATCCCTTTCTGATTTATATCTGTTTACGGTAAGTGCATTGTCTCCACTCTTGCTTCTAATGAGGAAAAAAAACAAGCTCAGAAGCAGCAGCAGAGCTAATACTATTGTAACAGCCCTTCAGATCTCTGTCTGTGTTCAGGGCCAGTTGCAAGTTCTTTGTCTTCCTTCATCTTCAGATATGCCAAATTTCTGGTAGAAAAAGTGTCAGCTCAAAAGTACAACAAGCATCAAAGCAGCCAGGTCAGTGTATCCCCTGGGGACTGTGGTGAGTCTGAGTTACCCTGCACAGTTTCTCCAAGGCTGTAGTTTCACAAGATGCCAACTTCACAAAAGAGTCCAGAGCATTCCTGTCCTGCCCCACTCCTCTCTCCTAGTTTCTGCTCCTACTCCCCCAGTACAGCACTCTCTCAGTTTGCTGACCTAGATATTTGTGGGACCACGACATAAACTGTACTATTTAGCTTAAAAAGAGTCCTTTATGTATTCTTAGGCCAGCTTCACCTTTGAATTGCAGGTATTGTAAAATTGTGACTCAAAATATGTGAAGACAGAGAAACGCAGACTGCTGGAAGATGTACTTATTTAGTAATTCCTTACCTGCCTCTCCACATTTAAACTGGTTTAAATACTCATGCTCCCACTATGGAAGGTAGCAAGAAATAAAACCCTCACCTCAGAGAGATAAGACACTCAATATAAGATCATTCATTAGCATTCATTAACAAATTTGAAAAAAAAATATAATTCAACAACAGGGTTTTCTTCTTGATGTGGTTAACAACTATTTAAATCAAAGCAAAGGCAATTCAGGAACTGAGTACTGGATTCTCCAAAAGAAACAGGCCTGTTTCACAAGAGTAAGATTCAGTCTAAGTAATAAAATACCTCGTAGAGAAGGCGTTGAAGACTAGGGTTTTCCTTATCTCCTTGTGGCAGATAAGTGTCTTCTTCACCAGATTACACATCCATCCCCGAAATGAAAAGGAAGTAAAAGTTTTGGAAGACTCAGCTTCAAGTTTACTGAGGCAAATGAATTATGAAGCTGCAATGGAAGTGTTCTCAGAGACACATGTCCAGAGTGACATTAAAATCTTCTTTAGATAAGGCCTGGATGGATTTGTTTGCTGACCAGCAATCCTGGGGAAGAGGCAGAAGGCTGTAACACCAGCATGCAGCATACTTGAGGAATGGTTCAGAGAATGGTTAACACTTGAACTCACCATCATCTCCACTGAATTAGGTTCAGAAAATGCCCAGATTGGAAAGCTAGGCTTCTAATGTTAACCTTTTAATCCAGTATTCGTGTTGAAAATATGTATATCTTGGCAATCTGTGGCTTATAAAATCTAAAAAGGCTGATGTCAAGCAAACAAATATTGCAGTAGTAAAGAAAGTATTAACCACTTCTGCAGAATAAAGATGGACTCCGTGCATTTTAAGAGGCCTGGCTGACCAAAGTAAATAACAAATGTGCTTTGGGGGCACAAACTAATGAGAAGACTGGACAAATGTCCTCAAAACCCCCACAATAATATGTCGACCACTTCACAGCAGTCACATGAGGGTAAAGTGATCGCTTGGCTCCTATTCCTATATCATGCTGCATCTAGCTCAGGGTAGTTAGAGGATGTTAATGCAAAAGTAGGAAAGACTTTTGGAAAGGTTGTGCTATGTTTCACTATCTTTTGTGTTTCACACGTTATCTTCTCCCTAACATGTCTCTTTTCTTCATGCAATAGCCCAGCCCGGTTTTCAAAGGATTTCCAGTAATTGCAATAACACCCAGGGAAAATGCAATGGGGCAATGAAGCATCCCTACAAATCCTTTGTTCTAGAAGTGCTGAAAACATTTTTAATAGAAGAAAATTACTCCCAGGGTGATTTATTTAAAACAAATCGTACTGCCACTTCTCTTTAAGTCTTCATTATTTCTTAATCTCTAAGCACTAATATAGGCTTATAAGAAGGAAGACCTCAGTAGCAGGCAGCTAGTAGGAAAACCAAAGAATACAAGTGTTTAATTCATGTCTGTGACACCATGAGAAGGCAGGGGAAAATGCTGCTCCCCTATCTGCCTCAGATCTCTCAGCCTTAGAGAGAGACCGAGTGGTAAAATGCACAGAGAACTTGGTGCTCTCTCAGTTGTAGTTGCCAATGCTGGTACTATTTCTGTCCACTGAGCAGAATAGCAGACACAAGGTTATGGTCACTCATTTTTGGAGATAATAAAGCAGGCAATCCCTCCTCTGGGCTAATTAGGACAGAGCAAAGCCACAGACATAAGAGGTCTCCAAGGAAAGCAGAGCTGCTGCCATGTGGTAGGCTGGGTTCCCGTAGCAGAATATCCCAGTTGTGAGTTGGCTGATCTCCATGGATCTCCTGTATTTTGGCATTGCTGCCAGTACCTGCCTGGGATGAGCCAAATAGAGACAACTCTCTGGGCCAGCCTCTATCAGTTGCAATTTAATTGATTTTTTTATGATGGAGCAACACGCCATAAAATTCAGAGTAGGGAGAAAGGACCATTTTAATTTTTCAGCCAGGCAGGAGAAATGGCACATTTGTCTGTGAACCCCGTCAACATTGCAGCTGTGGCCAGCTCTTCCTTCCCATGTGTTTGCTAACCAGGTCTTAAAAAAAGACATTGCTGAGGGTTTGTGTGATTGAAAGCAGCCTGGTGAGAACAGGATATAAAAGGAGCAGATTGAAGATTCAGCTTTTATGTTACCCTCCTGGCAGGATCTTAGGTTTTCTGGAGACTAGGAAATAAGGACATTCTTTAAGGTAGAACACTTCCCTATCCTTCCATCATTTCTCTGTATTTCATGACTAATTTCCTATGATAAAGACAAGAAGAAGAAACAATCAGGTTGGTTTCACAGTTTCTTAAGAATCTGTTTCCTAATTGCAAAGAACCAGCTCAGAACTTTATATCTGACCATTTGGTCAGCAGCTGCATTTACAGAGCATATATATTGCCTTGAAAATGGAAGGAGCCATCAGGAATAATGGTCTATAAACCAAGCTATAATTCTGCTGGCTCATAAAAGTATGACAGAAGACCTAGACTGGGCAACCATTAAGATTACAACAGGGCAAAGAGGCTGAGTCCATTTATATCAGGAGAAAGAGAGCAATGCAGCTCCAGGATCCCCTCTCTGCCCTCCTCCAAGTATTTCAGAACTTTCCTGTGTAGACTTTGTCTCTAAAGTGGAGAAGAGAAGAAAAGAAGAAGCTCAGTGCCCATGTCACTAAACAGTAAACAAAAAACAACACAGCAATACTATTAGTGTTACTTTAATGACAATGGTTAAACCTTAGTACCACATTTATCTCAGATTCTTCTTTTGCTATAGTGCAAACAGTAGTAGTGAGAGAGAAGTCATTGGATTGACTGTCACGGGTTATTGCCAAATAGAAATTAGTGAGCTGTAGGATCGATAATGAGAGAGTCATGAAGGATTAAAATCTGTCCTGTTTGATACATCCTGTGTACAGTACCCGTTTACAGAAGTTATGATGTTGGTCATGTGATCTAGTACCGGAGTTTTATTACAGGGCAGAGAACTTGATTACAACATCAGAAAAGGATGAAATGCAAGTATGGCGAGAATCAAGGTATTTTGCAGTCAGGGATCTTTTATGGACTCTGCCAGCTTTGCATTTCTGCAGCAAAAACCCATTCTGAATATAACCCAATGCCAACATTAGTTTATGGTCCTATCTGTTTAAGTCTAGAATAATCCTAGTGACATCAAATACTTCAGGGGAGTATTTCTTCTTTAAAAGCAAATAAATAAGCTTGTGGAGAAGACTGATGGTACTAATAGTTCTGTATCAGAGCAAGTATTAGTCATCTTGCTGAAGTTAACTCAGACTCGGGCCTGAAGATGCGATGAAGTGGTGTCTCTAACCGAGTATAAGTGAGTTCACTGCACACAATTATAGGAAGAACAAGGTTTTAGCGAAGAAAAGGAGGGGTGTACAGGAATGTTTAAATTCTCATTCCTTTATTTTATTTTTTTTTTCCAGTGAGTTTTGACCTGGAATGTCTGGGGAAGATGAAAAACATCAGCAATCACAAATCACACAAGTGCCTACTTCCATCAAGTGGTCACTTTTAACATTATATTCAGTTGAATGCAGCACCTTCAGTTGCAGAAACTTGAAACTATTTCAAGTATAGAAACTATATAGTTAGAAACTATATACTTTAGAAACTGTAACTATATAGTTATATAAACTATGTAGTTATAGTATAGATATATATAAAATTATATATACTAAACTATATAGTTTAGAAACTATATAGTTTCAAGTATACTTGAAACTATAGGGAAAAACAGCTTAAGACTCCTCCTCTTAAATCAGAGAGCACCAAGTGTACTGAACTGCCCAAAGGAGCCTGGTGCAAAATTATTGACAAAGTGAATTCAAAATCTTTATTAGTTTACTTTTTGTTTTTCTCTGATCCCTTTCAGAAGAAGTCAGGACTGCACCTTCCTGCTGGATTTGAATAATGAAGGTCTTACAGATCCTCTGAGATTTTCTTAGCCAGTTTCTAAATGAAAGAGGTCTCCAGACATCACCCCACCAAATGCTTGTACTGGAGATAACAAATTGCATTCCTAAAACGAGGAGACATGAATGACGGTGAACAGGTTTCTGCCTCTCCCTTGATCCTGGGAGGGTGAAACTGAGCTTATTATTTCAAGCTCTTCCAACGCAGAAGTTACTTTTGTTCCACTGGAATTTTTCCTCTTTTTTCTTCTTTTATTGCTGGGGAAAGTTAACACTGAATACTCACAAGGTTGAGAGCTCCAGAAGGTGATAGGAGAAATTCTGTGCTGCACACATAATAAATTGAGTAACGAACCCCCATGTCCACCCCTCCAGCAAAGCTGCCAAGCTCCAGCTATCCCAGCTTCAGCGTAAAGTCATTTCCATATCACCTGATGAAGGATGCACAGACATTTGTTATTACCATTAATTTATTAAAGAGGAACAGGCACCAGCAATCATCAACCTCATTATAACCCAGACGGAACTTGCTGAAAATCATGCAAGGGCAGGGCAAGCAGAGTTAATTGCCCACACAATTCTCAACAGCAAACTTGGACTCTGAAGAGTGTTATCCTTCTAATGCTATTTGTGAGGACGGAGTCAGATTTAATTAACTGCTTAATGCTCAAGTATTCCTGCAAGAGCTTTTTTTGATGGCAAAGAGAAAGGGGGCCCAAAATCTGACTGAGCTGCATTGGCTGTAGTATTTCAGAACTGGCTCACAGAAAATCTACCTCTGAACTGCTCTGGGCATGCAGAGTTTGGTAAAAGTCTCCTCTCTTCACTCCTTTTGCAATTAGAGGGGATTCTCTATAATTTTCCTTTCCGTGAAATCTTTTCCCAGCCCGTAACATCTGTGGGAAGCCTCCAGACACTTAGAAAGCTCTTTAGATTACTGTCACATACTCATACACAACATGCATACACTGCAGGGAAGCGCCTTCCTCAGCTACCGTCATATGGACAATTTGGAAATTATTCTGAGCAAGGACTGTGGGGGTGAAAGGGGCCCGGCTGCCCCAAACAGTGACTAGTGCCTGCACTTGGGGACCGCAGAGCAAATTCCCTGCTCTTAAATGCTCACTCCCTGCTGTGGAGTCTCAGCTCCTTGCTATAAGTAATCCTCCCTGAGCAAAGGGAAAGGAAGATAAACCCTAGGGCGACATTGCACTAGCCACAAGGCAGTCCATTAGTGGCACAGATAAATAGCTGCCTCCCTGCACCGTTAAATCAGGCCTTTTGCACTGATCCACAGCCTGCTAGATATCAGATAGAAATAGTTTGCTGTCTTTCAAAGTGGCTTGCATGACTTGCCCCAGAATCTGTCTGGCACCAGGACAGACTTGTCTGGAAAGATCTTTCATTAAAATATTTTTTTTCAGGAAAGCCTGAGCACCATGAGAAACCTTGTCCAGGTGAAAGGATGTTTATTTCTTATTTCAAGAAATAAATTTATGAGTTGGTTCCATCTCCAAACTCAGCCAAAGATGTAATGACTTCTTCCAGGACATAGGATTTAAAAAACCCACCAACACCTTAGGGCTTCATCAGGCTGAGAAGGCTAAAACCTTCATGTTCCTGGCCCCGAGGGGAATTTTGCTAGGAGATATGTGAGAGTTTCATGGACTGGCACCGCTGGGAACTGCTCACGCTGGTAGGGTGACTGCCTTTAGAGCAAAGGTGCTTTAGAGCTCAGCACGCTTGAAATCAGAGTCTTCGGGGAGAGGTGAGTGTGGCAGGGGACAGTGGAGCTGAAAGCACATTTCACTCCCCAGCAGATGGCCAGGGCTATTTAATGCTCCTGCGGTTTTTTCAGAAAGCCAAAGGCTTTTATAACCATACTCCATATGCATAAGAAACTTACCTGAGAGGGAGCAATGAAAGAAACCATTCTCTCCAGCCTCACCTCCAATACCTGCTACCGAGTCTTAAAAGTGATGCTGCTGCTTTTCTTTTACTTTCTCTCTTTCCCTCCCATCATGCTAACATCACAGGGCACCTGGAAATCTTGACTTTGAATCACTCACCCCATTATTCAGCACTCCTGAAGATTCCTGCCCCTGCCACCCCAAGCTCCTCATCTCCTGCAGTTCTTCCCTCCTTAGCCTGCTTTCCATCAGCACACCATGCCCTCACAGATGGAAGCATGTTTTATGTATGACTCACTGAGCACTAAGGTGCTGGTGTTGCTTGGCATTAATTTGCTGCCTTGGTAAATAATTTAGGGTTTCTTAGCTGGAGGTATACAGCCGGAACAAGGCAGCCATCGATGGAATGCCACAGGTGGGTTATCCACCCAAACAAATCCTGCCCAGCACCATGGATCTTTTTTAGTCAGTGCTAGGCACTAGCAGTTTTAAGCCCACAGATCTGAAGTCTCACTCACCCTATCTGTTATTACTACTTCTACTATGGCAGTGCCTAGAAATCACATCTGTTGACTACTGAAATACCCTGCTTCAGGCAGCACGAGCATAACAAAAGGCCAAGAGCATAATGAAAGATCAGCCTCACCTCCCCATAGCTAGTCTAGGAACAGCAAACAAGCACAGTCTGAGCTGTCTGCCTTTGCCTTTGATCCTTGTCTTCTTCCACTCATTTGCCTCCTTGCCCTACTGCACTCAGGCACCTGCATGCAGATGTCCCTGGGAATATTTGTTCAATTCACCCTTTACCCTCCTCCTATTTTTGTCTGAATCGCATTGTCCTCACCACCTCAGGAGCAGGACTTTTCAGGAGATACATAGGTAGGAGAGAGAGAGGGCTGTAGTAACACACAAGGAGGCTGTAAATTTGACTGCAGTGTGTAGGGAAAGAGATGATGACCAGAGAAGTAGGAAAGGAGATGGTATCGTATACCAGAGTAACACCTGGAGCCTGCTGAACTCAATGGAGAATTTCCCAGGAGCATCACTCCAGCGATCTACCTGCAAAGACCCATGCTGTCTCAGTGATGGACAATTTTCCCAACACACACTAAAAAGGGCCAGATGCTGAGGAACTTCTGTCTCCACCTCTGATACGCCCCATTCCTATGTTCTCTTCCTTGCTGCTGGATAGTCACTTACCTGCATTCAGAAGAAAAACCTAGCCTCATTTTTTCCAACTTGTTTTTTTCTCATCATTCCTGTCCTTAGTGCTGAAGGTTTTCTCTGCTTAGCATCAGCTAAATTGGGTGTTTGAGTCATCAAAACAGTGCTGGACTGTCACACCAGGCTCTTGTGTCTCTGCTCAGTAGCTGTGGGGACCCGATTTGTGCTCTCACAAGAGTTGCTGTTACCCTGAAAAGAGGTGGTAGGACGAGCTGAAGGAGGACTGAACCTGTGTTTCAGCAGTGCATTAAATGAAATTTGGACGTCACCTGAGACGAGTCTGAGCTGTACTGGAGTTACTTCAAAATAAAAATGGCAAGGGTGCAAGGACACCAGGGTAAACAAAACATCTCACTGTGGGGTTGGATGGAAGTGCCTGAATGGCAGGTTTGGTGAGCGATGTGCACTACTTTACCAAGATTCCTTATTCAGGACAGAGGTGAGATGATTACTTTTTGGAAAGGTAGTCTCTACACTAATGTTTATAGACTGGTGTTAACTGGTACAAAACTGTGTGGCAGTCAAAACGTTAATTTGACCCATTCTACAACTTTCTCGCAGCTTGGAGGAGCAGGAATAGGGCTCAAGAGTCCTGTCTGGTCAGTCGTCTTCACTCAGGCACACAAATATCTTCATCCTGAAACCCAGAGTCAGAGGGTACTGGAAGCCAAGTACAATGTGTGTAAAGCCAGCCCAAAGCCTCAGGACACCAGAGGGATATTTTACTGTCTTTGCTCAGTTTTGACAAATGTGAGTAATGTGAGCACTGGGGCATCTTCCAACTGCAGGGAAATTATTTAAAAGAAGTGCTCAATAGCCATTGTATGACACATTCAGGACAGGCTCTGAGAAGGGGAGAGGGGTTAGAGACAATCTTCAGCTGTGTAAAGAAAAAACTGTCTATCTCTCACCTTGCTGAACAACAGTTATACCTGGCAAATCTGACTGTTTATTGCCTCTTAGGCTGTTATACAAAGATGCTAACGCACTTGTTCTTCAGGATGAATGACAGCAAGGCTGGTGAGAAGAGCAGGGTGCAGTAAAGCATATGATACTTGTCAGGGTCAATCTGGCTGACAACTGTGTTGTGCCAGGTCTTCCCAGGCTGGCTGGAGAACGATAAAGCAGGACAAAGCCTTTGCTGGGCCAGTGGAAGGGCAGGAGGGAGGCAGGTGTTTGCAGCGGGGCTCCTGCCGATTGCCTGTGCAAGACCGAGTGCTGGCCTCTGCCAGCAACAGGGACTAAGTGCTGCCATTTCTCACCCACACTGTAGAATGTCAGCATAGGCTTGTGCGGTTTGAAATGCTAAGAGATAGCCTGGAGGTGTTTTTCCTTTACATAAGGCCCAGATATCCCACTGACATAAATCAGCAGTGCACCCAAGGCATCTGGGAAGCCGGATCTTCAGCCAATGTAGATGGGTGCAGTCCCACCAGGGAGATGGGTGCTGACAAAGTCCCACTTCTGCACATCGGCAGTTCTGGTAAAGCTGACCATGTCACTCTGATTATTGGCTGATGTTTGGGTTGACTGAAAACCCCTTCCCAAGTGGGTTTTCTGTGCCTTACCCAGTAGATGGGAAGTTTGTCCAAGAAAGAGACGGAGAGCAGAGCAACGCCACCCTCTCAGCTGTCCAGGCTTTACAGAAGAGCACAGAAATGTCTGTCCTTGTCTTCCATATATAGACCAGGCTTCATTTAAGCTAAGCCTAAAATGGTTTTCAATTCAGCTCTTTGGACTGCAGTTTCAGTAAAATTGAGAACAAAGGCTCCTCAAACCACAGGACTGGCTTCAAAAGAGAAGGGAGGAGAGGTTTGCTTAATTTGCCTTCTGGATTTTAGGTTCTGGGCTCAAGGATTTTTAAACTCTTCTCCACAGTCATGAGCATTAAAAGGTTACTTGAGTAAAACAAAGAAACAATTTTTTTTTTTTTTTATCTACCTGCTATTTCTATTACAGAAGAGCCGAATCAAAGTCCCATGGCATGCCAACACTCAGACAAATGGAGATAGGAAAAAGCCAGGAGAGGAAAAGGAGAGGAGAGGACACTGAGTGGCTTAAGTTCACTCTGGAGCAGTGGCAGGATACAGCCCAGCTCACTTCAATACAGTTGCCAGCCAAAAGCTCATGCAAAGTTTTCAGCTGCTCATTTAAAATGACATTTGCATTATTCATATTGAATACGTTTCTTTCAATACCTGTAGACATATTTCCTAAGGGATATACCTCACCAAAACATTGTGTTACTCTGTGCTTTGCACGTGGGATTGCAGTTTAACAGCATGCTAACACCCATGCTTTTCTTTGACTGAAAAAGTGTGAAGAAAATATGGTTAGGAACTGGAATTAGTACCAACCAAAAGCCAGTTTCTGACTGCTCTCAAGACAGCTTTATGTCCTCCAGCATTCACAAAATTTTTTGGAATAAATACAGTAAGAATTAGGAGAGGAGCAAATATGCTTAGTCTAGGTTTTCATTTAGGATCAGATTTTACCTCTAGCAGAGAAGGCAGGTGCTTTACCCAGGTACTTTACTACAGATTCTGTGAGGAAGCAAGTTCTGACCCTGAGTAGCTAATGCAATAAAAATCCAACCCAAGCAATAGTAAATCTCCTGATTAATAATGGACAAGGAGGGTGAAAGGGGAAAAAAAAAATAAGAGCTTGACTGCAGAGAAGCTGAGCTCAATTTTTGTGCTGAACCAGACTGGAGAAATAAGGAATGCCCTTCCCACAGGTCTGCAGATATGGTCAAAGGTGTTCCTATTTGTTATGGCAACATGGCAGGTAGAAAATAAAATTGGGCCATTTCCGGGGCAGAGGTGGACTCATTTTTATGGTCCTGCCATGCTGCCTTTTGATGGTCTTTGGCTGCTTTAATGGCTTTGCTTTGTATGCTGCCGCAAGATGAAAAATGTGCCACTTCCTGCATCAAGAGAGAAAAATATCTGCTTTTCTCATATTAGACTGAAGAGAAAAAATGAAGGAGAAAAAGCCTGAAGTGGTCAGTGACAGCAAGGGGCCCTATAAATGCTCCCACAACAGACATCAGTTGAGAAAGTCCAGGTTTATTGGCAGCTGTGCTTTTCTCTTCTATCTCTTCCCCAGCCCAAAGACTTCCATTAAACTCCCATTCAACTCCCATTCCCATCCCAGAGACCCTGATTAAAACCTACTTAAGAAAAAAGGATAATTTATTTCATTTTTGACAGATCAAGCCCAGAATTCAGGAGCAATAGTAAAAGGAGGGGAGAAACAACTTCTGTAGGTGACAAACGGAGCAGTGATCTGGGAGTGGAGGATAAATGACATGCAGGTCACTAATTTGTCACACGGGCTGTAACGGGAGCTCGCAATAGGAGATCTGAGTTTTGACTGTGTGTTGCCTTCATTTACATTTTGACACTTAGATAGTTAAGGCAGTACAAGAGCGTTATTAATGAAAAAGGTGTGTGGCTCATCCGTGTCTTGTTCAGCTCCCAGCAAGCGTAGTCGAAGGACTCCTGGCAGTTTGCAGAAACCACTCCTAATACTCCCACAAGCTGGAGTTCAGGCTGTAACGTCTGCTGCTGCAAGCACAGACCTTTCTTTCTCTGTTGTGATCCGGTGTGTCCTCTTTTTACCCCATCACCAAACCTGACGAGAAGAGTCATTCTAGATGAGCTCTATCGAAGTACAGTAAGTTCCAGCACCATGCTGTTGTGTTTTGTTAGTCCTTTTGCTCAACATCAAGAGGACAAAGTAGAGTTAAAGCACTGCATAGTGGAATTCTGAGGTTTGGGGTTTGGTTTTTTTAAGATATAAATTTATATATATTATAACGCTATATATATAGTGTTATAATTCTCATTAGTGCACTAAGTAAACAGGTGGTTTTTAAAACCTCATGTATGCCTGAGATCTGGAAGACAAGACAATGAGTTTCACCATTTAATATTGTTTACACCCTTGGCGGGGGCAAAAGAAAGTGTATTTTTAAATATTTCTCTACTCTTTGCTCTGCAGTAACTCCAACCACTAGAAAATACCAAGAATAATGCTAATTCTGCCCTCTATTTACAATACCTAATTTTATGTCCATTTATCTAATGCTTGTAATATGTCTTCTCCCAAAGTTGAATAGACATCATTCTTTCAGCATACGGAATAAAAAGTGCTACATCAAGACTATTTTGACCCTTCACTTGTTTTCTTATATGCTTGTATATTCCTCTCTTTATTTTTTTCTTTTTTTTTTTATCCTATTTACAATGCGAGAAGCCGAACGCAACTACCCAGAGATCTGGATGCAGATAGATAGAAATCCATGAGCTGTGGAGGCTGCCTAAATTAACCACAAATGGACAGGAGTGTCTCAAAGCTCTGACTTCAGCATCAGCATTTCTCATGTAAGTGCCCAAATGCCTTGCAGGCATGGTCATTTATAAATGCAACAGGCATAACTCAAATGGGGAAAAGTAAATGTACAAGAGGGAAAAAAATTGTATTTTGCTTGCATCAATAACAAGGTAATAAAAGAAACCACCTGTGAAGAAAGCCATGATTAATGAAAACAAATACAAGAAGTTGGAAATATAAAATATGGCAAAAGCGCTTTAGTTTCAACAATTTCAAAGTTCAGATCTACTAGTAAAACATAACATAAAAGCTTGTAGTACATGGAATAAACAGGGGTACAGGGATGAAAAAAATGTGCCATAAAAATAATAAGGCTATTTAAATAAGATGCACAATGCATTAACAGAATAGCCAACAGGGCTATAGATACTAAGGAGGAGAGATCTCTGCTACAAACATTTGTCTGAAATATATTCAATTAATTGCTTCTGTGGTTTGCAACTTTAACTCCTAAAGGGTTGCACGGTTCTTTATTCTAGTCCATTGAAGCGCTTGAGGGATTGCAATGTCACTGGAAATGCACAGTCTCAGCACAACAGGAACTATAGAATGTCTCCATTCAGTAACATTTGCAGAAGGTGCCGCAAGGAACTTGTGCTCCTGGCCAAACCCACATCCTGGTCTTTGGGCTTCTTCCCAGTCTCCAGGTTTCACCAGTCTCTGCCTTTCAGGGATGCAAGTGATCTTCTCCAAGACTGCAGACTTCTGCCCTGGTCTGATCTCAGGACTCCTCTTTTTGACTCATTTTTAGCCCAGCTGTGTGAATTTCTGGATTAATCCTACAAGGAACCTAATACCCCAGCTCCTAGCAGACCTCCGCTGAACGGGTACCTGTTCATTCAGCCTCTGGGAGGGGAGTTAATCACCAAGGGAAACAATTCCCACAGTGCCTTTGTTTTGGCATGTCTCAGCTGCTCTGCCCTGGCAGACTTTCTCAGGCTAAACAGAGCCTGACTGCCAGATGCTAAACAGATATATTTTAGGGACAATTTCAAAAAGCAGAGGCAAAACTTGGTTGATTGTTTTATTTTTTTGATACATACTGTAAAGTCTATTTGGTAAAATTAACAAAGACATTCACAGAAAATTATGGTGGGGGATAATTATAGGGCTCTAATTTTTATTGTAATACTTACGCCATAGTAATGAACCAAAAAGTGAAATCAAGACCTTGTTGTGATAGATGCTACAAAAACACAAAGCGAGAACAATGAGTCCCTGCTGTGAGAACTGTATTTATTCTTCATTGAAGACATGAATTCACTGACACAGGTCTTGATAGCACAATGGCCAATTAGTTAGTGCAGTAGCACCGTTAATTAAAATTTACTAATTGACAAATCATGCATCCTTGGACAGCCTCAGATAAAAATGAGTATTCCTTGCTGACATTGCTTATTGAGCATTTTCTAGTAACAGTCAGTCCCCAAAGGCACCCAAGGCTATGGTTTTATTCTGAGGAGAGCGTCTCCAGGGTGGTGGTAATCAGTATTTAAGAGAAAAAAAAACCCTAACAATATTACATTCTTGCAGAGAGGAGTTTGGGGGCATCCCTTCTCTCTGAGAACTGCACTTGCATCTCCCTGAATTCAAAATCTATTAGTGGATACTTTTGTACTCATTTAGAAAAAGTCTGCATGTGGCTTTCTCGGGAATATTTAATAGTCACAGAAAAGGCCATCCTGGTTTTTTAATTTTAGGAAAAAATTCTAACTAGTTATGTCAGGTCCAAAAACCCTGTCCTAATGAAGTTCAAAGCTTTTTTTTTTTTTCCCCAGAGCAACATCATCTTATGTCAGTTAATGTTCTCATGACAAATCCCCAATAAACACCTTCAATTATTCTACCGCCTGGGAAACATGCTTAACAGCATTCTTAGCACATTCATTTCCCTGCCGATATGACTCTAAAACAGCGCTCTACAAGATGATCATTAAATTGTTTGTCTCTGGTTGCGGTTTTAAGTGTGAAAAAAAAATATGCCAAGATATCACTCCAGATGGTTAGTCCTGACGGCTTGTCAAAAACACACGCATATGGAGTTTACATGGCCACAAAACATAACCCTATCAGCAAGGAAACTGTCTGGCCAGAACAAAGGCTGGTGATCAGCTTGAAAAGATAGAGTTTTTCTTCCATTTCTCACATCAGAAGACAGTTAGAAGGAACATTAACAGACTGTAAATATCAATTCTTGATATTCCCTTGCGTGTGGATTTTCAACCATTGTTTTAGTACCAAAAACACTTTAAAAATCAAAAGAAAAGGGGGAAAAGGAGAAATATATAAAATAAAGCAAAGCAGGAAACACCGCAGGAGTGGTTATCAGAATCACTTAAGTGGAAGAAGGACTAAAGATTCAGTCTAGCTTCCCCAGTTTTGATCTTGAAATAAAATAAAAGGTTCACTGGAGTCAGATGAAGGCAGACACCAGTTAGCAGTAGTTTTACAGTCATGCAGCTCAGTTGGGATTATGTTATATGTAGCAAGGGACTGGCCTGGCCATGAAGAACTTGGTGTACAGTGCCCGTATTTTAGGACGGTGTTGGAAATGTGGAGGACAGTACAATGCAGGATTTGTGACTTACAGTCCTTTCAGGCAGAAGTACCCGAAGACTCCTGGGCAAGCCACACACTGCACAAAGCCCTTCCCTAGAAGAAAATCTGATGCCTTTCAACATAGCAGTCCTATTTTTCCCTCGCCACTCTGACATTTAATGGTGATGTCTGTAAGCGTGCTGTCTACACACACACCCCTGTGGACAAAGGACAGGAGTGGAAAAAGTGTTGATTCATTAAACAATAGTCTTGGGAAAAACATGTTCTGTTGCTGACTCCTGCAGGGCAACTTCAGGTGCCCAAGTGATAGCAGTGGAGGATTTATGAGAAGAACATCTAGGAAAGTTTCTGTAACCTCTTTTCTCTTGGCCAATTCAAGAATCCTATGGAAGACACATTCTAATTTGCTTCTCTCTTTGGCCCTATTTATTCCCATGAACAAAAAATACACATGAATGTGAAAAATACCAGTTTATTTTACATTTATGGAAAGTGGCTCATTTCATGTGGTCTCAAAGTTTTTTCTTGTATTTCAAAGGCAGCAGAACTGGCTGCCAGTGTCTGCAAAGAGAGTACAAAAATAACCCTTAATTCAAGCCCAGTATGATCACTGAGGCTTGTAACCATCAGCTATGACATATTTACATCTCCTGTTCCCAGCATGTTCAACAACATGAGTGACATATTTACCCATCACAATAAAAAAAAAAATAATCAAATAGCTTGTTTAGCTGAGCATATAAGATAGGAGGCAGTTGATCAAAAACTACCTCACATCAAAAATTATCCCTAAAGAGGTGTGAAAGAGATACAGATCAAGCTGTCATCTCCCAGACAGTCTGCCTGCTGTAACAGGGGCTGTTAGACAGACAGGTTTGAAAACATCAATGGCGATGAATTGCAAAAGGGACTCTGGTGCAACGGAAAACTCACGCAACTTCTGTAGCCTGCTCGCTGTGGTCCCATGGGGTGTGAAGCGGTGTCCTTCATAATTGTTTCTCTTGAGGCACAGTAAGAGATTGGATTTTATTGAGCTGCAAATGCTCAGGACTCCTTGGGATATGGGCACATGAGCAGAAATGATGGTGTTACCACAGCTCATCGAGTTGCCATCTGTCAGTGAAGACGTTGAGGCACCAGGAATGACCTTGCAAACACTCCTAACCTACCCCCATTAGGAAGGAAAATGGAACATAAACCATGGCGGTTTAAGTTAATACATTTCATTTTACAGCCGGAGCAGGCGCAAATGTGTACTCAGTCAGTCATGCTGGCTCAGCTGACGGGCAAGGACTTGATATGTTGCAGCACTGTAAATGCTTTCTGTCATGTGCTTCTGTCCTCAGTTTCAGTCCATCTATCATTTATTGACGCTATCATGCCCTATATTTGGCAATTTTCATTTCCAAAACAGGTCATATCCAACACCTACAAAAGTACCCTCCTTCAGAGACAGAAGCAGGCCTGTGTATCACACTCCTTCACCTTATACTGCAGTCTGAGGGCTATTAATTCATTAATATTTAAGTTTTTAGGCAGCACTGCCTATGCGGTGTCCACCATCGACATTGGAGCAGAAGTCTACAGTTGACACAGGACTGGATGTGCATTGTCACAAGTATAAATGGCAGAGGGCCATATATGCATCATACACAGATGGCCTTGGATGTGCTATGGCAGCTTTCATTTCTTTTCAAAAGTCTACCAGGTAAGATTCTGTCTCATACAAAAGCTCAAGGGTTAGAGAACTCATGCTGAGGAAACTCATGCTCACAGCTCCCACTTACCTGCAAAGTGCTGTAACCCTTCAGCTCATAGGAGAGGGAGGAAGAAGGCTCCTGCATGGACAATGGCAGTCTTCTAAACTGAACCTTAGATTCAAGATCTGGAGCTGATTTTCACCCATAGACAATTGTCTTTCGCTGTCCCTTCTCTGCCAATATGGTTTTCTATGAGAAACAAGGTCTGTGTTGTTGCCCTGAAAAATACAGCTCTTCAGTCCTTGCCCTGACAGTGTTTTGGGCAAATGGGCAACACCTCACCCTGAGCAATACTGTAAAACTTGGCCTGCATTTAGTGGGGTGTTACTCCTGAAATGAGGGGCTTTCCATGGCGAGCGCAGGAGGAATGATATTGAACTGACCTGGGCTTCACCCAAAAAGAAAGAGACCAAAACTGAACATACCAATTTCTGCTCCAGCTGCTATAAACCTCTTGCAGACTCTCTCCTCTCCTCTCCTTCCTACCTCCCACTAAGATGCATCTATTTCCATGACCATATTCTCAAAAACCTTGAAAAACTGTAACCTGGCCCATTGCTGACAGTTTCTCATTACTCGCTGCGTACAGATGCTCTTCTACCTAAATCAATTACATGGTGTCACAGCCTGGATTTCTGATTTTGGTGCTGTTGTCTTTTTCCTGATAATGCTTTTTGTTCATCTGTCCCATATGCTGCCTTGAATTTATGCTGCTGTGTTTTATTAAAGCTCAGATTTTCCTTTGCCATTAAAGGAAAAATAGAACATTTTAAATGGACTGTGAAATAAGGTAAAGAAAAGTTTAATCGTGCTAAAATCAATTCAGTGGAGTGGCTTTATTAATAGTTATTGCATTCTGCACCACATTGCTTATTAAATATTGTGCATTTTGGAAACTGTACTATTTTGTGCTGCAGCTACATTGTACTTTAGCACGCAGCCAGTTCCCACTTCATGTAAGATTTAAAGAGCCATGCTTTTTGTTCGTTGACAGACCACATCACTGGAAACACAGAAATCATCTTGCTGGAGAAAATTATGGACCATTTAGTACATTATCCTGTCCCTGGCACAAAGTCTGGTACCATATTTTCAGAAGGAAAGTGTAAGAGAATTCACAGTTGACAATTAAGCATTACCTTGTCTAACTCCTACCCATTAAATGTGGGCTTACGTCATGATTCATAAACTTTTCTATTTATTCTTCACTTTTATGCATCAATTTAGGTAATTTTGAACATGCCCATGAACTATGTAAAGAACCTGTGTGTTTCTCATTTGCACTGGAAGCTAAGATGTTAGTATACCTTGAAGCAATGAGTTGCATAGCTTTATTATGCATATTGGAAATAGTAATCCTTTTTTTCCTCTTCAAACTTTGTTTGTTTGTTTTGGAGTAACCAAGACATCTCAAGCATAAGTCAACACCTCATTATAATTAGACCTATATAAATCAGCAAAAAAAGTCCTTACCCTGTGGCAAAGACCATTTTTCTTTTCACTTTCTGTGTTGGTTTCAGCTGGGATAGAGATAACTTTCTTCATAGTAATTAGTATGAGGCTATGTTTTGGATTTGTGCTCAAAACTGTGTTGATAATATAGGGGTGTTCAAGTTATTGCTGAGCAGGGCTTACACAGAGTCAAGGCCTTTTCTGCTTCTCACACCACACCACCAGCGAGTGGGCTGGAGGTGCACAAGGATTTGGGAGGGGACACAGCTGGGACAGCTGACCCCAACTGACCAAAGGGATATTCCATGCCATGTGACATGCTCAGTATATAAAGCTGGGAGAAGAAGAGGGAAGGGAGGGACGTTCGGAGTGGTGGCATTTGTCTTCCAAAGTTATCATTACACATGATGGAGCCCTGCGTTCCTGGGGATGGCTGAACACCTGCCTGCCGATGGGAAGCAGTGAATGAATTCCTTGTTTTGCTTTGTTTGTGTACATGGCTTTTGCTTTACCTATTAAACTGCCTTTATCTTAACCCACAAGTTCTCTCACTTTTACTCTTCAGATTCTCTCCCCATCCCACTGGGTGAGTGAGCGGCTGTGTGGTGCTTGGTTGCTGGCTGGGGTTAAACCACAACACTTTCCTATATCACCTTCATTGTGCGTGCCCGTCCACTTTCTTGTTCTCAAACAAGAGTCCCTTATTTTCAGCTGGTCTTGTGATGTATGAGTTTTACTGGAGGAGGGGCAGGTGAGGTCAGAACTCTCAGCATGGACTTTCACTTTGTGAAACTCAGATCAACTGAAATGGGACCAAAGTTAGGTGAGCCATGCCTCATCCAATCCTACACATCCATGCTTTTGATCATCTAAAGGAAGGCCATTTTTAACCTGCATTTTATATCTTAATTTTTGCCTGTTGCTGCTGAATGATCACTCTGTGAAAGATTATTTGAACTCTCTAGTGTCTGCTTCACCCTAGAGCCAATTGAAAAAGTCATTAATTTTTACCATATACAACTGAGGACAACAACTTTCAGCTAAGGCAGAGAGGGACTAGTACTGCAGATAGCCATTACCTCCCAGTCCTTCCAATCGCTCACCTCTTTTTTGTTCTCAAGCTAATGAATATATACACATTTCTTGTGTTCCTGTGTAGTGAAGTACTTATTAATCCACAGGTGGAAGTGGGCTCTTGTACGGAGGGATTAATCTGGGAGCAAGACTAAATATGTAACCAATATAGCTGCAGCTTTGAAGAATGGTGAGGCTATTGGCTACTGAGAGTGGTGATAATTCAGAAATGTCTCTCCTACTTCCCTTTAGCCTCTTTCTTTTCAGGATAGTCTCCTAGGGAAAAAGACTTACATGGTTTTGCTGGGTGGGTGTGCTTCTCTATTGATCAATTTCCTGTTTCCCAAAGAACTTTTTATTCCTTGGCCAACTTAAATGCAATTTGTCAAAGGTAATAAGTGTTTCCAGAAGTATACAAAAGGAAGATCATTGCACTCCTGTTTTTCTTTGCACCTTTCAGTTTTTCTTTACTCTCCTTGACTCTTGCGCTCTTCTCATCTCTCTGTTCTTCTTCCACCTCCTGTAAGTGACAAGGAACCCCTGATAACAAAGCCTGTCTGTGCTACCCACAAGCTTTAGGAAAATAAAACAGCCTGGAAAATAAAAGACACTCTGCAAGTATTATCAGTTAAAGGAAAACTCTCATATCACTGAATCCACAATGATTCCTCACTGAAAATTGTAGGTGAAAATGTTTGGTAAATAATTGCAGAGCTGGTCAGACTGTTACCACTTGTGTCCATTCAAGACACAGAAACCATCCACCCATACTAAGTTACAGTATAGATTTTATTATGTCATTGATCTTCATAAAATCCTAGTACTTTCCACATAAAGTTAATTGATAATCATGAACTGTCCGATACGTGTACAATATGTCTTCACAATGAATTAAGAGTGCTTCATGTGTGGTTTGGTTTCTTTTTGTCACTACTAGCTTCAGGTCTTTAGTGTATCTGAGATAATCTCATAGCAAGGAGTATGAGAGCCATTCCTGTCCAAGTAGAGGGTTTTATCAAAGAATAAAGATTTTCAAATTCACTAGGTTCAGCTGGTCCATACAGTTAGTAAGGACACGAGGGGTTTTCCTGATCTGAAATCTCAAAGACCATCTCTAGTTATTAGCTTTCCCCCTGCAAGATTTGTATACCTCTTTCCTGATTTGGCCCTACAAAAAAGAAAACCAACAAGGAAACCCAAAGAAAAGTTCGAAATTGCTTTAACTGCACAAAGTATTGCCTTGTTTATTTTATCTCAGTCCACAGCTGCTATCTGTTCTCTTATCTTTGAGACTGAGAGAGGTTCCCCCCATGGACATTTCCTCGCTGTGTTTGTTCATCACCTCGTAAAACAGGACTCCAATGCTCAGTGTAGATTTTGACAACCTGAAGCATAAATACACAGTACAATGGGGAAAAAAATACGAAGAAAAAAATTTGGACTACGAGGTCTGGAACTGACCAATGTCCTGTGGTTCTCAGAGTCTGGTAGCTCATGAGATCCTAATTCCTAAAACTCATGTGTGAAATGCAAGGCCTAATGAGAGAACTGTATTACATCAAAAATGCAGGAAATGTTTCCAAAAGCAGAAAAGAGGAAGACCATTTGATGTTGATATTAAGGAAGCTGTTCATTTTCCTTAGGTAAGTTGTGAGATTCCTTTATTGGAGGGTATTTAAGAAGTTGCATAAATACCTGTCAGATGATAGCCTAAGCATAGTTTGTTCTACTTCCTTGCTGACAGAAGAATGTGGTGACTTCTGCAGGTCACATCAAGTTGCATATGTCAACAGTGCCATGAAATGCCAAAAATGCAGTTACAGTTGTGTCTCCCACACTGTTGTATAGTCTTGTCACTTCTGTGTGACTCTAGAAAACAGGAATGTATAAGCACATTACCTCTGTAAAACCCTAAGAGTCATCTTTTTGGGTTATAAAGAAGATGTCTTTTGGCATTCCCAAATTCTGGATGATATTTTTCTCACAAAAGCAAAATTTGGACCCCAAGCCAAGAGAAAGTTGGAGACTTCATAAGCACCAAATATACTCATGCTTTTAATTTTTTTGTGGAAATTGCTCAGATTCTGCAATGATAGTTGGGTCCCAAACTATGAGATACATAGATAAATAGAAACCAGCAAGAATATTCATGGATACAGACTCCATTACATATCGATTTAGAGTCAGATTCTGACTCATGATGAGGAATTAATGCTAAAGTGTGAGATTTTTCAGAAAACCTAAAGGATGCTGCTCTTACCCAGTGTCCCACTGGGTAATCCAGCCTTATTATTAAGTACGTCAAGAGACAGAGAAAAATGTTCCACTTTTAATGAAGAAGAAGAGATAGTGCAAAATAGTTTACTAAATTTCATCCATGGCATTTAAACCTATTCATGTGATTCAAACTCATTTACTTCCCCTGAAGTTTCCTGACAAGAACATATATTTCCCTGGAAATGTAGCATACTAAAGCCATTGTAAATAAGCCGCATGAAAAATAGTGCTTTTATTTACATTATGATTTACCAGTCTTAGCTCCTTATCAATCTAGGCTCCCTGTATGCTTGCTACAAGGCTGAACATGAATCAATGTTTTCTCTGGGTGTCTCTTCAAAACCTTATGAAAATCACTTTCTGATCATGGGGACAGCTGTTTAACTTCATACTTGGTCTGTTATTTCCTAGTAGGTGGCAGTAAGGAAATGAAACCATATTCTAAATAGGTTTTATTGACATGCACATACAATATATACCCACATTGTTCTCTGTTGGCAATATCTGAAAACAACAACTTACAATCAGGTACAAGTGGAATGACTGTTCGCGCTAGAATAAAATGGAGATATGGCTCATAAACCCATGGTCTTGATGGCTGGTGGTCATTACAACTCCTGCAGAGTTATTTTTGCAAGCCTAGGTATGTATATCCTGTGCACCCCTGTATAAATTTTCTCAGCAGTTTCCACTGAATACGGAGTTTTCCTTCATTTCTGCCTGCTCATGGGATGTGCCTTTAAACAGTATCCCCATTTTGATTTTGATACAGCTGCATCTCCAGCGACCCTATAAAAGGGTAAAATGCTATATAAAACAAATGGGTCTGATTATTCCCTATGAAGAGAAATCCCATTGGTTTTTCTTGGCATGATCCAGCTGTAATTTAAAAGAAGCATATTTTAAATGGAGATGTACACATACACAGAAAAAGGAAACTATGTTTTTGCTTGTAAATATTAAGTTGTATTAAACTAATATAAAAACAATGTGATAACACTATGTTTTTAGCAGAAAAAGATGACAAAAATCTTGGGAAAGTTTCAAAGGAGTAGTTGTGCATGAAACCAATAAAGGAGAAACCTAACCAAGGTCAGACTTCCCTTGTGCCCAGCTCCAAGCAGAGAAATGATAAGATACGTAATCACACCCAAATAATTGCCATCTAAATGAGAAACACAGAGTAAGTACTAATATTATCTCCATAACAAGAAAAGAACAAGTAAATTGACCAAGCCATAGAAGTGAGAGTCACCTTTGAACTGAACTGACTCTCCTGAGTGCCAGAGTAACACCGAACTGCTCCATGATGGGAAGCTGGCAATAAGCGAGATGAACGACAAAGGCAGAAATTCTGATTTCAGATCAATGGACTCCCTTGTTGGTTTTTTTTTTAATGCAATTAGAGTCTAGGGTTTGTTTTGCATTTGCAAATGTTAACAAGACCTTGAATCCATGCATCTGTACTCCTTTGCGCTACATCCTGTTCTGCGCTACAAGAAATTTCGCATGAGCTTTCAGGACTGTGAAGGTTCCTTTGTCTGCTTTGCCTTCAGCATTTCCTGTACTCATCCAAATTGCCTTCTCTCGCTCAGATATACAGTTGTCTGAGTCATGGTAGTAAGTAAAACAGATGAAAAGTAGGAGAATATCTACAAATAAGAGCAGCGTTTCCATTCCCTTGTTTCTTGAAGAGATCCCATTTGTGTCTGTCCTGTTTCTGGGTATCATTAAGTACCCCCAGGGTATTCAAACCTCTAACTGTAGAGCGGTTTGCTCTAATGGTATGAGCAAAATCCTTCATCTTTTCTTTCTTTTTAAGAACATGATATACAAGATGATTTTGTTTGTTTGATTTATCAAGAGCAAGTAACCATTTTTAAATTCTCCAGACAGCTGGCATGCATTTGCTTCACTTCTCTCTTCAACTTGACATACATGGTTTCACTGGGCACCTCAGGAGGGCCTAACAGCCAAAACAAGGTGTTTAACATGAGTTTTCTCATTGTGCAATAATTAGATCCCTTTCCCTTATGACTTCCAAATATGATTGAGTTTGATTTGGATTTTAATAGCCAAAGATAATAAGGAGATGACTGAAAAGAAGGATCACTATGTCCCCTGAACATGTATAGAGAATGAGTCACAAACGTGTCTAAAGCACAGGTTCCTGAGACGGTAAGACTATGACATAAGACATATGACATAAGACTATGAAGTCTACCTCTTTTGTGAAATTTGACCGGTTTGACTAAGCAATGTGAAGGCCAAGAAAAAATGCTTGCTCATTACAGATTCTTCCAGGAAATTAAGACTGCAAACAAAAGAGGTATTTGTGATACAGAACAGCATTGGTCATAGGCAACAACAACAAAAAAAAGCTTACTAACTGTCAAGAACAAAATAAAGCAATAAAGTAGATTGAAGTTCTAAAAATCAGTCAGGTTCTACGACACTTTTTCACAAGGAAAAGCAGAACAGAAGTTTATAACTACTTTTGGGAGGGAGACAGGAAAATATCTCAGAGGAAATCTTTCACCTTGTTCTTTAGCATAGCAAAAGACTCATTTCAGACATGCTTTTTCCAGGCCTCCACGTGTGACTTGCTTTCCTTGAGCCATTTCGGAAGCAAGTCATTTAATTCAAACACCCATTCCCCAAGACTATGCATCTCAGTAGGATTTGCTCTCTTCAAGGACGTGCAGATCCACTGGATGCTGAATCACTGGCCATAGGTTAGTCTAGACTGCGTTGTATGGCACACCACAAAAGTCCTGATTTCTTTCTTTATATTTTTTCCGAAGGAAGTGGAGATTCCACCAAATGCAAATTGCCATCTGGCTGATAGCAGGGCTCCTTGTCACCTGTGTTCCTATCTCTGAAACACTGGCAACTTCAAAGAAAGATTTTTGGAGCCCTATAAATTAAAACTGAAATGATACAGGGACAACTTCTGGTCAAGCCTTCATTAATAAGAGGTGTTATGCCCTAAAGCATAAGGATTGATATCCTAACACTTTCTTTTTCCACGCTATAGATGTGCAATAGAGGGTCTATAAGTTGTCAATATATTACTGTTCTTCCTACCAAATTCTTCTCATGGGTGATGTTTAGTGTCAGTGAGTTCCAATGACAAATTATGTTCTGAGAGAAGAACAAGTAAAAAAAAGATTTCCTTTTCCCAGATATCTTTAAATGCAGCCCACGCTTCAGTCCCCCCACCTGAAAAATTGCTTTTGTTGAGGTGTTAATTAAAACCATCCACCATACGTTTATGGGACAAGTAGGTTTTAAATCAGCCAGAGAAAACGACTTATTGTTATTAAACCCATAGGTTACAGCATGCCTAAAATGCTCGTAGTCCTAAACCCACTGCAATCTCTGTTTCAAGGGATACTAATAAAAAAAGCATTTGGATACCATTACGGTTTGTAAATAAAACTAATCTGTTTGGTTGTCGCAGGTTGCCTGTAGGCCTTTCTCATTTCCGTACAACAGTATTGAAATCAATAGTCCCTGTTGCCCAACATAATTTCCATAATTTCTAGGAATTGCTTCAATTGTTTCCTTTAGTCTTTTAAAAATCTGCATGCCAAAACTACATAGACATGCTTCCTATTGCTTTAAAAGACTCACCCAAATCCTATGAAAACAGTAGCTTCTCTAATGATTGAATCAAACCCAAAAAACATTCATTATGTGCACAAAAATGGTGATGTCTGGGATATCTTTCTAGACAAAAAGGGAAGAGAAGTTGTCGGCCCTACAGCAGGTGCTAATGGTGTGAAAAGGGTCTTCATACTTACATGGATCCCACAGCCAAGGCCTCAGCACCCTCTGAATTTTCTTCTCATTTCCCTTCTGAAACTCGTTATGGATTATAAAGGTGGTAAGGAACAGGGAAGTGAATAGTGGGATGCAGGAAGCCAGTAACAGAGCAGTCTATAGTTTTCTAATCTGGATTAGTGCCCCAGCCATGGTTATGTTACTAAGATCTAATTTTAAGCAAGTGACCCGCTCCCCGTTGCTTAAGCATTTTGAAAACTCTAAGTGCCATGTCCTGTTTGAGAGATACAAAGGAACAAGAGAGGAGCTGAGGTGAGTGGCAAGAGACATCGGAAGGAAAGGGGTGTATGTGGCAAAGTATTCAGTGAAATTAAGGGATTGGAAAGGAGGGGAAATTTCTTCTGAATTTCATGCGGAAAAATGCAAATAGTGAGATGAGTTAGCCTGCAAAATAGTGTGCCAGGAAAAGTGATGGGGGCATCAGAGCTTGAGACGTTTAAATTACTTTGGGTAAAGCACTGGGGTGTGGAATATAAAGAGCAGTCGCAAGTGTGCTGCATGTAACTTAACAGCTCATTTCCCTCTCCTCGGGGCCCAGTTCCTCACTGCCCAAGGACAGGCAGGGTCCCTCCAGCCCCAGGACATAAGTTTCCAGCGCTGTGCTGTTCCCTGACACAGCCACGGGGCTGCAGGCAGACGGGAAGGACGGGGAGAGGGACAGGCTTGTCCTGTTGATTCTCCTCTAAAAAGCGTCATCTTACCCCAGCACTGGCTACTGCATGTACCAAACAGGACAGGAAGCAGAGCCACTGCTGTAGGACAGAGCAGGGGAGAGGCTGGGAGGGTTTCTGCAAATATGTGATGTCCCTTTTGTCCCTGTAGGGTGATTAAGTCACTCCTGACCCCCATCTGGCTCCCTATCACAAGGGTTTCCCTGTGCCCGCTACTCTCTGCTCTGTCCCAGGACAAACTTCAGACTCAGGAGCCACTGACACATACAGAGCATCTGTCTTGTGAGTCCCTCTCCTTTGCAGAACATGTGGCTGGTTTGCCTTCCCAGCAAGGGCAGAAAGGCCTAACCCCAGAGGCATGGCAACTGTCTGGTTGTGAGTGATTAGCCCAATAAGAAGAAAATCCATAAGAAGAAAATGAGGGCAAGCTCTCTAGCCTTGGCTATAGCTGGTCCTTACTGCTCATGTCTTGGATGATTTGTGTTGTGTTACAGAGAACTTTGTGCTCCTTCCCTCATCCCAAGGGCCACCAGCACAATGAGAGGATGCCAGGTCCACTGCTTTCTGTACCTGGAGGCTTTGAACCAAATCCCGCTGGCCATAGACTACGCAAACTGTTAGTGGCTCCAGTGAGAGACAGGCTTATTTCTTCACTGCAAAATATTGCTTGCTGGTAAGGAAGCCTGATGCAGTTAAGTGGTAGGGGTCATCTAGATATTGTAACATATTCAGAGAGATCTGGGTGATCTGCAGGTATAATTCTAAGCTACAAATAGTTACAGATGCTTTCAGGACACCATCAAAGCTTTATCCATCCCATTTTATTCTCAGCTTCAATCTGATAATAGCCTATTGGAGTTTCTATCCATTACTTCTTACTCTGCAGGAAGATAGTGGTGCATTTGAAAATAAATAACTGGCTTCAAAAAAACTGCTTTCCTATTCTTTACCTGGAAAATAAAAGCAGAGTAAGAAACAGAGCACAACCTCCGTGACTGCAGTACATTAGAATTGCTAGCAAATATTCAGAAGGCAGGAGAGGGTAAATTAAAGTGGTATGTGAAACCCACGCCCCAGCCGCTTTTTCAGTTTAACATGAATGGGGATGAATGCCATTTATCATGTGGCTATTGTGATAAAAAGAAGAAAATATTTTGTAATATTGCAGCTGAGGGAACACCTTTTGGAAGCCTTTGCACACCAGGCAGACAGACCTGCTTAATCTGCAAAGGCTGAGGAAGCCAGGCCAGCATTACAGTAGAAAAGAAGCACACATGTTCATTTTGTGAGCTGACTTCAAACCACCTTTGTGGGTGCATGCAATAGCAGGACTTACTGTGCTTAGATTCTCAGCAATGTCCTATAGGCCCCATAAGGCTCCACAGCCAAGGAATTCATGTCTGCGGGGCACTCAGCTGATCCCAAGGTCTTTTAAGCAGAAAGTAATTTTGGCTCTTTCCTTGGCATCTTTGCTGCATTTTCTGGTTTTTGTTACTCCTTCATGTAAAAAGGACCTGATGGTCAAGTTGCCTTAGTTATACTCCCCAAACCTGAAAGGCAATCCTTTTCCAGACTCTATTCATACTGATTCTGAGTTGGCCTATTTAGATGACATGCATTAACGCAAGCATACAGACACCTCAAGACCTCTTCACCTTAGCTAGTAGAAGAAAACAGAGCTCTCTCCACAATAATGTCTGTTTCCATGCATTTCGCTTCCTCACTTTACTAGCCATCACAAGGTGCCCTATGAGCATTTTCTTGGTATTAGGTTAGATTTCTACAAGGGATCAAGAAACCCACACCATTCTGAATAGGAGTGCTCAGCTCTTCTTTCACCTGACCTTCCCTGATCAAACATCCTCACGCATGGCTGGTGAGAGATCATTTTTAACCTCCAATCTCTATAGTCACGGCATTCCCTGCCGAGCCTTGGCAAGCGGTTAAAATCTCTCAGTATCTGATTCATTGTTTAGTTTCTTCTACCTCCCCACAGGAGTCCAGACTTGAAAGAATGGTTCATCTTGAGTTGAGGTATTTTGTTGTCAAGCAGACTTCATTTTAACAGCTGACTATCAAAGTTTATCATCCTCATTGCTGGCCTTATATTAGCCCTGCTCTAGCAATGTAAAAATGTCTCCATTCTCTCTAGTTTTGGCTCAACTGGGAGGAAAATGAAAGCCAAAAGAAAGCAAAAGCTCCACATTCCTTACAGAGTTTTAAAAGAGCAGGGATCCACATAGTGACTTCCCAATACCAAAGAGAATTGAGAAACTGAGCCCAGAAACGTTCTCCAAATTGCCACACAGTGCTTCAAAGATCTTTGCAGCAATTAAAGTACTGATTTGATGAAAGATATTAGACAATTTGTTTTAATATGCTCATTCTGGGGAATAGTTCCATGATTCCCAAAACTACAATGGAAACAGGATCTTCTGAACTATTATTATTTGATAAGGCTTGAAAAGTTGCTGCTCTTAGAGGTCTTGTTTTTTGCATCAACGATCTCATACTTTCCACAAGAATTAGCAAGTTACCTGTGTCCTTGTGTTCTTCAGTCCCTTCCTTGTATGGCAGGTCACAAGCCACGTGTTTGTGAGAAATGACAGGAACAGAGAAGGAAATCTGTTTCTTCTGCAAGATTTTATAAGACCCCAGCCTCTGGAATGAAGCTCTGCCTACTTTGGTATGTTGTACAGCAACAAGTATCTCTTATTGCAAGAGATATTAGGTAAAAAACAGGGAATTGTAAAGAACTAACTTTCACTTAGAAGAAAATACAAGAAGCTTAGAAATGCCCAGCCCCACCCTGAGCTTTGCTGCAACCAAGCACTGTGCAGCTGAGACAACCCACATCACTGAGCTTAGAATCATAGAATCATAGAATCGTTTTGGTTGGAAGAGACCTTTAAGATCATCAAGTCCAACATTAACCTAACACTGCCAAGCTACCACTAAACCATGTCCCTCAGCACTAAATCTAAATGTCTTTTAAATACTTCCAGGGATGACAACTCAACCACTTCCCTGGGCAGCCTGTTCCAATGCTTGATAACCTTTTCAGTGAACAAATTTTTCATGATATCCAATCTAAACCTCCCCTGGAGCAACTTGAGGCCATTTCCTCTTGTCCTATCACCTGTTACAGGGGAGAAGAGACTGACCCCCACCTCTCTACAACGTCCTTAGGTCTCTCCTCAGCCTGCAGGCTAAACAACCCCAGTTCCCTCAGCCGCTCCTCATAAGACTTGTTCTCTAGACACCTCACCAGCTTTGTTGCCCTTCTGTGAACATGTTCCAGAACGTCAATGTCTTTCCTGTAGCGAGGGGCCCAAAACTGAACACAGTATTCGAGGTGTGGCCTCGCCAGTGCCAAGCACAGAGGTACAATCACTTCCCTAATCCTGCTGGCCACACTATTTCTGATATAAGCCAGGATGCTATTGGCCTTCTTGGCCACCTGGGCACACTGCTGGCTCACATTCAGCCAGCTATCGATGAATACCCCCAGGTCCTTTTCCACCAGGCAACTCTCCAGCTACTCTTCCCCAAGCCTGTAGCGCTGCATGGGATTGTTGTGACCCAAGTGTTGAACCTCATACCATTGGCCTTGGCCCATCAGTCCAGCCTGTCCAGATCCCTCTGCAGAACCTTCCCACCCTCAAGCAGATCAACACTCCTCCTACATTGGGGTAATCTGCAAATTTACTGCAGTGCACTCAATCCCCTCGTCCAGATAGTTGATAAACATATTAAAGAGAACAGGCCCCAGTACTGAGCCCTGGGGAACACCACTTGTGACTGGCCACCAACTGGATTTAAATCCATTCACCACAATACTTCGGGCCCAGCCATCCAGACAGTTTTTAATCCAGCAAAGCGTATGCCCACCCAAGCCATGAGCAGCCAGTTTATCCAGGAGAATGCTGTGGGAAACAGTGTCAAAGGCTTTACTAAAGTGTAGGTACACGACATCCATAGCCTTTCCCCTCATCTACTAAGCAGGTCACCTTGTCATAAAGCTGACACGATGCAGTGCAACAGACTGAGGTGGAAAACAGCAAAAACTAACATTGTCTTTTCTAAACACAGTCTTAAATAGCTGTAACTTTTGCTCAAAGAACAGCCACAAGTGAAATAAAGATTTTGGCTGGCAAGGGCATGAGCTGTAAGTCCCTAATGGTAGGAGTCAATGAGAAAACACAGTCTTAAGGCACTCTGTTCACAGCAGTGAACCTAAAGTAAGCCGTTCAGCATCTGGTGGACACTACACTGACTGTGGTTAGAAAGAGGGACATTTTCACCTTCTCAACACAGTCTCTCAACTGTTAAATGCTTGGGTCCTTCTCCTTCCTGCTCCCTCCTCAATAGACTGAGAGAGTCTGATAGGACTCAGTGCCTCATGATCCACATTGAGAGATCACAAATAAACATGCTTCTGCCCACACAGCAATCGGCTGTTCAAAAAGGGAGTAAAATTGTTCTCCAAGACATGGGTCCCAAGGGTCAAGAGAAGGGTCTGTGCTCCAAAGGATCAAGAGACCCAGGGAAGCTGTGGAGGACCCATCCCTGGAAGTGTTCGAGGACAGGTTGGATGGGGCTTTGAGCAACCTGGTCTGGTGGAAGTTGTCCCTGCCCATGGCGGGGGGTTGGAACTAGATGATTTTTAAGGTCGCTTCCAATCTAAACCATTCTATGATTCTATGCCTTGACTATGGTCTGAAAGTTACTTGTAGGGAGAAAATGACAGCTATCAAAGGGTTCTTTGTTTTGACTGAAGAAAAAAAGACAAAAAAAAAGGAAAAAAATTTTTTTTAATGCTGATGACAACCAAATTGTAATTGTCAGCAACTTTCGTTTCTAATTCTTCCCCTCTCACTGACTACAGATAGAAATCCAATGGCTTTGACTCATGTACAGCTATTCCATGAGGGACTTAGCAAGAAGTGACTTCTACAGAATCTCACAGACTGAAACCCCAAATCTCTCAGTCGCTTTGAACCACAAGCAAATTCAAATCTGGATTTACCGCTCCTGCAGAAAGGCAGGAACTAAGCTTAATATGGTCCATCCATGACCAGCAATGCACAGTGACATCCACACATCCAGAAGTCCACATCCAATGGATCCAAATCGTGCTCCTTTCCTAGATCCATAATCAATTCCTTAAACCTTACATAATTTATTTTTTATACGCTGTCATCTTCTACCATGTCTCTTGCATGCATTTTAAAGTGATTAATTATTTTATCCACTCAAGAAGCACAAGCACACCTGCAGTCATCAACAGCAGCTCATGCCATATGCACACCCAGCCCTTGAGTGTTATGAGTTCAGTGGTACCGGGTATTCATGGTCAAGTACTATAATTCCTAGATGGTTTCTGTAGGATTTCAGCAGCATCAAAATGACCTTGGAGCCCACCTCTCTACTTGAACACCACTGAAGATCAATGCTGTGTGGAGACTGTCAGTCAGAGTTGAAGATACCATTTGATTGATTTCAACTCATAATTCTGCTGATAGGCTTTACGAGGTTTCCTCTCTGGTTTTGGTCACACCAATTCTCATTCACTGATTAATTTTCTGTTGGATGCCATGCCTTGAAGATTGGGTAGCTGCTGTTGAGTGGCAGGTCATTAATCACAGGACAAAGCCAATTGCTATTTTAAAAGAAATTCATGTATTGTTTTTGGATGCAGAATAAAGTCTTGTTCCTCAAATGGCCACATACGAATCTGTCATGTCATCAATAATGACAGGCTTCTGAAATGTCATTCTCTGCAGTGGTATTCCCTTGAGGAAGAAAAGCAGGAAGGGAAATTGACTTAGTTCAGCTTTTTCAAAATTATTTTTTTTACTTTTCATTCTGGCAGGTTTTCTTGTGCCTGTTTCCACAGTGACACTAACACCCCCCTGCTAATTGATGAAATTATCTGTGTTGTTTGCTTTATTTCAGCTCAGGCAGCTGACATGGGAAGATCTGGCTCTACAATGTCTGACATTGTCTGTGAAAAAAGAAAACAGAAAGAAAAGCACCAAGCTAGTGAGAATTAAAGTAGCTCTTGTTTCAACATGTTCATTGATCTGTTAGGTTCACACATCTGGTTGGGTTGAGGAGTGTAGGGTGGCAAGTAAGCTTCATTCAGATGTTTGATGTTTATTTTAGGGAGCTGCCTTCTTTTTGTTTTTATCTCCAAAAACCGCCTGGAGACAGTCCTCGGGATTGGATTTTTTCATTTGTCTGAAATACAGTGTAAGAAATGCAGCAAAGGGCTAACTCTGGGTAGAACCAAGCAGAGATGAAACTTACACCAGATATTACAAACCAGCCTACTGGTGGGACACAAAAAGCTTAATAAGCAAATTTAAACCCTTCAGCCTTTTCACTTGGAAAGGAAAACCAGAGTTTCTGACCCTAGAAGGTCTTGTAGCAATATGAGCTACCTCAGGCCTTTGCATCAGACATGTGTGAACATATTGGGCTACAAACTTGAGGAGATCAGCAGCTGAGCTGTTCCTGCAACAAGACCAAACAAAGAAGAGTTACAGGGGAGATGTGGGTCTGGGAAACCCTACAGACACCCCAAAGCAAGCTATTCACACCTCTGAATGACAGTCCTTAGTCTGAAATGATTTCAGGATGCAGTAGGGAATCAGGAAAGAGTTTGATAATTATTTTTCTATAAGTCTTCTCCCCTCTTTTTTCACTACTTTTTAAGCTTTGCAGAAGTTATTTAATACAAATGCAAAATAAATTTAGGGGAAAAAGTTTTAGTATTAAATTAACTTTTCATTGCATTTTAGCATTTTTAATCCAGCAGACAAAAAAATCATTATTTTCTTAAATTTAATTAATTTACTAAACTCCTCACGGTTCATTGAATTCAATCCTGTATCTGCGATCTTTCTGGGTCCATTAAGCTCCTGGGGTTCAACTTCATCTCTTCTAACTCATAAAAATCTCATCAAAATGGAAATAAAATGCAATTTTGAACTTGCTAATGAAGGGAAAAAATGTTAACTTTCCAGTGCTGTTGAATTAATGGATTATCTTTGCCAGCCCATTTTAAAGGAGAAAACTTTCACACTGGGGCAAACTTGTAAAAGTGGGAATAATTGCACAAAGAGGCATTAGCTGTGCCAGTATTTTTCACTGCTTAACTCTGCCACTACCTAAGATATTACTGCAGTAAGATTTCTTTCCCCTGAGCTTGCTTTGTCTTCTATCCAAGCAAGATGGATATGAATGTTCTTATAGCTTATCACAAATTGTTGTTAACTGCAGAAATAGTGCTAGATGTCAAATGGCTTCAGTTCAGTAAAGTACAGGAACACCTGCAAAATTTTAAGCCTGGGGAGTAATCCTAGGTTATTGGTTTGGAGCAAGAAGTTTTGAGGGATGGCAAGTGAAAGTGCGTTGTAATTATTTAAGCAGTGACTACAGTACTGGGGGGAGGGAAAGAGGAGGAGGCAGGGTGACCTTTTGTGTTGATATTTTTACAAACCAAGTGTTGTTTTATCACCAAATAACATTTTAGTTTCCTTCCTATGTAGTCTTGCAATTTCAGCTTAGTTTGGTATCATCTTTTTATCTTAAATTGGGACACAGTAACAAACAGTTGGAGACTGCTAAGTTCCACTCCAGAAGTACCTGCTTTCCGATGTTGTAAGAAACAGTTTGGGGTTCTTCTAATGCCCAAGTATATAAAGGAGAACTCATATCTGGAAATCATGGAACTAGTCATATTTTTCCTAGAAATTTTTTAATTGGGCCTTCTAACACAGGACTTTTTTTATCTTGTCTGGTTTTTATCTTTCCTTAACAAATAATTTGTATATATTGTTTGAATTTTTTGTTTCCCCATAATTTTGTACTGTGTTTGCCTCCTTTTAACCATAATATTTGCCCTAAGAAATAATTGGGAAAAGAGGACCCTAGAAAACACCAATAAATGAAGAAAGGTTTTTTTAAGCCTGCAGAAGTAGAAAACAGATGTGGAAAAATTGAGAAAAGTATTGAAGGCAGGCTAAAAAAAAAAAAAATAAAGTCACTTGCTTATCTCTGTGAAATAAAAACTAATCCAGAATTCCACAAGAAATAAAAAATGTAATTTCTCAAACATTTCTAATGTAGTGCAATATGCATTTATAAATAGATATATATATATATTGCTCAAGAAATAAGCGCTCACTATATTATTTTTACTGTCATTATCATCATCATTATTATATGCATAACTGAATCATGCTCATGGACTGAGCCAGACTAGGTTAATGCCTGTGCAAATCATGCACAAGCAGTGATCGGATCAATGAGTTTTTCATATTAATAGCACTTAATTACCATCCTTTAAACACAAAACCTGAATGACAGATGAGCAAATCTTTACGAATAACACTGATTATATTTCAGAAAGACAAGGAGTTGATCTAATGACCCCAAATCCGTAGTTTTGTCTCATCCCCACGTTCACCCTCCTAGAGAAATCACACATGGCTGAACGAGGGCTTGGTAGGGTGTGGATGCTCTTCTCTGAATGAATGTGTCTGTATTTGGTTCTCAGACACGGAGATTTTAATCTTCTGCACGTTGGATACAGACAATTACAGCTTCTTTGGGTGAATGTCAGGATTTCCTGCTCTGGAGAAGCACATCTGAGCGTGCTGCACAGGATGCCTCCGACTGGCTTGCCCTGCCCTGTGCCAGCACTGACAAAATGGTCCCAGCGGAGGTGTCAATGTATGAGCCTGAATCTCTAAGCTTTTCCAAGGTGGATGATTTCTGTGCTCTCTTCAACCCATTTGTGACTGTCAGTTAATTAGATAGCTAATTTTCCCACCTACACGCATGGGTGCTTGATGAAGCTTTGACACGCTACGAAAGCTTCAGGAGTTCAACTCTGGAATAAACATCCAAGACCTGAGCTGTAGCCTTTAGATATGCAAAACAGAGACCACAAATTCTGCAGGAAGAAGTTTCTCCCAACATTTTCAGAATTGACATTTGTGCCGAATGACTGAATTGGGGAGGAAAAGGAAGGGAGGGAGCCTGAGAGAGCTTTGAATTCCCCCCCTGCTCTGCCAATACTTCCCTGCTGCCCACCAGGCCTGTGTGCACTTATCCAGTTCTCTGAGACCTCAGCAATGAAAAATCATCATTCTCCTCATGCAGTTATTTCCAGCGCATAACTACCCTACTGTTAGAAAGCTTTTCTTAGTGTCTAACGTAAATACATCTTGCTACAATTTAAGCCCATTACCTCTTGTCCTTTTCACAATGAACAGGGAGAGCAATTTTCTCCCTTCTTCCATGTAGCAGACTGTTACACACATGTCTGCCTTTGGCTATCTCTCCCTAGGCTAATCACACTCAGTTTCTTTAAACTTTCCTGGCAGCAGTTTTCAAGTTTACAGTCCTTTCTAGGCTCTCAACATCTGCACCACTTGAAATATGGTGCCCAGACATAAGTCCTGGCATGCCAGTGAGGGTTTACTGAGTCCCAAGGATGGTTATCTCAAACAGCCTGCAAGAAACCTTCCTAGTTTATATCCTGGAATGAGATCCGCATTATTTGCATGGTTTGAAACTGCTTTATTTGTTATCCTCTCTACTAATACTGTTTTCCTCCCTAGAAATACTACCTGGGTAACTTGTTTCTCCTTCAAGTTTGCACTGCAGATTATTTTTGTCAGGCAGAGCACCTTATGTTCACCTTGTTAAATTGCATGCTATTTCCTTTTCCAAGTCACCTTTCCATCTTGGTTCTCTAGCACATTTGCAATCTCTCCTCATTCAACATTAACCACAGTTTAAGAGTCATACATACTTTTATTCCAACACCCAAGCTGTTAAAAACATTTAATAGTTTCAGGACAACGGCTCATGGGATCCCTCTTAATAGACCCTTCTAGTTTACCTCCAGATAGCTATTCTCCCTGTATGGTTTTCCAGTCTTTTTTTCATTCACATTACAATACTTTCACCTTCATCACTCTTTCCTAGCCAGTTTACCCATGCTATGCTCAAGTTATCTTTGAGTGAGCCAAGGGAACCAAACCCATCGCTCCACATACTTGCTGCAGCATCATCACTGTTCACCCATCTCATTTAAGAGTGAGCGATCCAGCCCCCTCAGACTGATCTTTAAATCTGCAGTGTCATCACAAAATGGAAATATCTTCCAATACTAACTAGCTGTTAATTAGTCGCCGGTGTTAATACCACTGTTATTGTTATTAAAGCTAATGCCAAGAACAAGTTCCACCTGAGGAGTGGGTAATTTTGCAGCTACTAGCCAGCAAGCACTTCACACTGACTTCCAGTTCTCACAGCTAGATGTATGCCATCACCTCTGCAAAGGGTCTACTGAGGATTTTTATAAGGAAAGTTCTTCTCTGAAACAGGTTGACCCAGCCTGGCTTTTAGTACTCTGATTTAAATGTTAAGGCCAATTTTAGATTATTAACATTCTGTCTACATTTCACATTTATCTCTCCTACCTAAAATATCAGGAAATGGTTTAATTGGACCCAGCCTCTATAACTTCTATTGTTATAGTTTCTTTCCTTCTGTCTCTCTCTTTCTATAACTTTACACAAGGCAGCGGAAAATAAGCATATTTTCCAGGAACAGCCCAATTAAAAGTGATAGATTCTGCTGCCTCCACTTACAATGAGAAGTCTTTCACATTGCTTAAGTATCTGAATGCACCTTGAACAGGACAGAGGTGTGTACTAGTCCCAGCACCGTGACAGAGTGCCCCAGGCAGGTCAATTCAAAAGCAGGTTCTCCTTTCATCTGCTTTGTCCCTCTGTGTTCTCCCTCACCCTGGGTTTGTATAGCATCTTACACTATGAATCCCAGTTTGGCTGAAGATAGAAGTGCAAATGATAAACACTAGAAGAAGGAGATACAGTAGAGTTGCCTGTGATTTAGCAAAGGGGGTCCAACAAAACTCCAGGTTATCAATGGAGGTACAAATCTTCCCTTTCCAAATTGGTGTCAGTGGGAAATCCATCCCTTTTCAACAGATCTAGATCCTGTTACCAGGGTTCAGTCCACATAACCTGAAACTTGGCTGAGCATTATCAGAAACCTAGCCATATTCTGCAACCAGAATAAAAATTAGACTCATCCGCACCCACATGGGTACTCTGTGGTTGCCTGCTTCTCCCATTGAGTACAGACATGGGGGTCATCTCATTCTCATGTTACATATTGGAAGATAAATTAAATAATTCTAGATAATTTTCTTTGTTTTGCTCCCTGCCCAGAATGGGGGTGTAACCAGTGAAAAGAAAATAAACGGAATAAATAGCCAGTTCAGCTGAGATTACCTGGCTGTGTCATTACCTAATGTCAGTTAAAACCAAAGGCAATGGAGATGCAGGACTAGATGTGACACAGAGAGGTGATCTGGAGGAACACTGCTTCCTGGCGTGCTCTGCGCAGTCCCTGCAGCTACTGCCAACCTGGCAATATGTGCCAGCCACTTTCTTAATCCCAGCTCTTGGAGTCCCACGAATATTTGGGATCTCAGCTATTCTTTTTTTAAAGCACTGCTCTAGTCTGAATGAATAATAAAAAAATATCTGGCAACTGTGATATGAAAGCAATTTCAAGATTCAAAACTTAGGAGGAAAAGAATCTCCTCAGTATTCAGTTTTTAGAAACATTTATATCTGAAGATGGTGCTGAGTAGCAGACAACACCTCATTCATGATTTCAGAATACTTTTTGTCAATACCATCAATTTGAGGAGTGGTTCAGTGCCCAAACTCCCCATCCAGACAATGTGTTGCAATGGCAGCAGTCAGGAAAAATCCTCTAAAAGGCAGGTATAAAGATATTTCATTTGCTGTTTCACCCCTGCTTTGATCACACATAAATTCTTTTTGTCCCTATGGAAAGCCCATAAATACCAGTCATTCATTTCTCCACAGATTTGCTCAGAAAAACTCAGTGATATCCAGTTATTTTTATTTCATTTCAGTATTTTATGCTCTCCTTTCTTTTTCTTTTTTTCAGACTATAGTTTTCCTTGCAACATGAGTATTTTGGGAAATCATTAAATTTTGCTAATTTGATGCCATTAATTTGTCAAAACTTATTCCCCCACGCACTCACACACACACACTCCTGTCGACCACTGTATTTATGTTAGTTTTATAGTTTTGACTTTATTAATTGAGGAAATGTGTTAAAATTACCTGTACCCCACTGGGGTCCCATTGTTTGCCTCATGGAGATTTTATTCCGCTGGTGAATGATGGCAATTAACTTGTGCCCTAATTATTAAGTGATTCACTGATATAATTATGTGGTTTATGTTGAGCTACTGATAAACTGATAATTAATAATACTGCTTAGACAGATAAATCACTTTTTCCAAAAGAGTTGTTTCCTACATTTGTACTTTTGGTCATAATTAATATTCCATTGGATTTGGATCCAAGCTGTGAGGACTTGATTTGAAAAGGACTGTGGTTTTGCTGAGGATTATCATGCTCTCTGCAGAAAGCAGACTTCTCTACCCTTTAGAGGATCGCACTTGAATGCCAGCATCCCAGCTCTGACAGTATCCCTAAAGGGAACACCCTGGATGAGCCCCGCTGCAGAGGAGCTTTCCCCCTAAAATGGGGCTTCTTTAGGGCAGCTTGAGCAGAGCACCCAGCACTGCCAGGCAAGAGACTCTTCAGTCCCTTGGCCACTTCCCTGCCCAAATTCAGCTCTTGTGACTCAGAAAGTCAGGAGGCTGACAGTGGCTTGAGGATGTGCTTCCCAGAGGCTTATATTCCCCTTTTATGACATTACTGGGGCAACTGGTACGACAGAGGGCAGCTGCCTTCCCCTTCCCTTACAAAGCCTCCAAGTCTGAAGTCAGAACCTCATTCCCCAACATACCCTGAAACACCACCAGTGGGGCCGGGAAAGTGGATACTTCTGTCCTTCTTGTGCACCTGCACACAGAGAAGCAATATCCAGCCCAAAACTTTATTCATGACTCAAGCCAGCCCACAGTAATGTCCCAAAATGCAAGGCACCAAGCTGTCCCTGCAGAGCATGGGTCAGTTGTACCTTGTACCATTGGACAAGTTATTTATCACAAAAAATTTTCGGCCAAGTTAATTCAAGATGTGTCTTGATGTACTGTCTTTTAAAACCGGGACTATAACTATAAGTAAAATCATTCTGGCAAGTGTATCATGCTGTGTTAAAATGCATTACTTTAAATCATATCCCCTTACACACAGTACTGCAGCGTTGGAATACATTAAGTTTCTGCAGCCTCAGTTTGTTAGCCTGCACTTTGGAGAGTGAAGATTACACACCTTTCCCTGCTACTTCTCTTAACAAGCAATAGTTGCGGTTTGGTTCGTGTCCATATAAGACACCCCTAACCCCTTAAAATCAGAAAATAAAGCCATAATATTTACCCTGTTCCTGTACAACAGATGTGAAACCCCAATAGCCAACACAAAAGCTGTGTGTCTCTCTCCTAAAAGAAAGGGAGCAGAGGTCAAAGAAGTTGCCCAAAGACAAAAGAAGGATCTTGTGGCAGAACCAGAAATCAGCTAAACTCTCCTGGGCAATATGCCTGTGCTTTCCCCACATGAGAAGTGTTGCTGCAAATGCTTTTAGTCTCTTGTATTTGGGGATTAGTTTTCTTATTACTCCTGCGAGAGGTCTTACATAAGGACAAAGAAGACAGAAAGATATTGAAAAGTTTGCCACATAAGTGAATAATTTTTTTAAAATTTGGTGACTATATCTAGACATTTATTTGAACATTTGAATGACCTCCTCTTTCAGATTTATGGCATGGCAAGGACAGACAGACAGAAACACAAACTGAAGAATGAAATTGAAAAGTAGCGATACATAGATTATCACAGCCAAATATCCAGATGTTTCTTGAAATTTGACACATAGATTTATTTTTTTTTCGTGGAAAAACTTGATGGCCTGCAAACAGCTTTCCCAGCCTATGAAATCTGTTGCGAAAGGGAAGATGTCTCCCATTCCAGTTTTGGATGAAAATTTGACAGTTCAAGACATCTGCATATGGAAATCTAGAGAAGAAATCTATGAATGGATTCATATCTCTACACTGAACTGATTACATTTCAGCATTTTGGCTCTGAAAATGTTTTTCAGCTCAAAAAAATGCACAAATTAAATACTTTCACCATTTCAAAACTTTTTCCTTAAAATATTTCAAGGCAAATAATTATTAAAAACCCTTACCAGCTTCAGACAAATCATGATGTTTGTGTGGAAAACAAAATCATGGCTCCCTGAAAAAAATTCCCCTCCAACTCTGTTGGAGGCCAAGACTGAAAACACTTATAAATGAATAGGGCAGCCAACATTGATGGGAGCAAAGAGGTTGCCCTCAGAGATGCAGGATCAGTTCTTTCCTTTTTAAATGAATTTCTGATACAAATTGAAATGTTTGACCCGATTAAGTTCCTTCTGCTTGGCACCTCCCAGCTGTACTGCGAGCTGGGGGACTGTGAAAGATGGATGGTGTTCACCTAAGTGAACAAAGGCTCTTCGACTTCGGTAGAGCTCCTAATCCTATGGGCTGATGGTTTCTGAGAGCTTCACATCCTATCACTATAATCAGGCAACTGTGCTAGCGGTGAGAGTTGTACAATTTGTCCCAGAGCAAGAAACAGTACCTGTTGGTTGTGCAATGTGACTGACTTAATGCTGCCACAGGAACCTCAATACCTTAATTTTTTTGCATTTTCTGGCTGGTTTTAATGTTAACTGTGAAATCTTAATGGAACTGTAATGAACTCCTTTGCTAGACTGCATTTGCAATGCTGTGCTACTAATCTTTGTTTCACACCTTATTACAGCCCTTACTGCATGAGGCTGCCCAAAGTCATCAAGCACGAAGTGGTATTATTGCACGGATAGTACAGTTTAGCAAAAATGGCCTAAATAGTAGGGCTTATGGTGGGTGCCTTACAATACCTGCATCAGAACCAAAAAAAAACCAACAAAACCCCTGCCTCATTCTTGTACCTGCTGACATTTCCAAAAAGATAATAATCATGAACTGCATTTCCAAGCAAAGTGTGAAATTTTTGTGGTCCCCTCTGGTAGGTGCTTCTATCAGACACCATCACCACAGAAACCCAGTAGGTTTTTGTCTTTCTTGATCAGTGTTTGCAGGCAACTCGTGGAGCCAAACCAACCCTCTCTAGGTCCTCTTCTGCATCCACTTGTCTTTCTAGGCCTGAGGACAGTGGCAACACTCTAGATTGTGGAGAAAGGAGTGCTAGGATGACTCCAAACTCAACAGTGAAATGAGAAGATCAGCAAGTCTGGACAACTCTTGTCCACCATCTATGGCTGCACAGTCCTGCTCCCAACCCTGTGCTACCACTGGTACTCACATATGTGGCTATGCAGTCGCACTATACCCTTCACAAAGATACCCTATCTCTAGAAATACAATAAACTCTCCAATTTTAGGAGCTTTAATAGGAGGATGTGGGGCTTAGAACTTACTGGCGCCCTTATTATTAAGCCTACACCTCTGTGGAGTTTTACTTTAAAATTACTCCCAAGCATGCTGCTTCGGAAAACTCCTACCTATATCAGCGCTACTGCTTCTGCTAGATAATAAGTTGCATGTGCTTGGGTCAAGTTATCCCCCACTAGATCCAGTGGGCATTTCTAAAAAGTATCAGGGCTGGATTTCCCATGTCAATAATCAATGCACAACTTTGGTACAAATTCCCATAAGATTGCATGAGATGATTTATGCTCTCATTGTAATGTTTCCCCTCTCTCCTCACCAAATATAAATGTTACATGTATCATATCCGGGCACAAAATTTTTGCAATGGGAAATTCTGAGTTTCTAAATGCCTGAGATCCCCCAGGGAACCCCACAGAAGTAATCTAGCTGGCACTGGACTGTAGCAGTACAGGACTAGTCCCACGGAAGGACTTTGAAATGGCCAAGGCAGAGCATAGAGCTGGAAAGAATTGACAGAGGATGGCATTTCACATTCATTAGCACTGTGTCATAAATATGGTAATTTCTGATCTGCCTCCCTTTTGCCCCTTGGGATGGTAAAGTGTGAATGAAGAGCAACTCTCATGTTCGATTAAAATTTTAAAGAGATACCATTGGGTATTCCTGGTGCAAAAATGAAGTTTCAGTTAAAAAGTAAAAAACATGAGGGAAAAAATAAATTAAAAAATCTCTCATAAAGATAGAAATGTGCCCTCCGTTCATTTTAGTATTTGCTACTAAATTCTAAAATTTATGTTATTCTATCTAATATATCTAATATAGATAATTCTATCTATAATATAGATTACTAATCTAGTAATCTAAACTAAAATTATGTTATTCTTCTTTTTAAAACTGAATCTTTTATAAGATGTAGATCCAAACACAACTTACTGCAGGTATGAGTTCTGAAAAATCAAAGTGGTCTTGAAATAGAAGTGTTGAATCTGATATTGAGGGAAAAACAGCCATTATTCTAGACAAGTTCTATTTTTTCGGTGTAGAAATAAGGCCAAGTAAATTTTAGATATTTTCTGCTTTTTTCTGGGACTTCTGTATATCCAGCCAGCACAATAGTTTTAACAGACCTGATCCACATTCAGAAAAATTTAGGCAGGCTCATAATATCTTTGCAAATCAGCTGTACTCTGGATCTGTAATCAGTATCACGCTGTTGGGAAGTGCTGAACAGACATAACGTATTTGTGCTGTCTAGCTATTCAGTTCACACACAGTAAATCCAACTGAAAGCTCTGGGTAGATTGCACATGCTCCAGATAACCAGGACAAAATGATGGAATTTGTCCAGTAGCATTTCCAATTTAGAATTAGAGATTCTAGCAACCCATGGTAGACAATATTTATGATTTTGGGCATTTTCTGTAAAACCCTCATTTCTGGCCATCAAGACACTGCCATTAATCAGAAAGAAAAAGAAATACGTAAACAAAAGCTTGAAAAGCAAGGGAAATTTAAAAAAAAAAAAAAAGCCACAAACACAGATATCTTCTTGAAATAAAAACTGATTTTTAAGTCACTAATGATTCTTTAGTGCTCTGAGTTGGCAAGGCCCTGCCTCCTTTCCCCCAGTTTGATGCAGTCTACATGGCTGTTTTACAGGCAAGTGCTAGCTTTAAAGGCTTTTTAAATCTGCAGAAAGTCTTGGATTTTTAGTGTCTAAAAAAATCCCTGTGGTGATGGATGAGTGGGCCACCCACAGGTGAAGAGATCAAAGACCCATGATAATTGCAATTTAGCAACAAAGGACGAAACAGAGGGACGGAAAACTTTGTGAAATGAGAATAAAGGGAAACATATAAAGAAGCTAGTTAATATCTAGTTTCCTGGGTTTCTAATGAGTCATCTTGGCACAAGATGATGAATTACCTGCCAGTTTTGACTCTAGAGATAGAGCGGCATCACTCTGAACTGATATTCACTCATGACAGGGAAGAGAGAATGTGGTTCTTCTTAGGAAACAGTTTATTGGCACTTCCAAAAGCAGCATTGCTGTGGATATAAACCTGGGAAAGCTGATTTGCATTTCACTATTGCAAGGACAACCCTCCTTTTCAAGCTTTGGAACAGTGACAAAGCAGTATACTGCCACACCAAGGAGACTAATGAGACACCCCTCCTTTACTAGTTCTGAAAGGACCTTAACAGGACGGTACCTTGAGGGGAGAGTGGATTTGGACACGAGGGATGCTATGTTATGGTGTGACACAATCCATGCAAATCTCAGCAGTGTGTTTTTTCTCATGCATTAATGCCAAGACCAAACTTTCCACATTGCATCTCCATTCACTTTAATTAGCTGCTTGATGTTTTCTGAAGACAAAAGCCATGATGGAGAGGTCTTGGGGCAATTACTTATGAAAATCACATCCTCAAAGACTTGCTCTCAGTCACCCATCAAAGTCAGTGGCACAGATATGACTGCAAGCACATTTCCAGTCATCCAACTTCACAAGACAGTAACAAAACCAACCTATATGTTGCTATTCCAAAACTTCAGCCTTGATATGACAGAGACAGATTCTAGTCTTGTTGGTACAAATGTCACAAACATTACTCTGTTTTCAAAGTGCTCATAGTCTGGCCCTTCACTCTTATTTCTCCCTACATTCCTTAACCTTGTACTCATTTTTTCAGTTGAATGCCTTCAGGGTTAATTCTTCATCATCTTTTTTTATTATTATTTTTTTCTCCAGCGTTTCCCTAATGACCTACCCAGATGAAGAGCAAGGGCTAAAATATTTATGTATGCAGATGAAACTGTTCCTGTAGTTGCTGTTAATGATGTTTGCTTCCATTTCTAATACCCTCTCTCCCAAAATGACATGTATGATCACCAGACTTAATAATATTAATCTCTCTCAGTCTTCATAAAACTCTACTAGGCTCTCTGTCTGCTAGCACATTTAATCCTTCTCATACCTTTAATGCACCTGACCCTGTCTGTTCAACCTGGGTGTGAGCACATTCTGGTTTCGGACTTACTTGTGTCTTTCATTAATTTACTCTCTAAATACTTAAAAATAATAATCCCCTCCCTTAGTAAGCATCCTAGTGGTTAGACTGAAAGTAGAATTAAGTTGTTCGCAGCAGTTGGTGAGAAGGCAGCTGGGCAAAAGACAGAGATGTGGATGTCTGGATAAGTCCTGTTATTATTTTGATTTAATCTGATCATGAACTTGCCCATGCACATTAGGAAGTAATATCTGTCTCTTATGATTTTGCTTGGGCTAATTATGCTCTTAGGCTTTGTCAGGCCACTTGATGTCAAAGGTTCAGCAATTTGCCTGTCTTCCCTCCAAAACAACCTAGAGAGATGCTTGAATTGTCCAAAGGTTTTTCTTCGTATTTGTTCTACGGTTAGAGTAAGTTCAAACTCTTACAAAATAAAATATTTCTGAACACAGAAGGGTTGAGTGGGTACTCCTTTTCATGGTGTCTTTCAGAGACATTGAAATGTTCCACCTTAATATACAGCATCTGTGAGATCTGTGGTACTAACCTACCCTACAACGGCTAGGATTCTGCAGATGTGTTTTGGAGCAGGGCATGTCTGGCAATCATGGGATACCAAAGAAGGCATCAAGGCTCCTTTTTTTCTTAAATTCGTCCTCTAGACTCAGAAATGAGCACAATTAAATTTGCTGCATGAGGACATTACATTATGACATTACAGCTGATCCCGCTTTGAGCAGGAGGTTACACTACTACTGCTGAGGTACTTTACAACTTGAAGTATCCTTTAATACTAATAATAAACCCACTCTCTACATTTGGAGGGGAAAAGAAAGGGAAAGGGATTAGCTAATGACTTTTGAGAGCTTATATTTTGACAATTCTGGAATCCTGTCTTAATTTTTGAATAGGTATTTTTATACTCTATTCATACATGCACACACACACATATGCAGGCCATCTTCTGATCAGTGCTGTCACAGCAAACAGCTAGAATAAAACTTGTCAAGTGCTCAAGCAGGATGGCACGTGAAGGGAAAAAGAAGAAAAATTGAAACCGCTGTGAAAGGGAGGTTGTGGCAATGCAACTGGGATTCTTGCCTTGCAAGTGACAGGCGGTCAAGATTATGGGAGGAGGCTGGAGAAAATTCGGAAAGAGGTTGCAACAGAAGAAGAGCAAAGCTTATTTTGTGTCCATCTGTTCTGGAGCCACATAAATAGCTGTGTGTAACTGAGATGTTAATATGGCTGCTTAAGCATATTAGTATTCCAGACCTTTTTACAAGCATAATTATCGCTTCTCTTCCGCCAAAAAATTCTGCACAAAACAGATCATCTTTCTCTTTTCTGAGTACAGGAAAGCCCATCCCGGACAGGCATTTGTGAATTCATGGCTTTGGAAATGAAGCAAAACTTGCCATTACCAAGTAAGAATTCATTTCTACTTGTCTGGCTTTGTGATCTATGCTCAGGTTTGCCAAGGACCTTTCTTTTGATGTTAAGGGTGTTTGTAAGCATTTTGCTTCCCTTCCGTTTGTTTAGACTGACAGGGTATTTGGTTTTAAGTGCGGCATAGCTGCAAGACCATCTCCATTTTTGTATCAGGCATGTTTTTCCAGTGCACTGTGAATTGGCTTCACCCACATCCAGGTCAATGTTGTTCCCACCTTTGTCAATTTTATACTCAACAGGCACAAAGAGAAACCAAGATTTAACTATCCAACCCAAAATGTTAATACCTATTTCTTTGTCTCACACACACGCTCCATCTATGTTTGAAATCTGGATGGTTTTCACCGAAAAAGAGCAGAAGATGGAGGAGAACCGACCGGAAAGCAGTGCATCCGCTGTGGGTTTCTTGGGACAGCATAACTGGCAGCCTGGAAGGCTTTTTAAATTAAAACTTGTTTTCTAAAAAATTACTTTGCATGCTGTGTATGAAATAAATGACTTGTGCATCTGATAACTTGCTCAGGTCTGAGGCTGTGAAGTGATCAGTGGGAAAACAGTAGCGAGAAAAGAATAAACCCAGTATCACACTGCTCTGGTCCCAGCTTCCCAGAGGTTACAGAAGAGCCAAATTCATCCCTCTTTCCCTTGTGTCTGACACTGGTTTATTAAAGAGAGTTAAAATCAGCAACTTTTACCCGTTCCAAGAAGGAACACTTGTGTTAGTCCTTAATTAAGAGGCTCCCTATAGTTACAATAATCACACTCATATTAGCAGGCAGCCCAGTTGTAATAAAACAAAGGACCTGAGCAACAAGATACAGATAATACCGAAGCAAGAACATGCAGAAAATTTGGGAGAAATGATAGCCTCTGGAGGGGAAGGAGTCAGATATTGTGAGTGGAACCTCTCTGTCATAGTAATATGAACTTAAATGAATTTATCTGTGCAGTCCTGGCATTATAGTTGCTGTAGTACAAATTGGATGGAAACAATACCACCTCCAGATTATTATTTTTTTTCTTTTGACAATTTATTAAGCTGTAAACCCTAAACATTTTAATAAAAATACAGAAGTACAAAACAAAACTCAGTGTGGTTCATATTTTATTCAACAACACTGTCGAATAAGAGACATCCCCTTTAGGGCAAAAAAATGCCACTTCCATTTCATATTGTACATATTTCTCTAATGTCTCCTAAATGATTATTTGCCAAGAAGCATATTATGGGACCATCATTTTTCCTTCTACCTCCTAGCACAAAAACTGTCTCTGCTTCTCAGCAGTAAGAGATCTGCTGCCTCTTCCCACCTTTTCTTTTTCTTTTTCTTTTTCTTTTTCTTTTTCTTTTTCTTTTTCTTTTTCTTTTGCTTTTTCTTTTGCTTTTGCTTTTGCTTTTGCTTTTGCTTTTGCTTTTGCTTTTGCTTTTGCTTTTGCTTTTTTTTTTTGTGTGTATATTTGCTGACAAATTCAACCTGCATTAGAAACAGCAATTCTACATGCCAAGCAAGATGCTCTGCAAACTTAGCATTGTGCTTTTTTAGAACAGCATCCCCAGAGGAGCGACTTTACAGGTTATTAGTAACATCCATAGGAACGGCAACAGATATCCCTGTCCCATCCTTCCTATGTATTATTCATAAGGCTGTAGATTTGTCATGGTAATTTATTTGGTAAATCACAGACTCCTCTCACTGAGGCATAGTCTGTGGACCTCGAGGAGAATAATACAAAGTTGTGGACATTGCACAATACATATTAAACTTTTAAGTGCCACCCCAAGATGCATGGAATATTCACTGGAGTTTCTATCCTTAAAGACAATCCAGATAAGAATGAGAAGAGACTATGCATGTCAAGAAGAATTTATACTGGTTTTGTAATGTGCATATTCATCTGGTAAAACAAACTGAAAACCATGAAGGTTTAGCAGGTGATAATGGTTGGTAAGGGAATCTGGAGCACAGGTTATTTTTTCCTCTCTCTTTTCCAGTTGCAGCAGCTGCATTGGAAGTAACAGATGCACCCAGTCTATTAATACATGGCTCTGTGGCTGGTGTCAGCGCCACAATTTTAGGTTTTTCGATAATGGGATGGCCTACATAACACCAGGTTTGCTGGTGTCAGATGGGATTCACCTTTCTCTGAGGGGGAAGAGGGTCTTTGCTCACAAGCTAGTGGGGCTCATTGACAGAGCTTTAAACTAGACCTGGAGGGAGAGAGGCACAATATCAGGTTTGTCCATGACAAGCTGTGGGATGACATGGCACGGTTAGAGGGACAAGGTGCCAGTGAGGGCCCTCAGCCCGTTGTTCTGAGGCACGCTGGCTATACTACAGCACACTTGAAGTCTTACAGAGATGAGCTCCTGAGGTCATAGGAGCCAACAGGGAAACACCAGTGGCATTGCTCAAAGGAATTAAGGGGTACTCCTCTAAGAATGTGACATGGCCAACGGCCCAGCTGAAGTGTCTCTACACCAATGCTTGCAGCGTGGGCAACAAACAGGAGGAGTTGGAAGCCACTGTGCTGCTAGAAAACTGACCTAGGTGCCATTACTGATACCTGATGGGACAAATCCCATGACTGGAGTGCAGCTATCGATGGCTACAGGCTGTTCAGAAGGGACAGGGAAGAAAGGAGGGGCGGAGGTGTTGCCCTCTACATCAAGAAATAGAGTGTGAAGAGCTGTCTCTGAGGAATAGCTACAAGCAGGTTGAAAGCTTATGGGTAAGAATAAGACACCGAGGCAACAAAGGGAACCCTGTGGTTGGTGTCTACTACAGGCCACCCAATCAAAGGGAGCCTGTTGACAAAGCCTTCTTACTCCAGCGACAGGAGGCATCATGCTCACAGGCTCTTGTCCTGCTGGGGGACTTCAACCACCCCGACATCTGCTGGAAAAGTAGCTGTAGATAATCCATGACACTCCTGGAATGCATTGAGGATAACTTCTTAAGCCAGGTAATATACAGCCCTACCAGCAAGACTGGCAAACTGGTAACAATGGAGGAGGAGAAGGCTGAGGTACTCAACAACATTTTTGCCTCAGTCTTCACTGGCAACCTGTCTTCCCACACCTCTGGAGTGGATGGACAGCAAGGCAGGGACCGGGGGAGCAAAGTCCCCCCTACTGTAAGAGAAGATCAGGCTCGTGACCACCTGGGGCACCTGAACGTACAGGACCTGATGAGATGTATCTCAGAGTCCTGAGAGAATTGGCTGATGTAGTTGCCAAGACACTCTCCATGATATTTGAAAAGTCATGGCAGTCAGACAAAGTCCCCAGTGACTGGAAAAAGGGAAACATTCCACCCATTTTTAAAAAGGGTAGAAAAGAGGAAGCTGGGAACTACCAACCTGTCAGCCTCACTTCTGTGCCTGACAAGATCATGGAACAGATCCTCCTAGACACTATGCTAAGGCACAGGGAGGGCAGGGAGGTGCTTCGAGACAGCCAGCATGGCTTTGCCAAGGGCAAGTCCTGCCTGACCAATCTAGTGGCCTTCTATGATGGGGTGACTATATCAGTGGACATGGGAAGAGCTGTGGATGTTGTCTATCTGGACTTCTGTAAAGCCTATGACATGGTCCCCCACAACATCCTTCTCTCTAAATCAGAGAGATATGGATTTGATGGGTGGACTGTTTGCTGGATGAGGTACTGGTTGGATGGTTGCATCCACAGGGCAGTGGTCAACAGCTCTATGTCCAAATAGAGACAGGTGACAAGTGATGTCCCTCAGGGGTCTGTACTGGGACCAGTACTGTATAATATCTTCATCAGTGACACAGACAGTGGGATTGAGTGCACCCTCGGCAAGTTTGCAGTCAACACCAACCTGAGTGGTGCAGTTGACACGCTTGAGTATCAACAAGCTCAAGGAGTGAGCCCGTGTGAACCTCATGAGGTTCAACAAGACCAAGTGCAGGGTGCTGCACCTGGGTTGGAGCAACCTCCAGTACCCATACAGGCTGGGGGATGAAGGGATTGAGAGCAGTTCTGCCGAGAAGGACTTTGGGGTACTGGTGGATGAAAAGGTAGACATGAGCTGGCAATGTGTGCTCACAGCCCAGAAGGCCAACCATATCCTGGGCTGCATCAAAAGCATCATCACCAACAGGTCAAGGGAGGTGGTTCTACCCCTCTGTTCTGCTCTCATGAGAACCCACCTGGAGTACTGCGTCCAGCTCTGGAGCCCTCAGCACAGGAAAGGCATGGACCTGTTGGAGCNGACAAGCTGTGGGATGACATGGCACGGTTAGAGGGACAAGGTGCCAGTGAGGGCCCTCAGCCCGTTGTTCTGAGGCACGCTGGCTATACTACAGCACACTTGAAGTCTTACAGAGATGAGCTCCTGAGGTCATAGGAGCCAACAGGGAAACACCAGTGGCATTGCTCAAAGGAATTAAGGGGTACTCCTCTAAGAATGTGACATGGCCAACGGCCCAGCTGAAGTGTCTCTACACCAATGCTTGCAGCGTGGGCAACAAACAGGAGGAGTTGGAAGCCACTGTGCTGCTAGAAAACTGACCTAGGTGCCATTACTGATACCTGATGGGACAAATCCCATGACTGGAGTGCAGCTATCGATGGCTACAGGCTGTTCAGAAGGGACAGGGAAGAAAGGAGGGGCGGAGGTGTTGCCCTCTACATCAAGAAATAGAGTGTGAAGAGCTGTCTCTGAGGAATAGCTACAAGCAGGTTGAAAGCTTATGGGTAAGAATAAGACACCGAGGCAACAAAGGGAACCCTGTGGTTGGTGTCTACTACAGGCCACCCAATCAAAGGGAGCCTGTTGACAAAGCCTTCTTACTCCAGCGACAGGAGGCATCATGCTCACAGGCTCTTGTCCTGCTGGGGGACTTCAACCACCCCGACATCTGCTGGAAAAGTAGCTGTAGATAATCCATGACACTCCTGGAATGCATTGAGGATAACTTCTTAAGCCAGGTAATATACAGCCCTACCAGCAAGACTGGCAAACTGGTAACAATGGAGGAGGAGAAGGCTGAGGTACTCAACAACATTTTTGCCTCAGTCTTCACTGGCAACCTGTCTTCCCACACCTCTGGAGTGGATGGACAGCAAGGCAGGGACCGGGGGAGCAAAGTCCCCCCTACTGTAAGAGAAGATCAGGCTCGTGACCACCTGGGGCACCTGAACGTACAGGACCTGATGAGATGTATCTCAGAGTCCTGAGAGAATTGGCTGATGTAGTTGCCAAGACACTCTCCATGATATTTGAAAAGTCATGGCAGTCAGACAAAGTCCCCAGTGACTGGAAAAAGGGAAACATTCCACCCATTTTTAAAAAGGGTAGAAAAGAGGAAGCTGGGAACTACCAACCTGTCAGCCTCACTTCTGTGCCTGACAAGATCATGGAACAGATCCTCCTAGACACTATGCTAAGGCACAGGGAGGGCAGGGAGGTGCTTCGAGACAGCCAGCATGGCTTTGCCAAGGGCAAGTCCTGCCTGACCAATCTAGTGGCCTTCTATGATGGGGTGACTATATCAGTGGACATGGGAAGAGCTGTGGATGTTGTCTATCTGGACTTCTGTAAAGCCTATGACATGGTCCCCCACAACATCCTTCTCTCTAAATCAGAGAGATATGGATTTGATGGGTGGACTGTTTGCTGGATGAGGTACTGGTTGGATGGTTGCATCCACAGGGCAGTGGTCAACAGCTCTATGTCCAAATAGAGACAGGTGACAAGTGATGTCCCTCAGGGGTCTGTACTGGGACCAGTACTGTATAATATCTTCATCAGTGACACAGACAGTGGGATTGAGTGCACCCTCGGCAAGTTTGCAGTCAACACCAACCTGAGTGGTGCAGTTGACACGCTTGAGTATCAACAAGCTCAAGGAGTGAGCCCGTGTGAACCTCATGAGGTTCAACAAGACCAAGTGCAGGGTGCTGCACCTGGGTTGGAGCAACCTCCAGTACCCATACAGGCTGGGGGATGAAGGGATTGAGAGCAGTTCTGCCGAGAAGGACTTTGGGGTACTGGTGGATGAAAAGGTAGACATGAGCTGGCAATGTGTGCTCACAGCCCAGAAGGCCAACCATATCCTGGGCTGCATCAAAAGCATCATCACCAACAGGTCAAGGGAGGTGGTTCTACCCCTCTGTTCTGCTCTCATGAGAACCCACCTGGAGTACTGCGTCCAGCTCTGGAGCCCTCAGCACAGGAAAGGCATGGACCTGTTGGAGCGAGTCCAGAGGAGGGACACAAAGATGATCAGAGGGCTGGAACACCTCTCCTGTGAAGACAGGCTTAGAGAGTTGGGGCTGTTCAGCCTGGAGAAGAGAAGGCTTCAGGGGAACCTTATTGCAGCCTTTCGGTACTTAAAGGGGGCCTACAGGAAACATGGGGAGGGACTCTTTGTCAGGGAATGTAGCGATAAGAAAAGCGTAATGGTTTTAAACTGAAAGAGGATAGATTTAGATTAGATATTCAGAGATTTGGAGTATCTTCTTCAGCAAAATTAGTAATCTGGGACTCCAGCCTGGGAAAAGATGACTCAGGAGAATGGAGCAGAGGTCTATAAAATCACAAGTGGCACAGACAAGACAAATAGCAAGCAATGTATTTGTTTTTTCACAGCACATGACAACCAAGGAAAGAATCGGGTATCAGTTTCAGAGCAAACAGAAGAGCTTTCTCAGTCAGAACATATTTACAGTGTGAATACCTTTGAGGTGAAAATGTAAATTGATTCAAAAGGAAATTAGACAAATTCAAGGAGGAGAGGCCCATCAGGAGCTATTGATCCCAATGATCAGCTGAATTCCTGAGCTCAAGAAGCCTTATAGTGCACTTTTGTTGATGCTGAATAGATGCATCAGAGGAAGACATATATATTCCAGTACAAGAACAAGAGCTTCAAATGAAACTAGAAGGAGGCAGGCTCAAGACAAGTGTGCGGTTCCTCTAGGAGTGTGTTATCAGACTGTGAAACTGGGGCGTTAGAGATGCAAACAGTTTAACTGGGTTCAGGGAGAGACCAGAAAAACTAATGGAAGGCAAGTTGATTGAGGTTTGCCATTAGGAAGTCACTTACCTGTAAATGCTTGCATAACATTTAATGTAATTGTCATACAAACTTCCTCTGTTCTTACTCAGTCCTGCTACCACCACTACTGGACAAACCCTGTGGATTTGACCCCACACAGCTGCTCAGATGCTAGGAGTGACTGAGGGTCTGCAGTGCAGTGAGAGGGGGAGGGGAGTGTTGGATTGGGTGCTGAAAGGATTTAAGTGGCTTTAGATTCAGTTCTCAACCCACCAAAGTCTATATGTACATCCACCCTGTTGCTCCTGAACATCGAGAAACCCTTCAACAAAATGAGGCACAGAGCTGCTGCAGAGCTCATTGCTATAAACATAAAATGATAAATAGTGTAGCTTTTAGGAATCAAATACATCATAAAGGCAAGAGAATATATTCTCTATACAGCTTAGGATCAGATCCATAAAAGTATTTGGACCTCTAACTGTTGTTGACCTCACCGGTTAGGATCCTAAACACCTCTGTACATGAGAGACTGGTACTGCTGGTAAAGAAAAAAATACCGATAAACAACCAGAAGGGTGGGAACAAAATAAAAAAAAAAAATTAGTATTAAGTAAGTACAGCAACCTGGAGTTTCCTAATCAGTGGGGTTTTCCTGTGCTATTTACGTAGGAGTTACTTTGGCTACACTTGTCTGCAGCAGGTGACCTGGCTCCATCTTTATAGCATGCTGTGGCCAACCAGGAGAAAAAGAAAGTGATCTGGTAAATGGCAAAAGCAATAAATATACCTGTCTGAGAATGATCAGTTCTGTTTTGTCAAACTTGGGCAGATCCTACTCAGTGATGATTTCATTGTGCTGCTCAGAAGCGGATATTCCAGGAACAGAAAGCTCAAGATTGACAAACAATGCTCTGATTCTCCTCCCCACACAACCTCTCCAGCGAGTGAGACAGTGAAGCATGAAGGAGGTCACTAAATATTTGTAATGCAACACTGCTACTGCAAAACAAGAAGAGCAAAAGGAAACAGGAAGACAGATGTTCTTGCATCTGTGGTCAGTCTTCCATCCCGGGCTTCGCTGGGAAAATAGATCAGAGCAGATTCCTTGGTTCTAGCCATCACAAGACATGGAACTGGTTGTGGTTTGCCACATAGTCCTGCTTTGCTTGGTTCTAATCCACATTGTGGGCATCATAGCTTCTGCCATATCCCAGCCTGAGGATCTGCCAGAACAGATGGTCCCACAGATGGTCTTTCCTGCCCCAGATCAATTAGCTGGCACTCATCACCTTTTCCAGGAACACGGTTTTCTCTTCAGATTCTTCACACAGGGGGGATACAGCAGGAGATTTTTTGCCCATAGCAGTATAGAGCAAATCCCACACCAGCTTCTCTGTGGGAATAACCTGATTGCATTCCCTGGTTGGGAAGTGGATGTTATGTTTTAAATTCACAAGGCCTACATATTCACCAGGGAGGTCTTTGTCCTTAAACTGAGAAATTATTCTGATTCCAAATATTTGGAAATTAAGCTACACCACAATGTTAGCCCACCAACTTAAAGATGGTGTGATATACCCATCATCTCCCGCTCACAAAAAATCAAAGCATTGCTATTTTTTTAATACATGTGAACTCAGACATGACTAAGAAAAAAGTGCAGAAGATTATAACCTTACACTGAAATATCATAACCTTAAATACTCCTTCTAAGTTTTAGCATTCTTTAGCATTTTTCTCATTCTCACATGAAGATGTTTGTGTGAAAAAGGGAACATTGCCTTCTGGTTTCCCAGATAGTTGTGGCCTTGCTTGTGAAGCACAGTATCTTTCCAATACTTGTGTGTTTGCAAGGGAAGTGAGTGTATTTTTAAGGCACATCTGACATCTGTAGAGGGAAGAAAGTTAGTTCTGCAGTTCATTAATCCAAACAGCAGCTCTTCTGTGCACAAAAGGTTTTGTGGATTTTTTTCCCCTTAGCCAAATTGCCATGCCCTGTATATATTTTCAGGTGTAAAATCTGCGAAAGGTAATTACTTTCCAAGAGTGCTATCAAGGCTCAGGCACTCTCTTCAGCGCATAAATCTGAGGCAGCCACGCATCTCTCCAAACCTGAGGAGGCTGCTTGAAGAAATATAAAAACTCTGAATTTCCCTTTTCTTATTTAAACACCTGCAATTTCCTCACAGAGGCAGTGAGTGCAGAAGCCCCACATAAATGGTTTGTAATGCAGTTCTGAATCAAGCCCTTAAGGATTATTAAAGTAATCCATCTTAATTATAGTGAAAACCTGTTACTGGCCTTACATAATAATGCTTCATTTATAATTTACACTTAGGTCTGCTTCCCTCCCTCTCATGCTTCCCACTCTCTCCTACAGTATTTTTCCTTTATCTGCCTTTGAACAGAATTACCTAACACCTTTGAAAAGTGACAGAATATTCTTAGGGTGTCAGGATGACCCTGTCATCGAGGCAGATGTCTAAGGAAAATGACACTTTAGGTTTTCTTCCTAGTTATGTGTTCAGTCAAGGGCCCCTGCTTTATAAGCAACTTTCTGGTCATCTTTGCAGTCCCAGCCAAGATCAGAGATGAATGAAACACCATAAAGGCTCTTCTCTGCCCCAGTCTAAATACTTTTGTCTATCTGTCCTACCATTTACATTACTTGCGCCATCGGTGCTAATAAACTATGGCTTCCTCAAAGGGAGGATGTATTCCTTAGCGTCTGGTTAGTGCAATGAGATCCCAAAAAGGATTCTGTGCTAGAAGAATGATTAGAGGGCTAGGACTGTATTTTGATAAAGGCTTCTGAAGATATATATCCCAAGTGTCTCTGTTGACAAACATCATTATTTCCATTCATATTTGAGGGGGGTTTTGTGTTCTGTGCAGAATAACTGAGGTGCCACTTTGGGTTATGGTTTTGGGTCTGCCACAGGTTCCTTGGGTCATGCTATGCCCAACGCTTGCATCCCAGCTTCAAAATCTGTGCATAAAATGCTTGCTGCCATGCACCTCCTTCTCCAGGCAACAAGCCTGCAACCAGAAGCATCCGGAATTTTGCAAACATAGACTGACACCTAAGCAGAAGCATATGCAAATTTTTTGCTCAAGCAATTTTAAATGCAGAAGCCTTTGGCAAGCCATGATTCAGTTCTTCTGTTTATAAAATGATGGACAAAATAACTCAGCTGCCCCTCAGAGTCTGAGTCATCACCAATACAAGGTCATGAAGAGGGTTTCCTAGATGACTCTGAATCTCCAATGCATTCCGCTACCCCTTTGCTACTCTGGAGAACTTGTAGCTGTCCCCTACCTCTTTTCAAACCTATGTGACTGCAGGAATCCTCTTTCCTTCTCCACTGGCTCAGACAGAGCACAGCACAATCAAGTGACTTGCTACCAGTCTCCACCCCTCTCATCTCAAAACAATCTTCATATCTTTTTATTACCATTTGAGTCCTAAACTCTTGGAAGGACTTCATAGCTACCTTTTCTAGCTTTTACCCCTCTGTAGCTTCAATAAAAGACTTGCATTTTATCCCTACTAAGACAATAGAATGGGATCAGGCACAGCAGAGCCTCTCTCAGCCAAAAGGTATTTCTTGTTCAGGAAGATCACCGCTGGCAACGCTGAGTGTGCAGCATCGGTCACAGCACATAAATCTTTGGCCACTTGGCTCTGTTGGTTTTAGGTGGTCTCTGAGTTGTTCAACAGACATGTGCTACTTAGCTTTAAAAATAAAATTAAAAAAAAATATGCAAACTGTGAGCTCTTTTTTTCAGTTTTACACTTGTACAAGATAACAAGCAAGGAATTGTAATGCTCACAGACAGCTTTGATGACCACAAGGGAATCTGCTTGTTGACAATTCAGGTGACCTCATGAAACACTCATTTCTTCCAGTCAATTGCAACGTTTACATTATTTATATTAATTTCTGTTTTAATTAAAGTTAAGTCATCTATTATCCCTTTATCATGTACAGCAGAGACCTGATTCAAAATGTTTTTGAGGTACAGGGACTTCCTTTCCCCATCTCCTTTTGAGTTTTTCTGGGGGGGTGCTGATGTGCTGTATTGAAAAAAATAAATAATCTCCATTTTACACACACAATGCTTGGGAAAATAGGAACACAAAACTAACCTCCTGGGGTTAGCTGAGAATCTTGTTACACATAAATGTCTACCTTGCATAATTTCTGGGCATATTACATTCAACATTAGTATGGAGACTTCAAGCTTAGATGCCTTGCCTCATCTATGTAGAAAAGGGAGACCTAGTCTGTGGCAAACCCAGCTACAGATCAACATTTCCAAGATTAAAATTTAATTGAGTCAATTATTCTTCTCTTGCTCTCCCATGGAAGAAAAGGTTAAGCTAAATTTAAATAAGCCATGTTGATCTCTACATTATTCATTCAGTCACTGATATATCACTGTCTTGGTAATTTATGGGTTCTAAAAACTACCTAGATGTTCACCGCCCATCCCAACATCTCGGGCAATCATCAATTAAGATGTCCCTTGGTTCCAAATTCATTTCAACTGTGATAGATTTGTAGGAATTGATCAAAATTACTATTCAATCATTTTTTCACGTGGATGCCTCTGACCTCACTGCATGGCATCAGCTTTCCTCTTGTGGTGATGTGGATGTCTCCAAGCTGAAGCTCCTCAAAGTAAAAACCCACTATTAATTCCAGTAGTGAATTAATAATGCTGCACTTGTAAGTCTACCTTTTTATGTTAGCTTTACATAAAATCTAATTTCTTTAGGAATGTATGACATTTTGCCTTTTGTTTTTAAGTGAATTTTAAGAAGCATTTTCAAATATAAGAAGGGAACTCAGAACCTAAGCTCCATTTTCAAAAAGTATTTAAGTACTGAGACCCACGCTCTGCAACGCATTTTGTCCCACCGAAATCACTACAGCTGTTTTGAAAAACCCTAGCAGCCTAAATGCAAGGATTCACTAAATCTACATCTAAGAGTCAGCATCAAGTCTAACTGTACTGCCTAGGCTGCCTCTGAGTTCAGTGAATAGAAAGTTAAGCTCTCATTGGCATTCAGCCCATCTTAAGGTGATTGTAAGGTAGAGGGAGAGAAATTGTCTTCCTGACGGAACTCCCATCTTTTCTTTGACAACAAAGACAACATAGACAGGAACTTTGACCAGAAGAGCCATCCAATGTGCAGTCTCCAGCAGTAAAAATAGGAAAGATAGTTTATAAAGCTGATGCTGTAACCTTTGCAGCAGGCAACACTACATTAGAGGATAACATTTCCTCAAACAAATGAAAGAATAATATTTTTAAAGTGACTTCAGCGGTTGGAAGCTGAAGACCAATTGCCTTCCGATGGTACTGGGATTGCCAAGGACTCCCTTCGTAGACCTGTCTGAATGTTGCCCTGCTTTGTGTTGTAAGATCTAATCAATATGAATAACTAAGTCCCATTTTCAAGAATGACCTTAGCGCTGGGAAGATGTTTCATCTCATTGAACTCTAGTCCTCAAAGCCTAGCTTTTTTGTCACTGTCCTAACATGCACTCTCATGATGCAAAGAGAAATCATATTCCTTATTGCACTGCTCATAGTCTCACAACTACCAGTGTAGCCAAATCCTTCTTTAACACACTTCAGTGTCTCATTGGTAAAACAGAAAAAAGAAAACAAACAATTAGAGATAGAACAGATCCACCCAGCACCAAGCAGTCATAATAATGTATTTCCTCCGTCACATATCCTACAATGAAATGGTTGTTAAAATCAATGATCCGTACACAGATACTTAGCATTTCACCCACAAAAGTTATAGAGGGGGTGGATGAGGGAGCGGATAGACAGAGGAAAGTATTCTTGGAAGAGTGTGGGGCACAACTCCTCTAGTAGGTCTTAATGACGGGTCAAGATCTGCAAACAGCCTTCCATTGCTCCTGCTGAGTTTGTCAGCCATCAACTAATAATGAAGGCAAGAGCAGCCTTTAAAGGCAAAAGAAGAGGAGGCCAAAAGATTTGTGATAGAAAGCAGCACCAAAGCTATCATGAGCTCACTGAGCATACAGAAGCATGGCAATCATTGTCAGACACTCAAGGGATTAAAAAGGACAAAAAAGCAAAGTAAATTACTTACCAGTGTAAGTAATTTACACCCAGTAAGCAGGAAGCAGTGATTCTGAGCTCTGTAAATGATTTACACTAGTTGTTAAGCCACAGGACTGCCCAGACTACCACCAACAGAGCTCAGGATCTCTAATTCCCACTTGCTGGTGGGATGACAGGCTAGAAATTAGAAAGGCAGGTGTCCTTGAAGGACCTAAAAGGCAAAGAGAAAAAGACAAGTGTCTGCACCACCAAGATCAAAGTATTGGCTGCTCTCAACTGAGAGGAGACTTTCTGGAAGGCACAGGCACCACCTTCCCCCACCCCATCACCTGATTCAGTTTTTGATGCCATCCATGATGTCAGACTTGTTGGAAGGGGAGGATGCTTCTCTCAGGGTGGGTAGCTTTTCCCGCCAGCAGCCAAAAGGGTACATCTGGTATGGGCTTCAGAGGTAGTCACTGCAGGGTGGAGAGAGGAAGAGGAATTTGCCCTTACTGTGACATGCACGGAATTGCAAAGGCACGTCTTCACTCCAAGAGCAAAGAGTCTCTCCTCTGCTCTCTGCCCTGTTTTGCAAAAACTTCAGTCACGCAGACACAGAGAAAATCCGAATCGCAATGTGCTCAGCTACTCTGCTGTGTTCAAGGTGTTAATAAATAATTGACAGAGGCTCCTGGAACAGACAATGTCACCGTTGGCTCCTGTCAAGTAGAAGACATTTGGGAAGTTTTTGTTTGTATTCTTTCTGTGCGTTTGATCTGATTTTCTCCCCTCCTTCCCCCTCCAGTTGCCCTAGAGCTATAAGAATAATATAAGATCTGTCTCATCCAGTATCTGTGACAGGTACAGCTCTGCACGCAGGGCCGTGAGGAAGCAAGAGGTCCCTGAGTCTCCTGCAGCTGGCTGACGAGTGTGAATTAACTCCATCTCCATTGCCAGGCATTTCAGATCCGAGAGAGATTTGCTGCTCAGTAGGATCCAGGCTGCCCTTTTCCCCATCCTCCTTGGTTATTTATGGGCTTTATTTTCCTATGTACTCTGTGCTGCAGCATTTGGAGGTGGTAGTGAGGAAACATGAGAGGTGCCTTCCTGGGTCAGCACTAGCGTATAGGATCCTGCTGCAACCCAGCACCATTCTACCTCCAGTGCAACACCTTGTGAACTGTTCAGATGCTGTAAAAAAAACTTATCCCAGACCCCTCCTTCAGGTTTTCCTCTGCTTATCTGTTTACAGCAGCAAAGGATATTGTGAGGGTGGGGTGAGCTGTGACCAGCGCTTTCTGGGAGCAGGACGGTACTGGTTTGGTATAGACTGAAGAATAAGTCGTCTTGTTCTGAAATGGCAAAAAGGGCTCCAGATTGTTGCAGCCTGGAACAGTCTAATATTATGAATCACAGGCAGATTTTACCCTGTTCTCTTTGTTTTCAGGCTCGTGTGGTTGCTTCTGCACCCTGCATGGCTCCTTGAGCATTACTGCAATGCAAGAAAAGAGCAGGACAGACCAATGGTTGGTGCCTCTGCCACTACCCCACTGCAAGTCCGAGGGCTGCTCACCTAGTTTGTCTTACCTGTCACTCAAACTGTTACAGTTCATATCAGGGGAGTTAGGTGTCTCTGGCTGGTGCAATGGTGCTGTTCAAGTCACCGGAAAAGCAGATGGTGTTTAGTACTTCACATGAAACATCCAATGCATCCAAACTGGGCCTTTTGAGATGTCTGGAGACACCTGGAACCCACAGCCAAAGGTAAAACCAAAGATGGGTGCAGCTGGGCATCTGGACTTGATCCACCAGAGAACCCCCTTCAAATCAGGTTGAATCTCTCAAAGGTTTTCATGGTCTTAAATGAGGCTGTAGCTAGGCTGAGAGCCGCAGGTGCCCCTTGACATTTCAGGCTTTCTGTGCGGTGACAGGCACATGTGTTTGAGGAAAGCTCAGGCGCAGAGGGGTGACCAGTTGTTCCTGACAGAACTGCACTGGTTTTTCAGTCTCCATTTGCTAATGGAAACTGAGACCAAAAAAGACACAGATAGTTCTTCATTTAAGTCACCTGCTCTCTCTGTCTGTTTATTTCCATTTTTAAAAGGCCACCTTCATAAGTCAGAGCAGCCTGCCCTCCTTACTGTTACCAAAGAGAATTTCAAGCAGGCTTAGACTTTATCTTCTTTCCAGAGTAATAGATCCTTGATTTCAAAACACCAGTCTGCACTCTGCAGGACACGGGAAAAAATTGCAGCAAGGGGATTCTCTATAGGAAGAAAAGATTCGTGCTTTCCAGAAGCATAAATACTCAGCACACAGGCTACAACTTTTGGCTTTCCTTATCTTAGCCCAAGATGTTTTATTGCAAATTTATGCTTGCACCTTGAATACCAAGGGTAGTTTCTTGGCCCTTTTTTTGTGGGTTGTTTTTTTTTTATTTTCCCAGCTGACAGATGTCTGCCCACATCTTTTCCTCCTGGCTCTGATTTAAAGTTGTCTTTGCCAGTCAAATTTAGTACTTGATCATTCCAAGATAACTGAAAGTAAGGCCAGGTGTGGGAAAGCAGATTTGAGTTACGTTGTGCAGTTTGTCTCTGCGTGACTCCTGCCAAGGATGCTGGGTAGTTACACCGTCTGATTCCTTTCGTGTCTTTTGCAATTCTGAACAAAAGAAGGAAACCACCAATAGGGAAGGTTTTAATCTTGGAATTTTTTTTTTTTATTTCCTTCCTTCTTAAGCATTCCACAGCATGAGGTACTGCTGATTTTAGAAGAAAATTGCCCAGGTCCTAGCTAATATGAGGACAAGCCTAGATTAAGAAGTAATGCAAGTTATCTGCTGTGTATGCTTGTTAACCTGTGCTTGGGGATCCTGTGAACTGTGCACATGAGCAGAGTAGGAGCTGCTCGTCCCTCATGCACAGCTTGTTGGGGAGAAGTTGGCTCACAGGTGTATGGCATGAAAGCACTGGGTAGAGCAAAAACAATCCCTTCCACAACATACAGACCCAGGTTTTGCAGAAACTCAGATAAAATTTCCTGAGCCAAAGGCTGTATGCTTGTCTCTGTGTTAACAGCCTTGGAGGGATGAATGTGTCCAACTGTTTGGGGGTTTTGTCCCATTACTGGTTGGTAATACTTGTAGCAGATGCAATTACCGTTCCACAGCTGAGCTATGCTTTTCTATAGCTTTGTTTTACCCCTGGTGCTTGACTGCCCCACTGGATGCTCTTCTGTCTTGGTGAATTCCCTGTTCTCCTTCTTCAGGATTCTCATGATTTGAGACACCTCTGTCAAAGGTCCAACTCTTTCACCTCAGTTCCGCGTCTTGGTCTTTCCTTTCAGCCCCAGACGCCTGGGAAAGGTCTGGCTCTCCCCAGAACACAAATATGCAGAAAATTTCCCCATGAGGAAGGAAGGATTATTCCAAAGAAAGTGCAAAATTCAAACCCACAGACAAAAGATGACAGTAGCCTGAGAGGATACATCAGAAAAATGGGAACCCCTGGCTGGTTTAGGACACGGACAGATGCCTTTCTGGGAGGCCTCACTCACCATCAGCAATGTCCCAAGTATCTCAGGCTTTCCTTGGACAGTAACAATGGCCACTGGCTCCGGGCAAAGTCAACTGCAGGACTGTGCCTCTCTTGCCAGCCCTCACAATTTGCTGCCAACTGCCATTGCCAAGGGACCACCTGCCACCATGCCCATCTTCTCAAGGCACTAAGCACAGTGCTACAACCCCAACCATAGTGGGCTATGTCAAAACCAGATGGGACACATGGCTGGCCCACCTACAGCTTTCTGCCCTGTGCCAGCATGTCTGGGTGCAACCATACTGTGTAATGCCTGGAACGAGCAGTTTGTCAGTGGCAGATGCCGCCTGTAGCCAGGGCAGCTTTCTTAGAAAGTGCTTGGTTCTTTCTGTAGAAATGCTGCAAGTTAAATTCAGACTGAAGCAGGCAGTTTGTATGGAAAACATGAGCACTCCTAATTTTGGGCCAAAAATATACATACCTGGGAATGATGCGTTGCCATGGAAGGTATTAGGGAATCTAAGCCAGAGAAAGCAAATTCCTATAGAAATCTTCCATTAAAGGACTGAGCATAAATACCATATTTTTTTCTTTTCCTTTTTTTTCTTCCATTCAGCACTAGCTGATTCCTTACAACATACCCAGGTATTTTTCACATATTTGTGGCAGGGTATTTCAGTCCCAGCCCATCTCTACTAAGCAGGTGAGAGAATAACCCTTCGGTTTTCTGCTTTACAGTCACTATAAGGAAACATAATTCGGCCTTCATGTACAGCAAAGTTCTGATGAGATTTAATGCAATTGTAAGTTCTCTTTATATACATACTGGGAACAAATGGCAAGGCTGTGAATTCATTTGCTGAGGGACATTTACAATTCCTCCCCACAAAATAAAGAGAGAATGTTTCATGCTTTTTTGGAAGAAGTCTGATGCTTACTTCAGAAAAAAAAAAAATAAATAATATGAGAAGCATAGTTTCTTTTAGACCTCTTGCAACGCTTAATGTATATGTTATCTATTATATATTTCAAAGCATCTTGGTTAATTTCCTGAGAAATGTATACATGTTCCAAATTCCTAAATTGGCAGGTATTAACCATAAGGAGGCTAGATAAAGTCCTTGTTCAGCTCTCAGAATCTGTTTCCAGCATGAAGATCACAGAGCTGAAATGTTTGATCAGCCATGATCAGTATATCCAGGGAGTGCATTTTTAGAAAGCATTTTTGCAGGGTGTTCTTCTGTTTCACCCTTTACAAAACCTACCCCCTGTTGAAGAAGTTTGGACCTTTGAAGGTTTGGGTTTTGCTAAAAGAATTTTGGCAATAAAATTAAAATTGAAGCAGTTCCTCTCTCCTTCCCAGTTAATTTCAAGTCATGAAATTGTGCAATGTGGCACAAAAAGATACATATCACTGCATTTTTCCTGTGAGGTTGTTGGGGTGGAGACAGAGTTCAGACATGTTAGTGAACCTGAGTAAATGGCCTGAATCATGCAAAGATATGAAGATATAGGCTTTGCTCAATGGGTAAGTTTAGATAAATGCATAAATCTGTGCCAGATCATTGCTGGTGGGGTTTCATCAATATAGATTCATAAACAAATTAACCCTCCTCTTCTGGAGGGCCTGGTTTGCTACCATTGCAATTTTTTAGTTTAGTGTGTACTGAAATCAGAGATGCGTAAAACCAGCAGAACAGAATGATATCTCAGGCCTGGTTTGCTCTCATCTCCTTCCTATGAAAGTATATTAATAAGCAACTTGTCTTATCCCACAAAGCATTCAGGGACAAAGCATGACATTAGTCCAAGAAGGATGATAAATTACCAAAAGATCTACAAGCCATGTTCGTGAAGATTGAAAAAGATGGTACTATTTAATGTTGTGTGCTAACCTTGTGATCTATGTTTAGTATGCGTGCTTGGGCCTTTCCATGGCGGGTATTTACTAGGTCACAATCTATAATGGCTTTCTTTAACTTTAAATTTGTCCTCCACCCACATTCTGGATTCCTAATATATTTCATTAGCAATTCATCTCTAATAATTTCAAGGAAATTAAGTATAATGAGTGATCAGCACTTGTTCAAAACCACCTCAGTAAGAGAGAAATTTAGCAGGAATTTTCTTGAAAGTTTCTAAGATGTTCAGCATCAGATTTTTTTGTGACGGGAATATAGTGGTTGAGTGATAGGAGAGCAAAAGGTCTATTTGCTGCATGGTCCAAGTGACAGGTTCTAAGTGAGAATGGGTGGGAGGTGAAACTGATGTTAATGAAGTATATCTGATGGTAATATGACCCCAGAGCACATGCTCTTGTCTGACATGACAGCTAAGGGAAATCTTCATCTCCATCCTGCTGCTGAAGGGGGAGTCACGGAGAGATGCAGGCTCTCCTGCTGCTGTCTTTGGCGGGAGCACAGAATCACACCACACCTTCCAGACCAAGGGGCACATCTTGGTTCTCTCCACTCCAAGGGATCCTCTGTGTCTTCAGGACAATCTGATTTTTTTCTGTACTGAAGACAAGGGGTATGACATGAGGTCACCCCAGCCTTAGTTCATGCTTGGATCCCCTGCTGGGGTGAGCACAACATGGAGCAGAGCCCATATAGGAGCTATCACAGAGGCAATGTGGACAGTGTAAGAAGCTGGGACAGCATCGCAAGAGAGGGAACACAGTTAAAACAACCTGTTTTGGATCATAGTGGGACAACATGGGAGAACAGAGTCACAGATCTCAACCCCTGGGCAGTGTCTGAGGGGCAATGCCCATGGCATGGGCTTGTCCCACCAGCGGTGGCAAGGAGCAGAGTTTGCAGCTCCAAAAGACTCGCTGAACTTCCTTGCACTGCTGAGCTGGAAGAAGCCTTTTTATCCAATGCTAACAGAGCCCACTGGCAAAAAGTTCAAACGTAGTGCAGCCATTGGCCTTGTTGCTCACTTGCTGTTGCTTTTGTGTCCTCATTCAGGGCTGCCAAGCCAGCCATGTTCCAGAGAGGGGAGATTAGCAGAAAAGTAGGGATTTAACATCACATTAAGAAACTATTTACTGAGACTGTGAGATGCCGACTGAAACTTGGCATGAAACAAACTGACTGCATCTCATTGCCTAAATGCTCAGACTAATAATGGTGTTTATCTGTTGAGTACAATGCAAATTTGTAGAGCAGGGGACAGCAGAGGTCTAAAGTACAGGGTGTTCTGCAGCAAACTCAAGCTATTTTTAAGGCTTCAGATTTGTGAAGCAGTTTGCTGCAATTGCTGGGATGTAACAGTCATATTAATCAAAGCCTGAAAATCTTCCTTTTTTGCTTAGTCTCAAAACTTTCTGAGAAGCATAAACAGAAATAGTGAGAATGATACAGGGTCATATTTATTGTGATTACTGTTATTACTTAAATCATCATTACTATTATTATTTCCCTCTACCCAGGATTCAGACTGAAACTAAAGCATCATATTTGAATGTTATCACCCTCTTCAGTATTTTAGAGGTGCCCATTCCAGCTGGTTTTGGAAGGATGTTTATCCCACAATAAAACCAATTTCTAATTGACACCATGTTGCTTTAATATTCCCCCTGGCCTTCCGCCCTCCTGAGATCCCAGTGTGCTGCAAACGATTTTGTGCTCCAGATTTTCTTCAACTCCTGTCACATTTTTCAGTCTCATTTTGGCTCTTCAATCAAATTTCATCAGCGAGTGTGAGGATGAATTCCACCACATCACACTCTTCCTCCTTTTTCCCATAAAATAGCATGTGTCTTAACACGTATTACAAGACAAACATCTACCAAAAAAAAGCATCGTAGGATTATAGTCTTGCTTTTTCAACTTTATCTGAGGTTTGGTTCTTAAATCTTTCTCAAAATCGAACTATCAGCTATACTTTTTCCATCATTGTGAGAGTTTCAGTATGCTGCACAGCCTACAGGACACTCCTCTGTGTCCTATTCCAGACCCACATCTAGCCAGGATTACCAAAAATATATGGTAAAAGAAAACTTCAGAAACTTCAGAGATCTTTCATACCCAGCCTAGCTGTCCTTTCCCTCTTAGTTCTGACAAAATAGAAATGCCTCTTAGCTCTGCCAAAAATATTTTAGAATTTCCTTCACCTTTCTTTGCTTGAGCAAACCAGGTAATACTTTCTCAGCAGCTCAGTCAAAAATATCACCTTCTTATTTGTTTGAAAATATATTGGTTCTGCCTACAAAATAAATGTTGATTGATTTCTTTTAACTAATTTCCTCAATAAAGAGGCAAAATAACAATAACAAAGAAATAGCAACAGCAGTCCAAAAGTGAGGTGTCAGTCAATTAGGCTAAAGTATTTCACATCGCAGACTTCTGACTCGTCTGGTTTCCCTTGGTGTTTTGAATTCAAACACATTTTCTTCCAGCTTGCATGGATCACATACTGCCCAACGAAATACTCTCTAGAGTGGATGATACTGCAAAGTACTGAGCACTTAGATAAATAATTTGTGCTTTTCTTCAGGACAGTATGGACTGTTCATTCCCAAAGAATCTAAACAATTTCCTTGTACCCCTCGCTATGTTTCAAATGTCATATTTATAAAACCAAGGGCTGGTCAAGATTAGCCTCTTGCCAGCCTCAAAATACCTTTCGTGAGTTAGATCTAGTCCATACAATTAGCTAAACAATGGTTTAGGTGATTACACTTTGTAAACCTGAATTTCTCACAGCCCCAGCTATATCATCTCTTTTCCATCACCTCCTTTGCCTCATGAAAGATGAAGGAAAAAGAAAAGTGCAAACTCCATCAGTGCTTTCAGTCTTAAAGTAAGAAGTTGAAATGGTGATTTTTTTTTCTGAAGCAGACATCTCAGAAAGAAATGTCGTTTGCAACATTTTGGCTCAGCTTGACTTTAAGTTATGTCTGTCTGTGCCACCAGAGAGATGCAGCCTGTATGGCCCATGCCCCCACAGCCATCAGCCACGCTCCTCCAGTGGCAGGAAGCAGAAACTTGAGGTGCTTGACAAAAATTTCACATTGGGCATTGCGGCAGCTCAGACAAGCACAAACTGACCTCGAGGCAATCTGAAACAGTATTTCATCCTGGTTTTCTGACACTTTTCCCCGAAAAAAGTAAAGTCTACATTTTCCTATGGAAAATATCCATTAAAAGTACTATAAATGTTTACCAGTAAAACATAGAGAAAAAAAATAATCTTGAGGTCTCAGTGGAGATACAGTGCTGTAATCTCAAACTCTACAAATGGTTAATGAATCAGTCCCCACTTCGTTAAGTGAATTTTTCTTTTTGTCACCTTCACACAAAATATTGTTGGGCATGTATCATTTAAAGGCAGCTTTAAAGCACTTTGGAGGGTAACATAAAAGAACACTATTTCTCATGAAAAAAAGGACCTTAATTTTTTAGAATGCAGTAGCTACATCAGTTTTAAATCAGACAGCTTGCAGGCCTTTAATTGAATATGATTCTATGTGAACGCATTTTCTTTGCTGAAGGAGAAATGGTATTTTCTGTTAGGGAAATTGTATGCTGTGTGAAACATTGTGGGTATGATGAATCAGAGCGAGATCTGATTTTTCCATAGAAAATGTCATTAAAGAAATCACTGCCATTCTCTCTGAGACATTTTAATGTTTTATTTAAAAAAAATTGAAAATCAAAAATTTTCTGAGTTTTGCTTACGTTTCGGTTCTTTTTTTTTGCAATGACATCTTCAGATTAGCGCAGAAACCTGGCATATATAACATGAAAAAAGTTTACAATCCAATTTTCTGTCAAAAACAGTTTAGGTAGGATATTTTTCAGTAAATCTTACTGAAGAAATTTTGACTCTTGGCCTTTCAAGTTATACATCTCATTTGGAGAATAATTTAGTCTCTTCACTGCATACTGCATGTAGGTTTAGATAACTTTGTTGAAGACATAGGACATACTGCAGAAGATAAGTGAAAGAAAGCTTTTTATAATTACATTTTATTACTTTAAAAATTTAAAGGGACTTTTAAAAATTAGCATAACATTAAAGGAACATAGATTAAATAACCACAGAAACAGAAAAATAACGAAAATCCACTCTCTTTTGGTACATTTTCTTTTTGCAAGACAGTATTTTTCTTTTTTATTTTATGCAAAGTTTGCTGTGTTTTGGAAATACCCATGTGTTTGTCTTTATTAAAGATATTGTTTATGCAGTTGAAAAATAATTTACTACATGGGACAACTTATCACATGAAGTGCAAAAAATGTATTCCATTTACCATGCATGTCCAGCAAAAATGTAAGGGAAAGTGACACATCTTATGTCCTGCTTTGCTTTGTCTTTTTGCCTCCCAGGTACAAAAGTAAAGTAACTGTTAGCACAGCTCTGCTGGTAAATTCATAACCTGTCCTCTCTCTTACACAGTAAAAAGATTAAAATAAAATAAAGCAAAACTTTTTCTGCTTCTATTGAAATGACAAAACTCTCAATGACTTTGATAGGTGCTGATAAGGCACTAAATAAATAAACGTGAGCTAATTCTTGGGATTTCAAACACCAGATTTGCTAGCAGAGTGCATTCTTCTAAGTAGGGTTGCTCTCCAAAGAGTATCTGCAGAGGAGTGCAGAATATAAACTAATTACATGTACAGACATGAGCCTGACGTGGCTGCCTCCTGCCTTGCCTTGCCACCGGATCCAAAAGCAATTTGTCATGGGTACATTTCCCTTTGCTCACCCCAAGCAGGGCAGCAGAGGGGTTCTTCTCCCTTTCCCCACACCTATCACCATGGATGAGCCCAGGGAAGCTCCTGCTGGGAGGCTGAAGCCAGCATGCCCAATGTGTGGGAATATCTCCCCTTGGGTGGATATCAAATCCTGATGTCCATCTGGCCGTAAGAAGACTGTTGCAAGTGCTCTTGCAAGGCCATGGATACTTCACTCCATTTCTTGAAGAAAAGGTCCCCAAGCCAACTGCAGACCTTCATTATTCACCATCAGTTCCACCACCATAATCTCCACAAAAGATACTTTGCCTTTTCTAGTCCTCTTCTCCCAATTCCTTCCAAGTGACCTCTGAGCCCTCAAAGTTCCCTCCCACTTCACCCTACCAAGGTATCTTCTGCTTCAGTCGTCTGACAACTGATTGCCCAAACACTCCTTGACTTTCACATGCATTCACAGATGTAAATGTTGATAGCAATCAGCTTTAAATCCAGCCTTTGCCCTGGCAGATCATTAGACTGTGAATAAAACATGGAGATAGATACCTGGATTTCCGATCAGCAGTAGGTATGTTGATGACTTTCATGTGAGGCAGAAATTGTAAGTGTGAGAGGACTCATTATCTATAAATCACTGGTTGGATTGTGGTTAACTTTCCGTGGTAACAAAGATAAAACAGAGTCTCTCCCTCATTACCTGAGAACTGACAAAGCACTGCAGGGATCTGCTGCTGCACAGAAAACATCTGCCTGCGTTAATCTTCAGGAGGTCGCTCACAAAATCTTTTCATTTGAGGCATCTCTCTAGATGAACTCACTCATGGGAGAGCAAGGCCTGTTCCCTGCCCCTGCCCTGGGGCAGCACGGCAGCCACCTTCATGCACCCAGCTCACACTGATCCACGGTGTCCCAAACCCCAAAAGCAAAGCTCCCCGCTGTGACAAGCTTCCATTGAGTCAGAGGTACTCGACTCACAGTTGCAGAAGTAATACTCAGGTGGAATTTCAAATATGGTTTCATTTTCTTCTGTGTTTTTATTTACTGAAGAGGCTTCAGTTTGCGCGTGCTCTGGAGAAGTTCAACCCATCCGTGCAGTTTTCTCTCTGGCTCCATCACGGTCTCACCTGCTGCAACACGTTACCTGTAAATCTCTATCTTGCTGTTGGACTGCCTCTTTCTGCCTCTCTTCTTTCAATTTACCTTTGGTGCCCATGAAATATTGGACAAAACTGCTTGCGTGCTCAATATGCCGGGGCCTCAATTTTCTATCAGTGTTGCATTGTGTTTCATTTACCATTTCTCTATCCATGTGACAGGGCAGTAAAATCCTTGGGGCAGAGATTGCAGGTTAGCAGTGTGCTTCCACGGCTCTGGGATGAATGCAACACTGGTCATCACTGAAGCCCAGAGATGCTATTGCTGTACAAGGATACCTGCACCCCATTTGCATTCATGAATTCACACATTAGACAACCTGCACCCTTCCTAACAGCATTTCTCCCTGAAAATAAATCTTTAGATAACCACATCTCAGAAAACCTACGCAAACTCAAGGGCAGAGACTCTTTTTTGGAAAAACAGCAGAGGATCACCACAGAAATGGCTGTGAGGTAAATTTACCCTGATATTATCATAGTATGTTCATGTTGCTAATGGATCACAATATTTTTACAAATTTTTTTTACAGATAATATTAGTTATTAAAAGATTATTAAGGCCATAACTATTGCTAGGAATATAGACTGCAAAAGAACATTGTGCAAATTATGAGTTAAATGTAGTATCCTCTCATGGGGACTTGTAAGACCTAGTTTTTCTGCTGCTGTGCCCTTGTGAGAGGCAGTGGCTAGAGGGTAATTCAGAAAATGGAAGATAAGTGATTGTTGACCTCCAGGTCTGGCAAGTCCCTTTTCCATCAGAGAAAAACAAGAGCAAGAAAGCATGTACTGAGACCAGGCACAAGGAAGAAGGAACAGGGAGGTGAAAGGAGACAAACGTCTTCCTGTTGTTGCTGCTACAGCCTGGGAAGGCAACAGTTACTTTCTCCAAATAATCTCATAGCATTTTCGCAAGGTATCAATCAGCCTTCACAATCCTCCAGGTGGGTAAATTGCACTTTCCATGTTTATCATGAGGATACACAAGTTACTGGATGACACAGAGATTAACTCAGATTACAGCAAATTAACAGTATGTTTATAAAAAGCATCTTGTTGCTCTGAGCTTTCACTCCTAATTCTCATATCCCCTTTCTCAAATGGAAGCACTTATACCTCCATTAGTTTCTGCTGAATAACAAAGAAAACCTATGAGCCCCCCTGCTTGGACATAAATTCTAGGCTGCTTGGTCCTGACCACACTTTTTTACAGAGCCGGAGATCCTGACTTTCTCACTCTAAGCAGTGGACTAACCTCCCACTCTTGCTGTGACTTTCTTCTTCAGCAGCTGATGTGTATCTCTGAGCAGCCCACAGACCAAGGAAACTCATACCAAACAGTGGATGTCCTCTTTGGAAGGATTCAGTTTGGCAGCAGGTGGTCACCATTGCATTTGCAACACTGCTTTCTTCCATTTCTGCTAATTAAGAGCTTGATCCTGGGATGTGGCAAGCAGCTCCTGGGGTGTGCTGAGAACCCCTCCCAACCAATGGTACTTTCTACAGAAGGCAGGAGACATTGCTCCCAAATATTACCTGGCCTACTCTCTCTTGCTTGTTTTCAACCCTGAGAGCCAGATCTGGGAACCTCCACCTTTTAGTGGCCATCTCTCAAGGCTCCTTGACTCTCTACTCCCAACCTTATTATAACTCACCTGCACCCCTTTCTAAGTTTGTCTTTGACACTTTTTATAGCTTCTTTGTCTTTGCTGTACCTTGTTACTGGTCATGCTGATGACAATATTGTCAAATGGAACCAGCAATTTTTAAAGCGACTGATAATGTAGAGAGAAGGCCTAAGGGTGAATGAAAGACAAGCCAGCGTATGTGGACTGTCAAAGAGGATCCATGTGCTCGTGCAGACGAAACCCATAATAGTTAACTTTTATGGTTTGCAACTGTGCTGATGTTCCTCTCTGCTTCCTTAATCACACGCATTTACCTTGTATTGATGCTGGGATGATTTGTATGCCATGGGTTTCTGCTGAATTTCAAGAAGAAATATATTAACCTGAAATGAATAGCATTGTGTCAGTTGAGGGTGAGTATTTATTTCTAGTGTGTTGCATTTCTTTTCTGCTGTGCTGTCAGATTGTCTGCAGGGCAGCAGCACCCAGCGTAGCAGGTGAATCACTGCACTTCATTCCACAGTGTGATTTATACTTCTCCAGTTCTGGTCATGCTGTTTCTGCCTCCAGTATTTATTGCTCTTTTTTCAGCCATTACACTTAAGACTAGGATCTTGATCCTCTGTGCTCTCACAACTCATGGCACCGTTTGTGCCTACCGAGGTAACAAGTCATTGGATTGGAATGGCTGATTTATACCTAATTTGTACAACAGGGCCTGTTTTACATAGAGACAGAGTAGGCAGTTGTCTACAGTGGCAGATTATTAAGGGCTAGAAGGCTAGAGCCTTTAGCAAGCATGAAGGAAGGAGACAATCTGAGACACCCAACAACAGCTATGCAGTGGTGAGTGCCCTGGGCTTCATCTTCCTTGAGGGCCTCAGGGTCGTTAGACTACCAAGAGCTTATCTCTGGTAGAAGGTGAAACAGTCTCACCAAGCTCTGTTCTCCACCTGCCTCTACCACTTCCCAAGGGAGATGGAAGCTTCCGGTCCCCAATGTCTCTTCGCCTGGTTGTCAATCCTGCATCACCTGAGGTGGATCTGGCAGAGGTCTTCAGTACCAATGCAGGATGAGAGTAGAGGGAGGCACACAGTGGGGCCAGGCACAGCATAGGAAAACCTCAACTATCTGTTACAGGTGCCAAGGAGGTTTCACAGTCACGGGCTGTTCACCTCAAGAAGGTCAGATTTAAGGGTAACCACTCTATTACAGCCTTAAACATTGAACTGTGATGACAGCAAAAGATATTCCTCCATTATAATTTTTGGAGGTTACACTACACAATTTTGCCTATGCACTAATACACCTTGTTTCTTGTAAATGGCAGTGCACGCTGCAGCTGATGAGAATCTGCTCCATGCCTGTGCCTCCCAAATCCTTCAAGGATCATCACTGTTTGACAAAGATCTTTGCATTGCTGGTGGAATGCAGCCAACAAGACTCTCTCTTCATCCACTCCAAAGGCATTAAATCAGAGCAGCTACAGGAACAGATCGCAAGAACATGCTTGAATCCACTTTTAAAACACCATCACTAGTAGCCTGGCTGCTGGCTGAGTGCAACCAATACAAGGGGCTTCATATTGCAAAGCAGTTCTTGATGATTATTAAATACCTAAGGTCACAATAAAATCATGCAAGTGGGGTGTGCAGGAAAGTCACCTAGAAATTTCTAAACCACAGTATTAATTAACCATTGTAAAATCACTTGCTGGAAAAGCAATATTTTGCAAAGAGTAGAAAACAGAGATGTTCGTGGGGTGAAGACTGTCTCTTTTGTTCTGGGTATTTACAGGGGCTAGGAGAATGAGTGTCCCTACTACAAGATAAGCAATAAAGCTATGTTCCTAAGTCACTAACAGGAGAAAATAATGTGCAGGCACAGAAGAATATGCAGTAGTATTTGCAAAATAGGAAGCCTTCAAAACTGTTGTTGAATGCTACAAAGAGGACCATTTTAACTGCCTTCTCCAATCTCATTACTAAAGGAGCAGGTTCCCCTTGTTCTTCTCACATGCAACCAATCCCCCTGAGCATCCATTTAATCGCTTTGGCAAGGCAGGATAGTTCTTATATACTAGCACCTATATACTAGGACCTATGTAGTAACTTGAGCTTCCCAATGTCCTATAAAATTCTCCAGTGAAAATCTGGGGACCTTCTTACATTTCTACCAGTCTTGCCACAGTATTTTTTTTTGCTGTGCTCCATTTCTGTGTTTAATAATATGATGCCTGCCGTTACCTAGGCTGGGTTTGATCACCCAAGAGGTCTTATCCAGTCCTACTTTTCAGCATGTCATATTTGTGACTTTTCCAACAGGCTGCCACTGATGCATGAACAACCCCAATTCATCTCTTGAGAGATAAGGAAGGAGAGGGCATCAGATCCACGCAAAGTGCAAAAGCAGTCAAAACTATCCTAAAACCTTGGAGGGGATAAACATCACTCTTTCCATGACCTTGAAACCTGAGAAATCCCCAATACAACTGAAAATGGATAAGAGAGGTTTCACTTTTTAGTCATCCAGAAAGTGAAAATCCATTTGACAGGTGTCACAACATCCTGACTGCTGGCTAACCCCCAAGGACAACAGGCAATGCGTTTACTTGGCACCTTGCTACTGCAGGTGTCAATCCCAGCCAAAAGGAAACCCCACACCAATGTTCTTGCTCAAGGTCCAGTGTGGAAGGCAAGCAAGGTAACTGAAGGTAGCAGTGTCCCTGAGTTATCTCTGCAGATGGAAAAGCTCAGATGGTCACTCCACAGCTATTAAAGGGTGGGTAGGTCAAGCCTGGAAAAATACAGCCAGTGTTTCTCTAATACGAGGTTTGTCTCTCAATGAGCTGCTTTTAAGGCATCCGTCTACTGACCTTTTGTGGAACGTCAATGAAAAACAAAGAAAAACTCAAGTCATTTTTTTCCCAATTTGGGTTGACAATAAAAGTGCTGAGAATCCAGAATTTTGCCATAGACTGGACATTTTAAATTTTATGCAGGTCCAGCAGTAACTGTTGTGTTCAATTTCAAAGAGAGTTCCTGGGAAATAATAACTGTCAGTCATATTCATGTCAACTTCTCTATGCTGCCTTGTTCACTGAATGTCCTCTTGAAACTTTTATTCCACCAGTCCATCCTTCACTCAACCACTGCCACTGAGCTGCCAAGATATAAAATCAGAAGAAAGTGAACAACGGAAAAAAATTAAGAGAAACAGCAAGGTGTGAGAACAAGCTCTGGAAAGAGATTATGAAAATGGGCCACTACCCTCCTGATTTTTCCTGAAGGCTTCATACCTGCCATGCTACCTATATGTCTATATGCCACCCTCTATATCTACAGAGATCTTACATTTGTGGAACTATCTTGAAAAGGTGAATATCTTTCTAATGAAGGCAACATTTTATCTTGTGTCAGCTATGCATATCTATTTTCGTCCCTGGCTCATATTCACCCATTTGTGACCCTGGCCAGGAACAAAACAATACATCTGTAAACTGTTTGTTCTGTGACATAGATTGCCTTGACCAAGAATTTCAAAAGCCACTTGACTCAACTTTGGGTATCCACTTGAGATTTTTTGCAGGTTTTCATGACTCTGCTAGAGAAACCTCTCCAGGTGACCACCCAAAAATCAATCCTTCTCTGAAACTCCTGGGTTGTTTTTTTTTCCCTTGTTTGCTTTGTGATTGGATTTGTTCTGAGGTTCGAGGTGACCTGTAAGGAGGTGGTTGTTAGTATTCCAAATACCACGCATAATAGTTAGAAACAGAGATTTTTACTACTTAAGGACATCAAAGAACTAAACGGATTTCCTGGGTTACTACATTCACTCCCTGCTGTGTGTCCTAAAATCGTAAATTTGTTCAGTTAACAATCTCTGCTTTCTTGCTCATGCTGCTTCTTTCCCAGAATATATTTCCATACTACTGAGAAATCCTCCCACTTTCACAATTTCTTGCAGTGTTCCCAGTAAACACAGAAGACCTCCCTGCTGTGCTTTGTATTTGGTCACCCTTCAGCTCTGTTTCTCCCAGGCACCAGCCACTCTTCTTCCCGCATGACTCATTTTCCAGCCCTTTTACTGTTTTGCTTGGTTTCCCTCTCACTCCTTACAATTTGACCTCTCTATTTAAAAAAAAACACAACACATTTTGCCCCCAAACTGGCTCTGGGCAAGTTTGTGATGGCAGTGGAATAAATTCCCTCTTTCTGCTTGCAATACATGATACTTTTATTAACACAACCTCAATACAACATTTCCCTTTTTTGTGACTTTGTCATTTCCAGTTTATCATCCCCTCCATAAATTCTAGCTCCCCTGTCCTTCTCAGTGGCACTGCTGCCTCTTCAGGACAATTATGAACTCAGTGGTAGACTACTAACTACTTAAAAGCAATAAAAGAGATGTGTTGCACTTTATCTCCAGCTCAGGATATGTTGGGGTATCTATTCTTTATTGGCTTTATTTCTCCCTTCTTTTTTTCTCCAGCTTCCAGCAGCCTCTTGCAACAATAGCAATGATAACAATGAAGCAGCTGAAAATGTTGTTGTTATTTTGATTTAATGAGCCCTCCATGCTGTAAAATAGTCAATACTTCCCAAAAAATAACATCAATGCTTCCTGTAAGACTTTAAGAGAGAGCAGAGTTTGTGATAGTAGCAGAGTCCTTTCTCTGTCACTATTTATCCTTTGGGGACTGATGGAAGAACAAAAGGCATATGTTGTTTGATGCATGGTAAACCTAGTGCAGGGAGTAAATGATTCTGATAACTTCTGCAGTAGCAGAGCAGGATCTTATATCTGAAAACAAGGACTCATACTATTTCTCACATGATGACAAAATGGTTTCACCATAAACAGGGTTCAATGGTACCTCTCCATTTATGCAGGTGCCCAAGACAAAAAAATTCCCTGTAAAGGATGACAGGTCACAATAAGGATGCGTGTGTCAAGACACATCAGTCAGAGCCCAGGGCACCAAGCAGCATCCATCTGTGCTTACTGAAGGTCTGTGGATCATTCAGAGTGGAAATAGTTTGCACAGGAACGACCAGGAGTGCAGAGGGGTGATAATTGCAGTGGCAGGAACGAGTACACAATTGGTGAGCAGCAAAAACTACTCTGTCCTTGCCTGAGCTTGCAGGTTGCACTGTAAACACAGAAAGCATCCCCCCAAAGAGGAACAGGGGATAGAGGAAAGTCCAAAGGGTCAGTCAGCAGAAAACTGCATCTTCCTCAGATATGGGCAATTTGGTGGCTACATGTCTCTTTCACATCACTGTGAAAGACCTGGCTTCTCTACATGTTCATTCCAAGATGAATCTGACTTATCTAGTAACTAGAGATACAGCTCTTCACAGTTTTGTAGATACATTTACATTTGATGAAGGTGAAAATCTCTTTCAAAAATATATACAATCCTAATAAAACAAAGTCCAGCACTAGTTTCCTAACTGCTTGCCCTAGCAGTCAGAAAAACAATTTATTTCTTGTCTGAACATTAAGGGTGAACCATGACTACTGATATCTGATCAGGGACACTTTCAGGCAATGACAATTTTTTATTTGCAAATATTTTTTTTTCTTCAGGAAGGCATGATTATTTTTTTTATTCATATTCTTGATAACTTAAGATTTATAAGATAGAATTGTAATGAATGGTTTAGGGAACTGGTAGACAAGATAAATAGGCTGAAACAGAATAACTAAATCTAGGAAAAAGATGGAAATTATTTGTGTGAGAGCAAAGATACAGGACAAATGTACAAGTCATTGCTAAAAAAAATATGATCCTGTAAATTAAGATGTCTCCAGCCACCAGAATCAAGCATTGATGTCCTGGGCTTAAGTGCCCTCAGTTTCCACCCTTCTTCTGCTAGACAGCAAAGCCATCTCTCACCAAGCTTTCAACACACGTATATCTAATTATTGTTGTGACTCCTTTGTAACCCACTCCACAGTGTTAAGGCAGACACAGGTCTCCCACAGTTCTCGTGCCACCACAGCCTACCCCATAAAGAATCTCAGACATGGTATCTGGACATCTCAGACATGTCCCAAATGGCTCTAAGTTTCTGGCTTAAGCAATTGAACTCAGTCCCCGTCTCACATGCAAACACTTGCCATTGAATATTTATGTACGGATGTCTTAACCTGGAGCTGAATCACACAGGGGCAAGTTTCAGTTATCCAAGCATAGGTCTGTAGTGCCATTTGAGACATCCACTAGCGGCTGCCAGAGATGGTTCAGCACCTGTAGGAAAGTCATACTATTCTGGAGCATAGTGGTAAATCAGGCAGGTTATACACAAGATTGCACTGTGCTGTGCAGCGCAGAATTGAAATACCCACATTACCCACTGTGACCAGGAGTTCAGAATAGTTAAGTTCAATCAGTTTATTGATTAAGGATCTATAATATTATCCTAAGTCAGAGAGGCAAAGCTTATGATTCCAAATCCATAACCTTTGATTTTGTCACAGGTGCTGCAGTAGCTCAAAGCAAAGCCAGATTAATATGCAGGAATCTCTAACAGCATTTATCCTCGCTGTTGATTACACTTAACAAACTTTCCATCATGTCACTTAATTCCCCCCTGCCTCTTTCAGAAGCATAAATTAAAATGTCACCTACAAGAACACCCTTCAGAAACTTTTCTTCAGAAACAGAGTCAGCATTCTTGCAAAAGAAAAGCAGAGAAGAATGCAGAATACAAGCCTCGTCTATGTTTCCTATGAATAGGAATTGGAATCAACAGCTTAATGAATTTCAGAAATACTTAATGAAACTGTGGTTTGTCAAAATATTTACCCAAGCTCCCAGTCTAACTAGTAAAGCATTATAGGAGTTTAGTTCGTTGCTTGTCCAGACAATACTAACCCTTTATCCTAATAAACACAGATACTAAAATCAACATGTAAGTAATAGATGAGCCACCAGAGCTCTGAACAGGTTAGTTTTGATATCAGAAACAGGCTGTTTGTAATCATATGGAGCTTTATATAGGCAAGCTGATTTTGTTCCTAAATGGCTTTTCAATTTGTGCTCTTTGTTTATAGCCATCTCAGGCACTGTGCAGTGTAGACATAGCTATAGAACAAGCTACCTCATGGTACTGTCCCAAGACAGATCTCCTACAATACAGCCATTCATGTCCTATTGAAGTCAAACGCATAATTTTCATTGATGCCTATGTTTATTGCTTTTGCTTCCAGGTTTTTCTGTGCTGCTTTATCAGCCACAGAGGGATGGTGTTGTGACAACAGATGCTTTCTGAGCTCATCAGTTAGTGCTGCATATTCCCACTTGAATCCCTGGTTGTCACTTTGTCTGGCTGCCTGATTTGAGCATTTCTAAGGTATTCATCTATAGCAGCATCGGTTACTCTGAAAATGATTAGCAATTGAACAAATACAGAGGTTTTGTGTTGACTTGTAGAAGCAATCCTCCTCTTCACACAGAATGAGGTGATGGTAACCATTGGGCTCAGAGCCATGCAAGAGCAAAATTAGTCTTTTGTGCCATAAGACTATGTCAGATGCCAGTGACCTTTATTCAAGCACAAACATATGGGAAATATGACCTCAGAGGTGAGATTGAAAGAATTAGCATTGTTTAGTCTAGAAGAGAGTAACGAGATACATGACAACAGCATTCAAATACATAAAGGGTAGCTTCAGTGGGCAATCTGTTCTCCAGAAGCCACTTGAGAGATGACAGGAAGTACTGAGCTTGAAGGGCAACAAGGGAGGTTTAGACTGTCCTGGTTTGAGGTAAAACAGAACCAACTTTCTGTTCAGTAATTTTATTTCTTAGATAGACCTCTTCTAACTCTCTGAAATTAACAGCATGTTGTGTCTGAAGCGGTTCGTTCAGAGCGATAAGACAGTTAGTGCCAAGGAATGGTATGCAGCGAGGCTCTTGCTTATACTTATTGCTATAACAACCAAGGTCAGCTAATTTCGTTATTTGCCCTGTTAGAGGGTCGGAAGAGGAGGGGCGTAGAGGGGTCACACCTGCAGGGAGGAGCGGACAGGAAAGGTGACCAAAAATTGACCAACAGGGGTATTCCATCCCATCTACCCCATGGCTCAGTATAAAAGCTGAGGGATCAAAGGGTCAACTCTCTTCCTTCAATGGCTGACATCCGAGGAGGACCCTGTCTGTTCATCTGCCTTTGGTCCCGATCGGTGTGTTCCTGACTCCAACTCTGGAACCTGGTTCCCACCCGTCGCTGAGTCCAGCCGGGGACTTCCCCAGTGCCTGCCAGTGACATCATCTGGGAGCTTAATACGGTTTTGTATATTCATTTCATTACTTTCCTTTTTATCTTATTATTAATATTTCATTAAAGTAGTTTAGTTTCTTCTAAACTCGTAAATCTCTCTTTATCTCTCCCCCTCCTCCCCGTGCACAAGAGGCTTGGGGGGAGCATCTGTCACCGGACATTGGCCGATTTGGCCAAAACCACAACATAGACTTGGTATTAGGAAAATCTTTCTCAATGTAAGGATAGGGAAGCACTGGGAAGCAGGAGAAAATTTTCTGTGTAGGCCGCCTGTTCCACCTGTCAGACAAGCATTTTCCAAGAATGGTTCAGGTCAAGCCGCTCCTGTTCAGGGGCAGCAGATGGGACTGAATGACCAAGGGAAAGCTTTTTCAATAGTGTCTTATAGATTTCTAGGATGCAAAACAGGGGAGGAAAGGGTGCCACATCTGCAAAACGTTGATATCCATGTGAAACCTCTGTTCCTGGTGCTCCCATGGAGAGGGCTGAGGCTGTGCACATGGACCTACTTGTTATTCCTCCCTCTGGATGAGCCGGACACATGTGTCTCAGAACAAGAGCTACAGCCAAAATCCACTGGTTTGGACCTTGGTTAATTTTGAAACCTAGTGCCAGACCCTTCTAAGTTAGATGTTATGTTTGAACATTGCTGACAAAGAAATGGCTGAAGAGCAATTTGGCATATATATTATTGGGGAGGGTATGTCTCTGAAGACAATCACCTAAGATTTTTGTGATGTGTTTCTTAGTCCCCTTGCATTTTGCCATGCAGATGGAGGATGTGATCTTAGCCAGGGAACTGCTAAATGTTGGCAAATTCACAGCACAAGACAAGCTCTACCTCAGCAAATGTTTCATGTTATCTAGGTTTATCTTTCTCCCTGAACCTTCTTTGTAAACAGAGAGGGGCAGAATATAGATTCCCTGTCAGATAGCTGAATCCAGTTCCTGTCACTTTCCAGCTGGACTCCCCTTTGGAAAAACAGGAAGCAAACTTTTATTATTGAAATTGCTGAGCTGGGTCCGAACCAAGTTGGTGCCCTGGTGACATTTGAGTAGCAGTGATTTTTTTTGTTGTTTCAAGTATGACTTTGAAGCAGCCAGATTCAGTGCTCCGCATCTCTTATTGATTTTGGCTGCTGAATGTTTTATGACAAGGAGTCACCCTGCATGAATTCTGAATAGGAGATCAATAAGCTGCTTAAGATCTCGTGCTGTGTTTAGCTGACTGACGCGCTTCCTTTCCATCGCCACCACCATTTCTAACCCTTTTCCCTCAACATCCCATTCCAACTCTGGCCTTTTTTCCATGTGTGTCCTTTGTAAGGTTTCACCTGAGGTGTTATTACCTTTCTGATGTACACCCGAACAGATCAGACACTCAATTGGCCTGCAATTTTTCTTGTTATCAACATAATTAACACAAGGGCACAATCTGCAGTAAGGAAAAAAAATGGGTTTGCAAAAAGACTGCTTTCCTTGCATCTTCAAAGTTTCCATCCCAAGAATGGATTCCTAGAAAAAAATTATTTTGTGTGAGGAGTACATTATGTCTCATTCTCTTTCCAAAGAAATATAGGTTTATGCCTCATCCTTATCTGGGGACATTTTTAGGGATTTCACTAGACTAGAGTGGTCTAAACCAAATGCTCTTCTGAGCTTGTGGAAACAGCTGTGCTCTTTCTCAAACTTAGTTCCCCCAGCTGTTCTGGGTCTGGGAACAGAAGTGCTGTACCCCAGCCAGGGAATAGCTCCCTCCTCTCAGAATCAGAGGTCTAGTTCCCTCATACCTGCCTCCCCATATCTAAGCTCAAAAGATGGTGCAATGGCAGGAGAGACATGAAAGGAGCACCAGTGATGAGGCGGAGACCCTTTCACTAAGAACTGGACCCAAATCAACCCATTTCATAGAAACCAACACGTCACATGGTCAGTACTTGACGCAGCTCGCTGCAGACAGTCCTCACCACGATAAAGCAGTGCTAGCCCCACAACTTTGCTGTGCCACGGCTCTAAGGAGGCAGTCGGCAGGGGCTCCTGTCCCCCCTGGACATCTGGGATGAGCAAAGTATCATTCCAAGCCCTCCTAGTGGCAAGATGATCTGTAAACCCAGGTTTCTAGGGCTTCCCCACATCACTTAACCCCAGCTTTGTCATTTCCCCTTCTCATGAGCAAGCTCAACTGCACTCCTTTATCCTTCAGGGAAGCAAAATACAAATCTGTGTCGCTGCCTTGAGTCAGTTCAGGCTCAGGAATTACCCATCAGATTGTATTTCAAGGGAGAAACAGAACACCCACCACTGAACTCTTCTGTCCCCTTCTGCTTACTCAGGGGGATAAATCAAAAAGATCAAAAAGTTTCAAAAAAGCTGTGGTTCAAAAGCTACATTTGAATTTATGAGCAGTGAATAAATATCCTAATGAATTTTTTTAAAAGTGTTGGCTCAAAAAAATCTTATTCTATTCTGTTACTTGCATTTATAGTGGAGAAGGGATTAAGCAACAGAGTTCAGTTCCTACCCCAGAGGACTGTCCAGGTTCTAGAGGCTATGGTACTTAATCCAAAGACTATTAATGAAGCAACCAAGAAGTCATTTTAGTGGCTTTTGTGTCAAATAGCTCTTTCCAATTTAAAAAAAAAAAAAACCAAACCACCCAAACCAAAAAACATAACATGAATCTCAGGAAGAAGGAATCTGGCAGGCAAAAAAGTCAGAAGAGAATACACATCTAAGCATATCTGTTCTGCACCATTTCCAAGAGTAATAATTAGTCATCAGTCATTAACAGCAGCTGCAGACCCCTTCTTGTCTGTTGTTTTTTCTTTGTCTTCATTTTCCCAGGAGGAGACAGAGTAAGGAGAAGAGTCAGTTCCAGATAATTCTTACAGGATATGTCTTTACTTTCCCAGGAGTAGCTCCATTAAAGCCTTTGTATAATAGAATATTATATAAATCATTATACTGACATGGAACAGCACATCACAAGAGACACATACAGTCATTTTCAAATCTCTCTCCAAAATATGTTTTTATTTTCTAGCCAGGCTCTATAATGGATTCAAAAATGTGATCAGTCTTATGTTCAGAATAGAACCAGCAAAACTGAAAACGAACAACTTTTTGTGTTCTCAAAGTGAATCAAATATTTGCTCTTTATTAAAAATGTTGACTTCCTTTAGAATTTTTTTCATTAAAAATGTCTTGAGCTTTCTGCACATTAAAAACTACAAAACTTTTTTAATTGTCTTTATGACTGCAAAAAGTGAAGAACTCTGAGGTTTTCAGTTAGAAGAACATAAGAAATTTAAAAGAACATTCTAAAATCATTCTCATTCAACCTTTTACATACTAAAATATCCTATTTCGATACAGTTTTCTTTAATGCCTTTTGGTCATCAGTAATCTCAATAGTATCCTTTTTAATTACCCATTTCTGGACATCAAGAAGTGGGTGACTGGAGAAATCCCAGGGCTGGAGCACGGGCCTGTAGTTCTGAACGGTGGGAGATGGAGACGAAGAAAGGCAGTATGGTACAGGTTTCTCAATAAAGAATAAGAACTGAGACTGTGGCCAATATCTGTCCCTCTCCGGATGTGAAAGAGATAGTGCAAAGGTCCTGTCCCTTCAGTTGTGAAGAAGGAATAGCATCAGCTCCAACTACCACGGTGCTCCACCTAGCCCCGGACCCTGGTGGGGTGGGCAATGCATACAGGGCTTCTCAGGGGAAACTATAAGAAAGAGATGACTAAAAGCCTTTAGCAGCACATCAAAACTGCAAATGCGCCCTTTACTTAACCAGTGGGAAGTGTGAAGAGGATGTTGCAGGTCACGAAACAGACCAGCCAGGTATTTGCCAGGCAAGGAAATTTGTAAAAGTTGACCTTAAAACAAGACTGCATTATTTGCATGTAACCTAACTTACACTGTGTAAACTGAAAACTGAACTAGGCTGAGGCATTTTGAAGACTGCAGCAAGTAGGTGGAAACTAACACAAGAAAGCTTCTGACTGAATGGAAGTAATCATTCTGCATAGTGCCTAGGAGTCTATAAGGAGTGACAATGGGGGCAGAGGAGCAGAGAAATAGTAAAAGAAAGAGAATCCTGAGCCTACAACATCAACAAACAGTATGACATCAAGGTACAATAGAAGGACATGAGAAACAACACAAATAACCCAGACTCTTCTACATAGACACGTTCAATTTAATCAAATCTCACTTAACTGTGGCTTGTATATTTGTAGCAAATGTTGACTTAATTACACATCATCAGTAGTTACTGAGAGTGAAATCACACATTTGGTGACTGCTGACGTAGTGTGTGACTCTAGTTGAGCTTTGCTGTGGTGATTTATATTAAGTATTTGCCGTACCATAGAAGTTACCACTCCTACCTCATTTACAGATAAAGGTTTGAGTGGGAAAATTGTTCCCTTAATCACCTGGCCCAGTTGGTGAGAAGCAGCAGTCCTTGCCACAAAACAGCCATGACTTCAGGAGAATAGATTTGGGCAATTTCACTCAGAGCATTCCTCTTCCATGAACGCTTACAAGAGCATGACATTGGAGTTAAGGCATTGAACTTGACTGTAGACTATCTGATTAGCATGGCCTGATTATAATAGAAATAAAATAGGGATTTCAGAGCCACTGAGGAGCCTCATATTTTGGTTCCTAAACTGAAATCTAGATGTGTTTCTCAAAGACAGGAGATCCATCACTTTTAATGAGCAGGAGGACACCTATATAGGATCCTCTCAAGGGCCAAATACCTCTCCCAGGACTGGAGAAGTGGAAAGAGATTGTGTGAAAAGAACTTCATGGCATTTTCATCCCCTTTTACCACACTTCAGTGATTTTTTCAGGAAGGCAAGTTAACCGGTCTTGAGAAGGAAGGAGGACCTACACTGGAGGTGCAGAGATCCCAAAAGCTCAGGAGCAACTTACAATGGTCTCAGCCTGGCTTTCCATTTTGTTACAGCAATCATGCTGGTGTCCCACATGTGCTTTGCAAAACTATTTCTCTCCTCTGAAAAATCTTTGTGCTTATTTAAAATTCTTAACGTGGCTTGACTACTACTCCACTGTTTCTGTAATGGACACAGGCAACACATTTGGTAGGCGTCAGATAGAGTACGAGAGAGTCCTAGGGAGTCTCCCTTGGATTTGCTGCTCTTCAAGTAATTACCTTTTGCTTGCATGGATGCTTTAAGCTTAGTGTAATCCAAGCTAATGGGAACTGGCAGAGAGAGCACAGAAGAGACCCCCCAGATGGAGACGCATAAACTAAGCATGAACTCTACAATCTTCTCCTTAGATGTTAATTGTCCTCAATTCTAATATGTTTTCTGAGCTAACTGATTCTCAGATGAAATCTTTTAAAGCTCGTCTTTAGAAAGGAGCTAAACTGTCTCCTGCTGGGTATAATCCAAACAGAGACTGTACTCCCCTTCCCTGCAAAGAGATATGACCAATCTCTTTCCCAGAAATAGGTATGGTCTGACACAACAATTCTGGTCTCCTGCACAGACCGCTCAGAGATGCTTTGATATTCCTTGATATCACTATGAGGCTCTAAATCCTTCAGCCTTTTAATCTCTCTTCAGGGGCTTTCTCCAGATCCTCTGAATATAAAGAGCTACTGATATATTCAGGCAAATATTTACAATGTCACACTTTCCAGCAGGGCTGAAACTTCCCAAATTGTCTCTTGGAGCTGAATGACCAGTATTTATGACTGTTAATGGAAATCAATTGCCTCAATACCCCACAGAGCTTTGCAAATAATCATTGGAGTCCATTGACTTGTAAGAGTACCCTGCTTTTTTCCTTTCTCTGCCTATTAGTTACCATCTCAAGCAAGCTAAAGTCGTGGAACATGTGTCTTCCCACGACAAAATGGTTTTGAAATGCCATACAAAATTTTGACCCATGCATAAATAGGTCTACTTCAGTGAATTTTCAATTTTTCCTCTCAAAATAGTTTTTGTATTTGGAAATGTATGTTCCTTGATATCACAAGTGGCCAATACATCTCCTTGGTTTTTGTAAAAAGTGGCAAGAAACAGAGTATAAGGACTAGTGCAGTTAATACGAGGCCAATGTTAAATAAACATAATTTTGACGCAGAGATAAATCCCTTAGCATACAGGTTTGAGGAAATTATTTCTAGCTTTTCTCTCCCTTAGAAAAGTGTACATGAAACTTCTCTGCCATTTTCACCCCTAGAAATTATTTCAGTCATAATTTATACGAAAAAAAACAAGTTTTGGTCAAAAGATAAAATATCCAGCATTTTCATCTGCAAACCAGGTCAACAAATACTGGAAAAAACACAAGAATAAACCAACAAGAGACATCTAAATTTTCTCTAAAAGCAAGTATCTCCATTTCACAGTCTCAAAAAGAAGATTCCTGTCAAAAGAATTGAAATATTCTGACGTTGTTTAGTATTTCATAGAATCAAATTTTCTTGTATATTTTGACAGGATCTGGAGGGAGGCCTTTCCTAGAATTTAGAATTTATAATTTTTTATAGTTTTATAATTTTTCATCATCTGAAGCAATTGACTTTTAAAGATTAGGATGGAGTTCATCTGAGCTCCATGAACATTCAGCTTTATGGTTGACCGTGAATGCTCCCACCACAATCAAAGGAGAAAGAAAAGTATATTTCCAGAGGGGATTTATTTTGAGGCAGGGGTACAACACTGGTAGGAGGAATCATACTGTAAAGCTGCTTTTTTCTCTCTGTTAATATTCTTGGAAAAGGTTAAAGAGCACGTAGATGGGGAAGATCAGATTGGACACTTGCAGGAAAGTAGGATGGAATGCATTTAAAAGAACAGAAACAGAAATAAAGTGTAGTAGTAAATGAGGAATTCTCACAAGGGATGGAAGTCAGCAGTGGAGTTCCAGAAAGATCTGTGCTGAGAGGTATACTGGTAAACATATTCATAAATTGTGTGGAAAAGGAGACAAGCATGAAATAACGAGAGTTTGCTGATGACATGAGTTATCCAAGGTAATAGGGAAGAAAACAGATCATGAAAAATTACAGCGGAACTTTAGAAAATTAAGTGACTGAATAGTAAAATGATAGGTGAAAGTCCATGTAAATAAATATTAAAAAAATAAAAAATGGTGCACGTGGGGAAAAATAATCCCCACCATATAAAAAGTGACGAACCTTGAGCTGACCATTACCATTCAGGAGAAATACCTTGAAATTATGACAAATAGTCCCATGAAAACATCAGCTCACTTATTGGTTTTACTTCAGTCCAGTCTCCCTTCCTAATTTACTTCTAAAGTCAATGGGTCTAGTAAGTCTTAGAATTTCCCATGGGAAGAATAGCAACGTAGAAATGTCTTACAAGATTTCTTGAACCTTTCTCCGAAGCAGGTGGTCCCCACCTAGGTTAGCCAACAGCCTTTCATTGACAGCCTCAATTCTTGTCTCATCTACTGGATGGTTTTTTCCCTGAAAACTCATTGTAGTCAATAAAAGTGGACCATTGGGACAACCTGTAAAACTCAGGTGGATAGCAGAGACACACTTCCTTTATAAACTAGCACATTCTAAATACCCATTGCTTTAATGATTTACATTACACTTGTTTTAGTTTAAAATAATTCAAGGAAGAAATCTTCTCAGATAACTAAAGACTATTGAGTGTAGTTCTTTTGGAAACGTTTCCAATGAAAAAATGTTACATTCAAGTCCACTGAAGATTAGTTAGTACTGCTGTAATTAACCTGGGGCTGGTTCTTCATTTTTCTTATTCAATTTTCATTCCAATAAAGCTCTGAATGATTTCTGCCTGGGATACAGCTCAGTTCAGCTCCAACTGGCTTACAGTAATAAGTCCACAAGTGTGTAACATAATCACTACAGAGTGGCTTGAAGAGAGTTCCCATGAAGCTCTATTTTTAACACCTAAAGTGACAGTGAATGCAATCAGTGAACCTCAAAAAGGAGATAAAAATTCAGGCTGTGATTCAAAGAAATGTCAAAGTGAATATTTTCCAACCCAGCAGATTTCTTGTTTAAGCATGAAAACCCAATGTGGTAATAACTAGTTTATACCATCAGATCAAGGAAGATGTGTGTGGTGTGCGGTGGAGGTATGAGCTCTCAAGTACAGTCCTGGGATGCTAGGTGCTGCACCCCCAAAGAGAGGGAGTCTAAGGAGCATTAAGTTCAACACTTAATGGAAGAAGGACCACATCTATCCTGTTCATTTTTCAGCTTCAAAATATCTCTGGTTTGTTGCAGATGTTGGTGTCTCTGGTAAAGTGAACGAGCTGGCAAATAAGGTGGACTGTTAGGGAGCAGCTGCATCAGTCAGCAATGAAAAATTATACTGAGTTATCAGTTACTCAAATTTTGCTGTGTAATAGCAAGTCGAGATGTGAGAGAGGGCTGTCAGTCTCAGACAGCAAGTGACAACAATTTCTTAGCAAACCTGACGAAACACCAGGCCCATTTCCCACAGCCATGGAGTCCAAAGTCTGTACTGTTCCCCAGTAAAGATTTGAGCCATGCCCTCAGTCTTCCAGATATTAACACAACGCTGACATGGGAAGACAAAGGCTTTAACACAGCAAGCTTTGTGACCCACATGCTTTTCACCTGCATTCCATATAGCTCATGCTCAAAGTACATGGTTAAATGTAGATGTCCACTTTGTGAATGCCTTCATCTGAACTAAGTGCTTAAGGAAAAGCTATTTATCTCATCCTAAAATAGACCTCTTAAAGAAAATTCCCCAAAATGTCTATTTCCCTTTGTTGATTATAAAAAGATCAGCTTAAACAGAGACATCTAAAGTTAGGCAAAACAATCCCAACCCAAGCATCATCAGTGTTTAGGAATGAACAGGACCCAAGTATTTGTTGGATGAAGTAGACTTTATCTATGCCTGATCTGTCCTTACCACATACATGAGACTATGGACAGGCTAATGTGCTAAGCTGTCCATCATCTTAGCACGAAAGAGAACAAGTCTTTATGAGGAGCAGCTGAAGGAACTGGGGTTCTTTAGCCTGGAGAAAAGGAGGCTCAGGGCAGACCTTATTGCTCTCTATAACTACCTGAAAGGAGATTGTAGAGAGTTGGAGGTCGGTCTCTTCTCCCAAGTAACAAGCGATAGGACAAGAGGAAATGGCCTCAAGTTGTGCCAGGGGAGGTTTAGATTGGATATTAGGAAAAATTATTACACTGAAAAGGTTATCAAACATTGAAACAGGCTGCCCAGGGAAGTGGTGGAATCACCATCCCTGGAGGTATTTAGAAGATGGGTAGACGTGGTGCTTAGGGACAGAGTTTAGTGATGGTTTTGTCAGAGTTAGGTTGATGGTTGGACTTCATGATCTGAAAGGTCCCTTCCAACCTAGACAATTCTGTGATTCTATGATTTGTGTCCATGTCAGGATGCGAGTGTGAGGGTTCACTATAGATGGTAAATTATTCTAGTCCTGGGGCCAAGGTTGGACTTTGAGTTAATAAGTTTGTGTACACTAAATCTTCCTCCATGACTCGATTATCTGTCAGGGGTTCACAACATCTACATACAATAGCATTCCCCTCCAGAATTTTATCCCTTCAGACTTTCAGCCCCAGTATTACCTGCCAGCTTAGCAGGAATTGTGACCTTAATTGGGAAGCACTGTCCGTTATTAGCCTACAATGTGCATTACTCAAATGATTTGTACAACCTGACTGCCACATACAGTTAAGGAGAGTCACACAAAAACATCTCATTAAGTCCTCCAATCACCCAACTCCCATGCTATTGGGTAACAAGTAATTATTTAGGTAAAATGCCTTCATGAAAGTTTCGTTCAATGCCGTGTCATCATTTATGAAGCAACAAACTTTCCTTCCCTGGGAGTCAGACATAATTTAGCAGCAGGGCTATTTATCTTTTAATCTAAATTCTTTCCAGCTCTTCCTTAGTTCATTACTCCTTTTATCATGTCTTTTCTGTACTTAAAACTGAAAATTCATAAAGCACAGGATTCTGTTTTAACTTGCATATCGCATTTGCCATTGACAAGCAGAGATGATAAGATATTCTGCAAATTTTTAGTCTTGAATGTTGATGAGTCTTCAACAATCAACATGAGAAGGATCTTCCAAACTATTGTGTCTTTTGTTTAGTTTCTTTTTCTTTTTTGTGTTTTGTCTTTGTTGCTTTTCATTTTAAGAAGAGATCGATAGCTGCTACCCAAATTAAAAAAGAAATAAAAATGCTCAAATACAATAAAATAGAAAGGAAAAAAGAAGTGTAATACAAATAAATAATTGGGTGCAGGTGGCTGGGGAAAAATTGCTCTGCTGTCCCAGGAACAAATGGTTACATTCTATCTCCTAGGACACCTCTGTGATCCCCCTGAAACTGGTAGGGTAGTTTAGTTCACAAATATTAGTACCAATGTAGTTGTTTTACTTTTTGTTACCGTAATTTAATTCTATTCTTGCACCATGATAAATCTAGGGGGAAAAAATGGCTTATACTTGTATAACTGAGATCAAAACTTATCTACCTATAGATATGACCATCTGATACCAGTCCTGCTCCTCAGCTCTCCTTATAGTCTATTTCAAATGGGATTAGAGAATAAAAAAATCCAGTCTACTTATACAAACATGAAATGGAGGTCCTGCTCCAGTGATGTCATGCACTGCCGTTACTAGGGACCTGTCTATAAAGTACGGGTGATGAATTAAGTACACAGAACCTCATGGATCAAACTTGCTACAAAGCAGATGACCACAGTCCATACTAGCATGAGTGAATAATTTTGCTTAGTCATCAAAAAGGAAAATGGCACAGTAGGATGTAAATAGGATCATCTTTGGCAAATTACATCAGTCCTGTTCAGAACTGACAAGGTCCTGACTGACTGAAGAACTGTGTCCACTTTTGAGCACTGCACACCACAAAGGATATCGACCAGTGTGAAAGGGCACACAACAGAGTAACAACGACAGTCAGTGATCTGGATGCAATAACTCATGGGGACAGACTAAATGAACTGGTGCTTCTCAGTCTAAAGTATAGAGGGCAGAAAATAAGGTTTTACCGCATGAAAAGCAGCTCCAAAGAAAGAAAGAATTCTCTCCATGGCCATTGAGAATAAGACAAGAAGGAACCACATTAAAAACTGCAGCAAGTGGATCATGCTAGGCATAAGAGCAAATATCCTAACAACAAGGACAATGAAGAACTGGCCTTGATTGCCTGATGGTTTGCAGTGTTGGAGGTCTTTTTAAGATGAGGTGAGACAGCTGGTGGTGAAAAAAGTTTAAACAGAAATTTTCTGCATGGGGAATCCTGCAGAGGATGGATAGCGTGACCTTCTGAGTCCCTTCTGAATCTCTTGATTCTGCAAAATTTGTGACCCCAATGTCTTTAGCTTTTAAAATTTTATACTTTTGTACTTTTTTTTTTGAAACTGTTTGGCTGTGTATATACGCACAGCTGTGCACCACATTGACATTAGCTCCAAAATGTGTAACACCACCAGGCTTTATTAAACCAGTCTGTTCTGCACAGGCAAAGAACCACTTTGTGGACCAGTATGTGCTGGATTTATTTGAACCTGAGATAATTTTTCAAGCAATCATGAGCCTCCATGTCAGAGTCCTGACCTGGAAAATCTCTAGAGCATGACAACAGCAGTTATCTGCCTACAATATTTTACTTCCCACAGTAATACACAAATCTGTCCTATTTCTTTGGGATGAAGCTCTCAATGTTAGTAAGCTTGGTCAATCATGAAATAGGGGGAAGCACACCTGTAAGAGCAATATTTACATAGTGAGTCAGAAGACAGTAAACAATCACTAGACGTGATAGACAGTTCTGATCTGAAGGTAAACCAACCAGCAAAGGGCCATGTCACTACTCAGGGATTTTTATGTCTCCGTATTTATTTCCCTATTTACAGAATAAGTGACTTGGTGACTTGGCAGCCATTCTAGGAAGGCTTCCGCTGCCCATCTCTACATACATACTCTGTAACTAAATGAAATAATTTTCATTACCATGGCTACTGACCCCTTTTTATATTTTTCTTCCCTTCTTTTGCCTCCACAAGCAACAACACCTACTAACCAATTAAATACCAAATAATACAGGGGAAAGTAGGAAGGCAAGGGTTTCACACGTGTCCTCATCTCTAGCTCATTTGAATGTTGAGTAGCTACTGAGAAGAGGAGGACTTTCAAGTTTAGAGATTTCTAACTGAACTAATTAAAAAAAAAAAAAACACAGAGATTTCAGAGCAGCAGGATGTGTGCAGGGTTTTTGATGCACGATACCATCTCAGGCAGCTAGCAAAGTACCTGGAGTAGTGTGGCAATTCCGATCAGGTTTTAACTCTTGCATTAGGACAATCACGGACTGTCTTGTTATCCTCAGCTCCCTGGCCCAAGATCATTATGTAAATAAGCTCCCTTCAGAATGGATTAGGCCTCTATATCCTGGTTTATCCGAGTCGCTAGCTGTCAAACCCAGTCAAAATTCTACTTTTCACCTGAATAACTGAGCTGGGCAAAAAAGTATGATTTAAAAGAACTGACTTTTTTGATCAAATACATGGACAAATTCAGTAAAAAATTTACTTTGAAGGAGTTCATTCAAAGAGAACACTTCTGAGATGTTTAAGACACACCTATTAGTATCAATGTGTTTTTCAGAATAATGGTGATTAAATGGACCAACAGCTGCCACATCAACCTGAAGCTGCCATGGGCCAGAGAAGATGCAGCCCTGGTCAAAAAGAGGTGACAGTGCAGACTGTGCCCAGTGGGGGCCTCCATCTGCCTGCCTAAGAGGGCAGGCACAGTGGGACAGGAAGAATGGGGTCATGTCAGAAATCTTTGAGGTCCACACTCCCTGTAGGCAGAAGTTTGGGGGTCGCTGGTGCACCATAATCAATATTCACAGCCCTCACACTCACATCCAGCTCTGACATTTCTATGGGACATCAAAGTAAAGACAGCCAAGCTAAAACTAGATTGAGTGTGCAAGCAGAGCTAGCAGACTGGCTTGGGTCCTTGGGGGATGTCCCACAAGTTGATCCTCCTTTCTTTTCCGTTCTGGAACAAAAGCAAAACCTTTCCACCATTCTTCCATAACAAAGTTATATCAGTTAGCTAGGTTTGGGATAAGAAGCTTTGTTCTGGAGTTGAATGAGACTCCTGCAATACTGTCTGGTGCTTTGGGGCATTAGGAGATCTTCTGTGACCTAGGAGGCGTAGATGTGTAGAGAAGATATTTTCTCCTGCATAGCCAAATCTTTTAAAACAATAGCCATTCTCTCCATCGACCCACAGAAATTCCACTGAAATTGCATCCAGCCTTTTTATGTTAAAAGTTACATTGCCCAAGATAAGCAAGCCATTTCGTGCTATGCACCAGGAAGATCAAACTTTTTTAAGTCCTACCATACGACACGTTTCTACGGTCCAACCCACCTGCCAAAGAAGGTTCACCTAGAGCAGGCTGGACAGGAATGCATCCAGGCAGGTTTTGAATATCTCCAGAGGAGGAAGAGAAGGAGACTCCACAACCTCTCTGGTCATCAGTTATGTTTTTCTTACCTGGCCATTGTTTCAGGGGGAAGTCTACAAATGCCGCAGCAAAACCCATCCTCAAGTTTCGCTGGAGAAATGTGTCTTTTTACTGCCACAGTCTCACAGCTGACTCATGCAGGCATAATCAAGCCCTAAAGAAATTAAGCTACTTTGGCCTTTGTTAAGCAGTTTAAGAGACAGATCCATTTCAGCACAATTCAAACAGCACAAAGAAAAGCTTTTATTATCCTGATTTATTGAGTTTTTCCATTTCTCTTTTATTTAAGTCCAATGTATTGCATTCAATTTAATGACAATGATTCTGTAAAGCATTAAAACACCCGGTGACTATTAAAGGAACATTTATTGAGGTCTAATAAGAGACAAATCAGCTTTTCATTTAAGTGCCTCAAAAATAACACAAGCAATAAATGGCTGATTATATATTTAATGATACTGTAACTTATACTGTACCAACAGAAAAAGCTTTTGCATTTCCAATTTACCACTATTGCCCATGGTTATCATTAGGGAAAATGTTTATTATTATTCTAATTGGAAGCAGCAAGTTAAAATTCATCTTCATTTAAAAGCAAATAATGTTGCTCAATGCTTAATATATATATGTAACTCTTGGTGATTTTTCTGTTTATTAGAGTGGTCTGTTTCCAAGCATGGATACAACACAGGACTGGAGTATGCCATTGGAAGGCACTGTAGGACTCATTTCGTAAAAGGTTGTTGCTGTCGGAAAAGCATTATCAGCTGAATTCTGACATCAAACTTGTATATAATAGCATGTACAGAAGAAAGCATGAAAAAATAATTTCCAATGGTAGAATCCAACCTTTCTCCTTAGTCCTGGAAAAACTACATTTTCAGAGTGTCTCACTTGTCAAAGTGAGTGCTGAGACCGTCTTCTTGTGTTTTCCTTCTATTGCTCTGCTCTATGTATTTTTTTCTTTCTCCACTGTGTAACTTTTTAAAACTTTGCGAACATGACAAAGTCACAAAATTTCTTTTTGGTAATCTGCGAAAATTTGGAGAGCCCAAGGAAGACAACCATAGAAATGAACCTTTATAGTGCATTCAGATGGGAAGGAAATAAATAAATTGTCAAAATTATTTCAATCTCTGTCCCCCAAAAGAAAGGAAAATTGGAAAGATTTTCAGGAGAAATTAAAGTTTTGAAAGGAAACCTTTTCTTTTGCAACTGAAAAATGGAGGCACAAAGAGATTAAGTAGCTGGCAGCAGAAATGGCAACTGAAAGAAACACTTTTAAATCTTATTCTGTTGTCTTGACTTCATTCTGACACAAAGTGACTGATGTATCTTATTTTAGAGGACACAGGACCATTTCTCTGTATTCTGATTCTAGCTCAGTCTGTCCCTACCATCTAGATCCTCAAGCCCAATGCCTTGCAATCCCAAGAACCAATGCATTGGTTTTTCATCCAGAAGTGTCTTTCAGGCATCCTTTGATAAACATCCCCCTGGTATCTCATGACAGACTAGACTTTTAGGAAAGGACCAAAAGCCACAATTATTGAGCAGTATAGGAAAGGGAGAGAGGTAAAGGCTACCCCGCTTTCTTATGAAGCAGACCCCAGTTCTAGCTGATGTCCATCACAGTGTTGCCCAGGACACAGGTGCTGGGGTCCTTCTGTAGGGTCAAACCCCATGGAGGTTTCTCCCAGGTAAAGATTTCCAGGCTATGCCTAAGGAATCTCCAAACATTTTAACTTTGTACAAGAGCTGTCCTACATTACTTCATACATTTGAGTTTTACTTACAAAGATACTGAAATGAACAGGCATGGTGATGGCAACCACTCATTGTAAATGACAGAGATATGACTGTCTGTGTTACCACGATGGCAGCATGTCAGCCCCTCACTGCTTCTGGTTTGCATTTCCTGCATTTTTTTCTCTTCACTCCCTTTCATTTCTAAGAAAGTTCGAAGTTGATTTAATTTATATTATCTGCAACTGGCTCTAAGGAAAGGTAGACCACTGTGGGTATGATTCACTGACAAGCTTATTTTCTTTCCTAGGAATTGATATAACTATAAAAGCAAAGGATAAGACAGCTATCGAACCAGTTAAATGATTTAAAAATTGGGGACTGCGTGTTTGATCCATCAAGAGGCATCAGCACTGAGATTAAACCTGCAAGAAGGCAAGGACTTTATTTAATTATTTTTTTAAAGCTCATGAGAAGTTATTTATACTTGAGACAAAGATTAAAGCTGCTTTGAAATTTACTGTCCCTGCACTTAGCTGGGGAGCATGGCAGAGTGGAGTCTTGGCGTGGATGCTGCCATTCCTGACACCCTGTTAGCCTGCTAGGATGAAATATGTTCAGACAGTGCAGTAATATTTGTAAAGCTTATTGGGAAGGATATCAAATCATTCTGATGTTTATTCAGTGAAGCTTAAGAACATCACCGTTGAGGTTATTCTGTCTCGCTTACACATCTTGACTTTCCTACACCCTTCCTTTGCAAAGTGTCTCTCATAAAAGACTTGCATTTACCTCCACGTTCAAACCGCTTTGCACGGTTTCACTGTTCAGTAATGTAAATTATTCAATTCACAGCTAAGATTCAAAGCCATAAAAGTGGAGATTTGTAGTTTTCTACAGTCCGCATATGTTGCTAAAAGGCATATTTAGAGAGTCTGGGGAGAATAAACAGGCAGCTGTCCATGTGATTCCTGCTCTCCTGGTGATCACATTTTACTTGCTCTCGACCTCCTATCTTGTCCTGTTTCATTTGTGTCATTCACCTGTTGCATCCCACTTGTCAGTCAGATTTAAAAATTACAGGGCCAAAAAATGTTTTGTTCAGTCTCACAACCAAGTTACTAACACCATCAGCTGGTACATATACACTTGCTGCAGATGAAGGGCATATATGTTATCATCCTTTCCTAAATATGGTCTACATTTTCAGCAATTACAGTTGATTTAGAGTGCTTGGTATCTGAGTGACAATATGAGCCATTTTAAAAGGTCCTGATCACCAAAGGAAGGGAACACCCAGCACTCCGTGGGTTAAGCTGAATGATTTAATGCTTTGAAAATAACGCATCTAAAAGCATGTCTGTTTCAGACATTTCAAGTATGAACCATACCTTACTTCAGAATAATCTTCATTTCCACACAGACCATTACAATAAAACTAACATGCAATCAACAGAAAGAGAGATAGTACATGATATGAAAGATGGTACATCATGATATGTGGTATACTGGAGTAAATTCATATATTAACTTAAAGGTGGATCCCATTAGTGTCTGGTGGGGGCGTGTTTCTGTATCTGGTTATTTATTAGCGCTGTCTTTCTTCCCAGAACTGATAATACCCTGTGTTGATGAGATGACAGAAACACCGTCCCTTGCTTGATTTCAGATAACCAGATCCACTTCTCATAAAACACATAATTAACTAAGGAGGGAATACTTCTTAATTAAAGCCGTCTGAAATTAATCAAACACTGGCTTTGCAGGGTGCTCCTAGTTCTGCTCTAACTTCCTTGCTTGCTCAGAGCGAAGCTCAGCTGGTTGTTCAAACACTCTCCTTTGCAGGCTGCTAAGTGAATGACAAAATGGCTCAGCAGAACAGCAGAACAATTTAGGCTGGAAAAGACCCTTACGATCACCGAGTCCAACCATCAACCTAACACTGACAAGTTACCACTAGACCATGTCCCTAAGCACCACGTCATCATGTCTTTTAAATACCTCCAGGGATGGCAACTCAACCACTTCCCTTGGCAGCCTGTTCCAGTGCTTGATAATCCTTTTAGTGAAGAAATTTTTCCTAATATCCAATCTAAGCCTCCCCTCGTGCAGCTTGAGGCCGTTTCCTCTTGCCCTATCTCTTGTTACTTGGGAGAAGACACCAACTCCCACCTTGCTACAACTTCCCTTCAGGTAGTTTTAGGGATTGATAAGATCTCCCCTCAGCCTCCTTTTCTCCAGGCTAAAGAACCCCAGTTCCCTCAGCCACTCCTCATAAGACATGTTCTCTGGACCCTTCACCAGCTTCGTTGCTCTTTGGATGCACAAACAGTTGTCAACAATTCCTCAGGATGGCTTAAAAAAATCCTTGTCATCATCTGTCCAGGCTTCACTGTGCTCAACATAGCCCATCACCAAAAGCCCCCCATGATGTCACGATACAGAAGTGCTCACCTTCCTAACACAGCCAGGGTGGCTTCATTTTACAGTCTGGGACAGCTAACTCTCTGAGTCCTTCTCTTCAGTAAATGGCAAGCAAGGAAGAGACAGGAGTAGCCATGAGCAATGCTACGTTTTCTGCATTGAGGATTATTCTGACTTACCCTTTGCTTTCTAAAACCATATGGGAAACAATCCCAAAGGCTGTTTCTCCCAAAGAAGGGACTTCTGGGCCTGCTTCCTCAGTAGGCAGAGATGCTCTTGGTGGAAGCCTACTGCAGGGAGAACTGGGGTGGTCTGTGAGGACGCACGTGAGTTTGCCATAGGAAAAGAAGCCCAGGAGATGCTGAGCAGAGACACTGAGACCAGCCTGCAGCACTGGAATGGGAAGGGGAAACAGTTCATTAGCTGCCTCTGCTCTGGGACTGGCCAAGAGCACACTTTCCTTTCTGAAACTCAGCCGGTGCCTGCACCCTGCACGCACCACAGGGACTGCGGCTAGCTCAGGGGCTGCGTGACACAGACGTGCCATAGCAAAGGTAGGTCATATGGGCAGGGTGGTCTGTTTGGCTGTCCCACAGCTGAAGACTCAGTAACAGCAATTCCACATCCAAGGGCTGTGAAGATGCCCTTGTGGAAATCAAAAATAAAGATCAAAGGCAGGCCTGAACAAGGAATAGCTCTTTCTGAAGTTACTGCTTTCATTGTTACTTTTGTGCTTCATAGCCTAGTACATCACAGGGGGGTTTTCGTTCCTTTTTTTACCTTTTTTCTCTCTCTCTTTTTTTTTTTTTTTGTGATGTTCAGCATAGTATCTTATTCTTTTCATCTTATTTGATGGATTTTCCCCTGGTTGTTTCAGTCCTTTTATTCCCTGAAACACAGCTTAGGGCTACCTTGTTTTCTTCTGCTAAGGTGGCATCATGAACCTTCTCACTGTATCACGGCATGATCTCACGCTGACAGCTCTTGAGAACAAAACCCTGCTCTAACTGTGAGCTCAGTCTCCAGGGCTCCACACCTGCAGAGTTCAGGTAAACTCACTGAGGTCTTGCACCTTTCTGTGGGGCAGAGGACAGGGTGGGAATCTGCTGAGTAGGAGGGATGGAGAATACCCTGAGCTGAAGTCCAGTGTGTGTTGCATACGTCTTTAATTCCACTTTAAATTCAGCCTCTGAGCTTAGTTCAGTGCTGGCTAGTAATGGAGGAACACAGTACCTCCAGGGGTAACCATAGCATAAGGAACAGAGTAGAAAAGAACAAAACAGAACAGAACATTGCATTTACAGAAAGAAGAGAAAAAAATTACATTTTTTTCTAAGGTACAAAGAGGATCCAATAAATCCCAAATAAAATATTTCAGGAGGAGGATATTGAAATCTTCCAGAGGAAAAAAAATTATAAAGTGATACATATATTTTAAATATATAAAATATTATAAACTTCCTTCTTAAGAGATCAAAGAAACCTTAACTCTGCCCCAGAACCGAGCACAGGACAATGCTAAAACAGCTGTGTGTCTTAACTGGGTGGCATGTGCACTGTAGGGGCTGTACTGTGACATGCGCAAGCTCTCCAAGGCTGCAGCAGGGACACGATGCTGCATCCTGGCATTGTAAAAGGCATCTGCCAGGTCCAGGCTCCCGGGAGGTGAGAGATGGGGGCACTGAACCCCCTTAGACAGGGGAGGAACCAAAGCCCAGCACCACAGCTTTGTAATTCCTATTCTCCGTCATTCCTGGGACAGACTCTGCAAGGACATGACTACTTTGGACTCCTGCTGTCATCCCCAGCTCCATGGGGAACTTCTCCTCCTAAGGGAGTTCTCATGCTGGTCTGCCAGCTGTCTGTCCATGTGCTCCCATGGATCTGGTCTTTCAGAGCAGGGGGGAACGTATCTGGAAAGTACTCCACATGCTGCAGACTCCACTTTAGGGACGCTGCCCAGCAGGAACGAGCGCAGTGACTCCCGTGCCTCTGGTTACTGAAGGGGATCATTCTCTACGCCCTTTGATCTGACTTTCCTCCAAGCTGACCAAATCCCTTCATTATATACCCATCCTAGCATATGTTTTTTTCAGCTTTGCAAAAAGGGAAGGGCTCCCTCGGAGAAGAATTCATGAGGAGATTTTTGCAATTTTCCCAGCACCAGGACTTAAGGCAGAATAAGGGATAGGATTGCTACAGCTTGTGATTCTGTAGCAATATGCAAGACCACCTAATTCTCATGTGCACACATAATGCACTGGCACTCAAATTTGTGCAACTTTTGTCCTGATATTTTATCCTTGCTCAGTCTTATAGCATATTATTGCTGTGAGTTCACACCTGCCATACCCCACCAAGGTAGCTTCCTGCTTTTCTTTTGCCTTCTTTCACAATCTGTCTTTCTCTGCTCTCTCATCTTGATGCAGAAGATGGCTTTTCCCAGGCACATAGACAAACTTTACGTTTCTTTTGAGGGGAAGGTGTGTTAATCACTGATTATCCTCTACTGTGAGAGAAGCACCAAGGAGCTTCAGACAATGGCAGGATCCTCTTCTGCTGTGTGCCTACAGATAAAGATACGTTTACTTCAAAACAGGTACAACATGACCACTAGCTCCTCTTTTTATATGATGTAAAGAGGTACAGGGGAGTAAGAGCGAGAGCCATGAGCAGAAGATCCCCCACCCTGGTCCATATAATACAGCACTCTGGCTTCTTCCCTGTTCATAGGAGAAGATAACCAGTAGCCCTCTGTGAGGGGCAGGATCTTGGCCAGCATTACCAAAAAGGCAGTTCCCTGGGGACCAAATGGCTCCCTTGAACAACATCTTTTCAGTCACGCTTCTAACTATCAAGAACCAAAGCATTGGCCCTGCCTGCCCAGGTAGGAGGCATCCCCATTTTACCATAAACCCTGCTAGAATTGTCACACACATTGTTTGGTTTCCGTATTAACAGCTTTCAGAGACAAGGACCTTTATCTACAGGCCAACACCCAGCACATTTTTGAGCACTTAGTCATGAAATAACATTCATCCATTAAAAGTGCGTGAGGGGGCTGTTTTAATGATTTTTTTAACCTGAAGAGAGCTTGCACCATCTGTCCTGATGACAGGTTCACCGAGGAGAGACGTCCATGGTTTGTCGGCTGGGTTTCACACACTTGCTTGGGAATCCTCTCCATGAACAGGATTCTTCTTTCTCAGGCTGAAGGTACTTGCTGCTTTAATTGAAGATAAAACAGAGATCCTCCCACGTCTGTATTCATCAGGAAGGCTTGGGCTTCCATTTCCCATAAGTGTTGTCTTTTTTTAATGTCCTCACCAATTTTAGGTAGAGTCATTTGCCACTTTGTAGCTGCCCAAAACCCTCCCTGTAATTTTCATTAAGGAGAGATAATTTTTATCCTTCACTTCTCATTCAGTACCCCTGTATTGTTTCAAACAGCCACCATGTTTCTCCCAAAGGTGCCTGTGTTTCAGGGTAAGGAGGACAGACATTTCTTGAGCTTTATATTTCCAGTATGTGAAATGCTGCATGTCAGTACAATTGAGCACCGTAAGCGGCAGTGACTTAAGAGGACGTTGGGCACCACTTTTGTGTTTCCACCAAGATATTCTTCTTTGGTTTATAAGAAGCAGTGATGTCCATGATGATTTACTGTCACAAACCTGCATGTGGATTTGTGTCCAGTTTAACAGAAGTCACTGCCCAATTGATGAATCCTACATATAAATGGAAGCGTCTACAAAGACACACTTCTTGACTTTTTACAGAAAGAGGCTCATCCGCCTCTGAAATTCAGAGTCTGAATCTCAAATTCAGAAATTGTGTCTTTATTCCATTGGCCCTTCTCCATGTCCAGCAACTGTCCATGATGACAAAGAGCCCTGCATCACGGTGCCCTTCTCCTGCTTGAGAGTACAAATGGGTCTTGGCTCAGTGTTTCCACTGTATGAAAATGTAGTAGAGGTAAATCTTCCCTTGGCTTCTCCTTTCATTTCCAGGAAGAGAAAAGACCCTTAGGTGAAGGAGCCAACCAAGGTCTTTATTACAAGTGACACTATTCAAGCTTTCTGCAGGGAGCCAAATTGGGGTATAATGATTACATTGAAGAGCACCTCAGAGAAAGAGGATGGAGTAATCTGAGAAATGAAGACTGAAAGCAGTAGCTGACACTTAGTCTTGCATTATAGCCCATGGGACAGAAGGAACAAATACAGTAAATTACCTGTAAGATGTCTCTTCTTCCTAGAACAAATGACTTCTAAGATACCGGCAATACAATGAAATGAATGAAAGATTCTCCCTTTCTGTCTTTAGAGGACTGAGTAATAACTTACATCCTTCCTTGTACAGCAATACTTTAGTCAATATTTATAGAACAATGCAGTAAAGCAGCTTCAAATTTGTTCCCTGTTTGATAATAAATAAAGATGGTATTCAGATTTCTAGTTGCCTTTAAAACTGTCTAATCTTCTATTTTTATGTGATTTCAGCCTCAATAATTTAGTACCAGAAGAAAGCCTGCCCCAAACACATGAGGTCTCAAAACATCCAGAGAGGAAATTAGAGAAGCAAAAAAAAATGTTCATCTGTAACTACACATGGCACACCCAGACATTTTGCCAAGACAGGTCAAAACTCAGGGACAAATCTCATTTCATGTCCCTGTTGCTGATTATAGTATGATAAATAAGAAGGTGTTAATTACAGTTACCATGGCAAAACTTTCCAGTCCTTTATTCTTTTTGAGTGCCTTGCTCTGCCCTGCATTCATCAGTTCCAACAAAATCCATGTGTCTCTCCTCTCTCTTTTCTAAGTTTGGACTACAGCAATGGGTTACGCTTAGGTGTAATAGGCATGGCTATGGGAACAGAAGAACATAGAACTCCTTTATTTTCCTTCATAAGTGTGTGCCTGTTTCCTGTTCTTCCATTATGTCGTATGCTCATTACTCCAACTTCATGCTTCTTGGTCACTGATTAAATCCATAATCTTAAGTGTTTTGAACTGCTGGAATAAAACAGAGATATTAATCTGCACTGAAAGCTGTCCTTAGCACCATTTATGTTTTAATATACTGTACTGTTTCCTTCACTGTTACAGGTTATCTAGCATTCACCTCAGTTCTTCCACCTCTTTCTGTTCTGCCCATGATACGTCAGTGAGAGAACTACCAGAAATTTCACTACACCTCTCCCCTTTCCAAATCACTTATTAAATCGCACTGTATTCCTCAGAAATGAGTAAAGCCAGTCATATCCCTACAAAAGGATTTCTTCCATTACTATTTTTCTGACAGAAACAGATAAATCCGTTCTGTTTCTCTTCTGAAACCTAAGTTCCATTTAAAGCTAAGGGAAGGGATCATATACGAGTGGGGTTAGCTGCACCACCAAACTGAAATGGCCATGATGGTAAAAGTTAGCAACCCAACTTGAAAAGGCCGAAGTTGGACAAACTGCAGACCAGTCCTGAAGAGCTACCACATGCAGGGCAGCCCAGGACCAGGGCACTGTAATCCAAATAAATCTTGATTTACAAGAGTTGTGTATCAGACCATGAGACATCAGCCCATCCCATCACAACAGCATGCTTTTCCACCTCACCAGCTGTGCTGCTGACCTTTAGACCACGCATGTCGCCATGCAAGCTGAGCAACCACATTATAAATCACTGCAATAATAATTCAAGTGTAGTAATCAGTCCCTGAGTACTAAACTAATACTACTAAAAAAAGTTCCTGACTTTATTTAAATTCATTCCTGGAGGATCTGTGTAACCCAGGGTCTCCTTCCCCGATGAACATGTGAGTGCCATTATGTTTCTATTGTTCATTCACAAGTTTGACTAGTGTACAAATTTATTTCAAAAACACTCAAAGAAAAGCCAGAAAAAAGAAGCTTTTTGCCTTGCTCTATTTAAGATAGTTAGTTCCTTATGGGTAGATAATAGACAATTAAAACTCCCCAGCATGAGTTAACCTTTTACAAAGCAATGGGCATGCAGCAGACTTCAGCAAGAAGCAGCTGTAGCAACACAGTAATAGACACCCTCCTCTGTGTAGGCGGTCCCCACTCTGCACTGTGATGAACTGTCTGTCTGAATTGGGGTCTTTGGCTCCAGCATCTGAGATGCTCAGGTACCACCTGGACTTCAGTGACAGCAGCCCAGAGGGAAGGACTGATTTGTTAGTCAGTGTCTTCACATCTTTAAATCCTTCTTTCATCTCTCCAAACTGATAACTTCGGTTTCATTCATTACTTTACTTCTCTAGGAACTATTGATTTCTATAAACATGATGTTTCCACCTGCTTGACAGACTAACACTGACACCAGACAAAGGAGCACAGAAACAGCAACAGTTTACTGCCTAATCCAAAGTGCATCAGAATTAATAGAAAATTACCCATGGTCTCCAACAGGCTTTGGCTCAGGCCTGAGAGACAAAGGGGTTCTGGTAGCCATGAGTTATTTTTACACTATCTATCTCGTGTGGCATCCAACAGGACCCTGCTGTGGTACCTCAAGAAAGCAGTAAGCAGCTCAGGTTGTTCAGGTCTGTGAGGACGCAGCATCCTCTACAGCCATGGGAGAAAGGAAATCGTAAGACACCTGAAATAAGGTTAAATAAGGCAGCCACAGGCTACAGATAGCAAATGGAGCCAGGATCTAGCACTGGTGTGTGTCAACATGCACAAATCAGTCCTCACCACCAAATTCACACATCACTTAGAGTTCATCTAAAACCATAAGAAATGAGTTCTCCTGTCAGCTCTGCCCTGGCATCTTGTCTGTGACATTTGTGTTCCTGAGCCTCAGTTTTCCTGCATAATGAAGAGGACCTTCACGATGTGTTTCCCTGCCTGGTCTCTTTAGTTTGGTAGCTCTTTAGGACCAAAGCTGGTTCTTACTTTGAGAAAACAGAGAAAATACTTTTGCTTGGGACCTCGTCTTGATAAAGGCTTCTAGGTGCTTATCATAGTAATATTTGGCTAAGGAAATATGTTGAATAACTTTCCTCACTCCCTATTGGTTGTCTGCAAGTCCAATGCAAGACACTTTCCAAAAAGACTCTGAGGAAAATCTAAGCAAACAAAAGCCCATTTAGGCTTTCCCTTTCTCACCTGTGCAGACTATAATCCTCAGTAGGTCTGGATCATGGCATGTTGATGAGTATCTGTGTAGTCATCAGTAAGTGCCCACAACATGGCACTCAAGAAAGGGGCTGCAGCTTCATCAGTGCGTTCAATCAAGATGTAATTGCAGGAGCCATTAGATTGCAGACAGCTCCTGCACTCTGCTATCAAGATTGTAATGACACCTCTTGTTTTGCTTTTCAGCTATCATTTTGGTAATGAATAAAGGCTTGTGGAAGCATTCTACTTTACAGACAGATGACGAGCCAGAACGGAGGCTCTGTAGTGCAAGGAGGCACTAAAAGTTTATGAGAAAATGTATTTGGTGTGCACCTTTGGGATCTTGAGTGGTTTTAATTATGAAAAAGGATTACAAATCACATTTATTCCATAAGAGAAACATCCCTTGCTTCCTATATATGGGCCAATTGCAGAAATTCTATTATGTCAACTTCAAACATTCTGCTGAACAGGGAATGAGTAGAAGGACAGGTCAAGGGATGAAAGGAATGAGGAAAAGACTGAGAGAAAGTGAGTAAACCTGGTGTTCGCTGTTACCAGCAACTCACAAGAACTACGCCTGTGAAGTTGTGATCTGTCTTGTTAAACACTGAGCACAAATCTCAATGACACTGCATCCTAATTATGTATCTTCCCAAAGTTGTTAGACCTGAACGGTGCTTGTCAGCGTTCCTGGAAGTAGGGGGAATATTTGTAAAGGGAAGGGGGTTGCTCTGGGTTTGTTTCTTTTTCAGCTGCAAGTGAGAAGGTGCAATTTTAATTGTTTTATAAGCATGACTTGGCAGGGACAGAGAAAATATGCAAATGCCTTTTGCACATATAGTTTTTGTGCAGTAAAATGCCAGCTCAGCAGATTAGTATCTACCCTGACCCTGCTGCAGATTTCCCAGTTACTGGGACACATCCTTCCCTTTCTTTGTCCTGCTGTGAGAAGGTTGTCAAATTTGAGGAAGCTATCTTGGGTAATAATCCTGGTCAGCAGATTACTTCCTTGAGGAAACGTGGAGCCTGAAAAGATGGGCAGGCCACAAAATGGAAATTGTGCTGTGGCCTTTCTATGCTCTGCTATGTCTCCTCAGACTTCCTTTTTTTTTTTTTAATTCATTATACATTTCATCCATATTTTTAATGCACCTGGAGTTTTGGAGTGGCAGATAGTAAAAGAGAATAGATGGGTACTACTGTCTATTTATAATGCACTCGTCATTTACATAGCTAGGTGCTGTTAGTTTTGTGCTTACGGTGTCTTTGGCTCAGAGAATCAGCAGTTACTGCTATTTGCAGAAAATCTTGATGAATAACATAGTGGCAACAAGAGTACAACACTGATATCCCGTGCAGGGTTGTACCAATCCAGCCTGTTTCAGCATCCCTAATAAACAAAGAAACAAAGAAATCCTAACTGTGAAGCTCACATTAATTGGGACTGAAATATATGCTCTAGTCAACAACCATATACGCAGCTAGTTTACTTGACAGCTTCTGTCCCAAGCTGTGAAAATTTCAAGGCTGAGGTTCCCTTACAATCCACAGAACACTGAACACAGGTGATAACAAATAACGTCTTAAATAACTTCCTAACTTCCTAGATAACTTCCTAAAATACTCTACTTCTGTAATGCAGGGATCAGTGCTCGGAGCAAAGGGAACATCTCAGCCCGGTCACCCATTGGTCCTTCCTCTAAGACAAGCACGTATGCATCAGGCTGGGGTTGAGTGTCTTTGGGTTTGTAGGGTTTGGGGCTTTTGGCAATGGGAATATTTAGAGAGCAAATTTTGCTACAAGTCAGCCCAAATGAGGGCTCAAATGTGGGACCCTGATGAGGGGCTCCACTCCCTCGCGGTGATGTGACAGGTCTGGTCCTGAGCCTTTGCCCTGCCAGGTTCCTCCTGGTGGCAGGGGAGAAGGGGTCACACAGACATCAACATGGAGAATTAGGCTGCACTGCAGGAAGCTTGTGTTCATGGGACTCGGCAGATGGGCACAATCCTGCCACCAGGGCACAATCCCCTGCCATCGAGGAGGAGAAAGGCCATGGTTTGACAGTTCAAGCCAGGAGGTTGCTTAGCATTTTCTGTAAAAGACTAAATATTTTTATCTGGAAAAAAAAATGGGGTCGCACTTCTTTCTGGCAATATGGTGATCACTGTGATTTCTGCAAGCTGACGAATTTCACTGAGCCTCTGAAACTGGTAATTAACCATTTATTACTGGAAGGGGGGAACAAAGAGGAAGAGCAAATTGAATCCTAACTAGATTCATTGTCTCAACACTAAACACAATTACAACTGCTTTACTGGACACCTTAAATTTTCACCATCATTAAATAGACAGATATATCAACCACTTATTGAATACAGCCTAAAATGAGACCTTTAGTTTAGAAAAAGGCTGCTGCAGAGCCAGAGCTGCAGTTGCCCCCAGAGACCTGAGCCAAAACCCTAACAACTGGAGTCAATTAGCCCCTTCATGATTTGAAATTCAGGGTGCTCTGCCTGGTTGGGGTTACTCAGCTCTTCCCTTTCCCACAGAAGCAGATTTGGTCCTTCAATAGACTTCCAATGTCTTTGCCAAAAATGTGGACCCTGCTACATCTTGTCACATGAGAGTGGTAAGCCTAGGGTGTATGGGGATTACCTTCTAACAATCTTTCTTTAAAAGTTTAAGAGGTATAAAAGATTTAGAGGAGACCCTGTGCCATCAGTCCCAGGGCAACATCGTGACCTTCCCCACTTCAGGACCAAATGACCCAAACTCAGTGGATCAGATGTCAAATCTCAAGCCCCAGAGAGTCAGGGGCTGATGCAGAGCTGCATGGACCAATGCAGGTGACCCACACCTAGGTGGCAAAGGGTATATTCCCAGTATATTCCTCTGCAGTCACTGGAATCATGCTTATTGAACCAATATCTAAAGATTTATTCTCATTTCTGTACATCTTACTTTGGCAAAACAGTCACACACTTACTGAACGTTTAGTGCACATGTGAGTCTGTCTCAGTTCAGTTAAACACCCACTTAACTTTGAACATGAGGTTTAAATGCTTTTAAGATTGCTGGGCATCCAGAGCATATGCTTAAAATTAAATACGTGATAAAACATGTTGCTAAAGCCATAAAACAACCTAAAACGAACACATGCAGAAAATGTAAGTGCAGTAGAGCAAATAATAACAATAACACCAAAAAATTCCACTTGTTATTACCATGCTGAACTGAAACATATTGTGATACCCTTAACACAGAACCCAGGGGACTCTGGCATCCTACACCAGAACATGATCTGGGAAGAACCTGTTGTGCTCATGCACTCTCATTTCGGAGAACAAAGTCGTTCTTACAAAGCTGAGCCAGGACATAGGGACCTCCATTCTAGCCCTGACTTTGATGTTGCTCCACTGGAAAACTTGGGCTAGTTCCTTATGGCATTTTGCCTCAGTTTGTGCATCTGTAAAATACTGATCACCTTTGTAAAGCTCTTGTACAAATTGAATAATAAGCACAGCTGATCACCTCTCCATTTGTCTGCTGTGCAGTGGAGGTCAATGCAGAGACATCTAAACTTGTCCCATGACCAGAATAGCTGCATTAATTAAGAGGCTGATTGGGTGAAGCTAATTACCACCAAAAAGTCACAAGGAAGGGCTTCTTCATTCCAACACAATGCCACTTTTACACAGCTCTACTGCTTTCAAACAGCTCCATGGCAGCCAGCTCCTTAGAGGGTGCCCTGCACTTGTGCACGTCCCATAGTGATAGCCCTTCCCAGTGGAAGGGCCAAGTTCCATTGGCCCTAACTCCTCAAACACTTTTCTCACTATATCTGATAATATTTTTGCATCTATTTTGAAATCGAGTGAATGGGATCACCTGGCCAAACCGGTTGCAGAGCAGAAGAGGTGAGATGCAGGGAGATGTCATTCGACTTAGCTCCATCTTGCCTTGGCAGATGCTTATTGATCCCTATCTAAGCAGAGATAACCTGGGGGGAGCTGTGGAAATGGCTCAGCCTGGGGTGGTCTCAACACTGCATTACAATAAGAACCGAAACCCAAATGGTGCTTTTAACAAACAAAATGCCCTTAGTCACATCCCACCTCTATTCAGTGAGTGTGAGACTAGGCAACACAAAATAAACATTGCTACCTAAGGGGCCATAAAAGCACCAGAGATAACCATCCCAGATAGTGCAATCCATTCAGGCACAATCCTGCCCAGTCATTGAAACAGGATATTTAAGTCCAAAGTTTTGGGGAGCAAAATGGGGAATCTTCCAAAGATACAGCTGGCCTGTAGGAGATTATTCCCCACCTTGTCCAGGATGCTGTGCAAGGTAACTTCCCGGGATTGAGTGGCCTTACCTGAGAGAGAGGGTAAGTGATTTAATAACAGACGTATGATGTCTAGCATGCTCTAAGATCATGATTTGTGCACTCGCTTAAGGTATTCATATCTAGCACACTGGTGGTTTGTTTTGTTACTTTTCGGAATCACTTGTTGGGTGGTAATAGTGTATTCTGTGAATTGTTTTTTGGGTTTTTTTCCTTAAATTACAATAGTGCATTCTTCCGTTGTATCCATAAAAACTTGCAATAGTGGCGTATCAGACCTGTGAGTGAAGTCCAAATAAATTGTTAATTTGAACCTCTCAGTGAAGTCTTTTTCTCTCCGCCACACCGAGGTCTAATAAACTGTAATTGTTTTTCTTGTCCTGTTAAATTGATCAAGAGTAGACACTAGAGGGTGCAAAGACAAGCCCCAGGTGCTTCATACAGCTTTTTCCTATGCATAGGAGATCAATTCAGGGCAGATCAAAATTTCCCTAGCAGCCTGTTGAGCTGAGATCCAAGACTGCAGGTTAAGCCAACTGATACGTACTTCCAGGAGACAGTTTACACTCCTGTTGCCTTTTTGATAGGAGGATTGACAATTTCACAGATTCTTTCACTTCCATCTGTCTCAGCCTCTTTCTCCTCGTTACCCCCTGCAGAGAAGTAAATGAATTCAAGTCAGTGAGGGTCTTCACTGGTCAAATGCACTTAAACTGCCAGAGCCTCCTCAACAGTTAACAAGTTTGCATTGCTACAAACTTGACTAGATGCCTTGTGACACCTCCTCAGCAGGAGAGCCATTGGTCTTCAGCAGCAAGATTGACCTTGGACAGTCCACACTGACCTCCCACTGTGTGAAATACAGCAGAGATGCAGGCGATCTTGCTACGCAAGTAAACAAAGGTCAGATTCAATTCAATTTGTGTGACTGCTGCAACAGCCGGCAGAAAGAGCTTCGCTAAGCTTGGAGTGCAGTTCCTGAACAATCCACAGGGCAAAACAAATAAATTTACTTTTTTTTCAAAACAGGTGCCAATCAACTGATGGAAAAAATGTTGTTATTACTGATTATTATTTTGTATGAGTGCACAAAGAGATTTCTCTTGTGAATTGTTTCCATAGGAAGGGGAAAAATATGAAGACGACCTGCAGTTAACTTTACTTTGCAAAGCCAGACATCAATTTGGGATGAAATCTTGTGGCAAAAAAAAAAAAAAAAATCTAGTACTCAGGTTTAGAGCGTTTCCTGAAAAACACATCTTTTCAAGCAACAAAAAATCCCTCGGTATCTGGAGAAACAATGTGTCCTTTTGAGGCAGCTGAGTCTGCCCTAAAAACCACACAAGTTTCTCATTTTAATCAGGATTTGAGACCAGGCTGTTCTGAATGAGGGTGGGTGTGAGCGAGCCCACCTTCTTCCTTCATTTGGGCAACATGGGGAAAGAAGTAAGGACAAAAGCCATTTCTTTTCCTCAGAGTAAGCTTTGGAGAGTGGTGTGGGATTCTCTCTGAGGTATGCAAAATGTTACTGGTTGTCTTGTCAGTTAGTAGGAGTATTCTCTCTTCCTGGTGTGTTTCGTGTTTGTTTTGGTTTTGTTTGGGTGTTTGTTTGGTGTTTTTTTTGTCTGAGTGCAAGATTTTGGGAGAGTTTCTCTGGAAGTTTTGCTTTTCAGACAGATTGCTTCCCTTTTTTCTCCTTCTGTCTAAAAAACTGTTTAAATAAGCTTTTTTGGCGAAAGGATTTCTTTGTATTGCCTTGCTTCAGCAGTGAAACACCCTGTGCGGAAACTCTGAAGGGCATCTGTGCTCTCTATAGGGTAGTGAGGACACTTGAGGTTTGCACTTAGGAACAGCAAATTAGGACTCGGTGAATTAGGGCATTGAGTAACCAAGTATTGACATTCCAGGTAGCTCAGTCTAATGCACCTTCTTCTTCTATGTGAAGTTCATTTGAAATTTCTCAAGGCCTGGCAAGTGCCAGGAGTCCCACAAGTAGAGGCCTTGATGGTAAGAATGAGCTGCTGCTTCTTCATTTGCCTCCTGGTATCAATAAAGTTGAAAAAACAGGAGATGCCCCAAGATCCCTTACTCCAGTTAGAGCCAGAGGAAGCAGAGCAAGGAGATGGTCCCCTTTCTTGCTGTTATCTCCCCAGGTGCCTGAGCCCTCAGCATCACTTGCGCATCACTTGGTGGCCTGGCCTTTCTAAGCTTTCATTATACAACTGACCTTCTACAGAAGAAGGTTAATTTCTGGACCTTCCCACTTGGCACAGGCAAGCTTAGCATCTTAGCTGCTATAAATATTGTGAATCATAATACTTGCATAAGCAAGCTACTGAGGTGTGATCTAGGTGGAATTATTGAAAAGTGCAAAACTGTTTGGAAAAGTAGCTCTTTCGGTCAAACATCAGTCCGGTCCCATTCAATTCTATAGTAATGACCTGGCTGAAGGAGTAGTTGTGCTACTTATTGAATTTGCAGAGTGGTATCAGGCTGGAAGGGGCTGCCAGCACTTTGGAGGAATGGATCACTGTCAAAATTATCCTGAAATTAGTGGAGAAATAGAGGCAGAAAAATAACTCAAAGACAATGAAAAAATCTGGGGTTCTGTCTCAGCAGTCACAACTGGATCTGCAGGTTAGGAGGGATCAGAAAACTAAATTCAAAATGTTATACAGGAAAGTAAACTTTATTCTGAAATACATATATACAGGAGAGGTCATAAGAAAGACAAAAAAACCCTTTCTGGCACAAACCAGCAAAGGGTGATGCATCATGTCCAGTCTGGAACAGCATATTTAAAAAGGAAAAAAATGTGAACTGAGTGAAGAAAGGGGAAATAAGAACACAAGAACAGTCAGTGGACTCGAAAACGAGCTGTGGGGAAAATCAGAAAGAAGAGTTTTCTCAGTCGAGTGAGGAGAGGCACAACAATCTTCAAATAAATAAAAGTTGCGTACAGAACAAAAGGTTGTTGGCTTAAATTGTGACAAGCATGATTTCTGGGCTCAATTCAGTCACATAAGCAGAGATCTTTGAAACCGTTTCAGATGCTTCAGGGTATATGATACATTTCTACAAGGCTGAAAACATGACACAAGTACTACAGCAGATCAGACCTTTCTGGAGATGTAGCTGGAGATGGGCTGGCAAGATCAGTAGCCTTTGAGCACAGTACCAATTAGCTGGCTTCCCAAAGCTCCACCAGCCAGAGTGAACATCCCAACATTCACTTGGTATTCTCTCTCTCTCCTGCCTACAGGTAAGTAGCATTTACTGGGAAACCCATAAAACCTGTGCCAATGAAGCCTGCTAGAGGAGGATCAGGTATGGCCAACCAGACGTGAACTCCAGAACCCCCAGAGTATCTCCAGCCTCCATATTGTTGCAGTTGCAGGTAGATTGACAGGGATGAAATGTCTTTAGAACTACTATTTAGTACCAGACCTTATCATGGCTGCAGTGTGCAAGATGTGGCTCTGCAGTACGGGAATTTACCCCACAACAGATGTATTGGTTTGGTGTGACGGCTGTGAGCAGGGGCTGCACAAGGCCATGTGGATTGTAAGAGGAGAACACTGCGAATGTGTTCCTTACTCATTTGGATGGCTGCAGCTAGAGGATGATAAATCAATATATAGAGGAGGGGAACTGGACAGGACAGTTTTAGGACAGCTTCTGCATACTGGGAGCAGAAGCATGAACAGGGCACAACAACCGACCCTAAAATTTACTTTTCCTGTTCCAATGTTTCTTTAATTTTTATATTAACTCCTTTTCTCCCTTCTCCACTCTCTGGCCTACAGGAGGAGCAAGATAATTTGAACACAATTTTAAAAGAATATTTGCCTTGAGCTGGGAAAAAAAATGGAAGATTCACTCTGGTTCTAGAGGAAGAAGGGAAAGGAATCCACCATACATGGCCTTAATTCAAGCTATTAACATCGTTTCGGCTGTAATAGGGCTACGTCTTCTTCTCTGCCTTCTCATAATTCAGGCCAAAATGTTGGTGAGAAAAGGAAAAGGAAGAATTTATTTGAACTTTGCAGCCATCCCAAAACCTCTAGATTAACAAAGGTTTTTATGATCTGTGAAGCTCTCAAGGCCCAAGTCCTAAAGGCAGATTATGAGTTTCTGGCTAGCGATGGCTGGGGAGTATGACAGCTGCTTGGCAAACAGGGCAGTCGCACTGGGAAATGTCGGAGAGGGGGAGAAACTTGATGTGCAGAGACTGTTCAACATATGGTTACAGACAACAGTTGCTGATGCCTTTAAAAAAAAAAAACAAAAAACCTTTTTTCAGCTTCTCAGCAGAGCCAGCAGCATATTTCCTTTAAAAACAAAAACATAATGTTTGTTTCATCTTCTTCTCACTGCCAGGAGTCTCATGGTGTGCACGACTCCTGGTGCCAGGTTTGGCAGCTCTTAACAGCCCTGCTTGCTGAGCAAAACCTGCCTCCCATCCTGGGGAGTCTCATGTGGATTGAAATCAGGAGTCGCATCCCTGAAGGAAATCGAGGGCTTGAAAATGAGGCAGAAATTCAATGCCGTGCAGTCACTCAGAGGCTGCCTGTGGGCAATAATAAGCCTTACGCTGGCCCCTGCAAAGAGGAGAGAGCTTCAACTCCACTTTTTTCAGAAGCAGCAAACATTTCTCAAGGAGCAAAGCTCACAAAAATATTGGAATACAAGGCCCTTCCATCAGGATCCAAACAGTCACAGACCACCTCTGTCTATGCAAAAAGCTAACTTAACTTTTCCTCTGTTTCTTCACTGTCCAATTGGTGCATAAAGCCCTCTGGCAACTCTGTTTCTAAGATATTATTTAGTAACTCTGGCATGAAACATTGAGAGGAAAAGTGCCTATACTGGCTGAAGTAGCATCTGAGACTGAAAAGGCATCTAGGTCTTCTGTATATTTAATGTTTCAATCAGAAATACAGTCTCCATGCTTCAATTTAAAGACAGAGAAGCTTTAGTCTTTGCAATACTGTGGGCTGGAGATCACAATAAAAAAAAAAAATAAAAAAAAAAAAGACAGTTGGGAGGACTATCATAACCACTTAATTAGCTGCTAGATCAGCCACTGTAGCAGAGCAGGATTTATTTGGGAGACAAATGGGATTTCAGGTTTCTGTCTTACAGTTTTATGATTCTCATCATGACATAAAACAAGTAAAATAACTCAGAGTAAAATACCAGAATAGGTTTTGCACGATGGGTGGTTTCCCCTCCTTCTCTCACCATTTTCGCTTCTCTCAACCCACTCTCCTATTTAATGGAAACTCAGCACTTTCCAAAACTTTTCAAGTCTGAAATAAAAACTAAAAAGCCATTGCAGAAACATTTTGGGTAATAAAAAATCTGTAGCAAGTTTTCATGTTTCTGGCATGAATAAGTGTGGAGGGCTCACAGCATACTGAAGAAATACTTGTGCATCATGAATTGGCATCCTTTACACCGTAGGAAATACAAGGAGAAAGCTGGAAAAAAGACCAGAATTTCTTACCTGTCATTGTTATGTGGTAGCAAGGCGTGCGTGAGCTGTTAGTGCTTGCTTCAGAAATGGATGCCCAAGCCATGGCCACCCCCTGTGCTTCGCGTGTCTGAGCTGCCACACGATGCTCTGGCCCTCCGTCCATCATGGCTAGACCCAGTGCAAGGCTGTTGTCCAGTTGTACTTCTCACCTGATGAGCCTCATGTGAGATGTCACCTGCTGTCCCTGTGGTGGGAATATGTCACCCCTCGGAGCAGAGTACAGAAAGCCCAGTCTGCCCTGTAAATTACCCTGCAGCCTTTCTGCCTCCCTGAATGTTTTGACCATTGCACTGTAATTTTCCTCTGCATAATGCAACCTCTCTGCTCTTCTCAGATGCTGCAGCTGTATTAATAAGTCATGCAGTCTTTCTTCATGGGTTCACTCCTTCATGGCACCCCTTGCAATGGCCTTGAAAAGCAATAAGTTAATAATGCTGCAGTAATCTGTTACACACCCATCCATGACACTTATAAGCCAAAGGAGTCAGATTGCTCCATGAAGGCAGTCTTGATGCAGATGCAGCAAGAAGAGATGGCCTCACCTTTCAAATATTTACAGTGTCTGGATCCAAACTCCCGATGAACCAAGAATGGGAGAAGTACGCAGACCAATTTCAGCACTATGTGGTTGGGCATCGGGGTTAGAAGCAAGTGAAACAATGATGTGCAAAGATAAAATTTATTTTCAGTGTAACGTAGAACATGTGAATATTTGACTTTGGTAACTAAATGGGTCAAATCAATGACTTGGCTTTATCCTTAAAACTAATATCTATCTTTCAAGTCCATTCCCTAACTGGTTATTTTAAAGGGTAAATGCACAAATAGAGTTGTTTTTCTTTTCTTTTTTTTTTTTTCCTTTTTCTTTTTTAACTCAGGATACCTATACTGCTATTGTGTGGTGTTCAGCTGTGGCTTTTTTTTCCTGTTCTCACTGTGTTTCTAAATAACCCTACCTGCTGAAGAGCGATTGACACAGAAAATTGCTGTGCACGTGAAAAATCAAGTCTGCCTAGCCCCATATCCTGCCTCCTTGCCTCAGATCAAAGCAGATCTCTAAGGAAGAGGATATGTAATAATACCCAAGGACTCTTCCATCCTCCAGCAATGTGGAGCTCAAGGGTTTCAAATGCTTTGTATCGAATTGTTTGCAGTGGAGCAGGGTGCCTTTTTCTGCATTTTCCTCTGATATTCCTTATTGGAAATTTTTTCTGTCTGTCTTTCATACAAACTGCCTTTCTCTTCATTCATTCTTTGTTGTGATCCTCATTTGAAAAAGAAAATAAGCTTGGCTAAAGAATACTTTGGACAGAGTTAACAAAACAATTGGAAATTACCAAAAGATATTTTAGATACCTGATTAATCTGATTTCCCTCATGCAGGGACTTGAGGCTCTGTCATACACTTACTCAGCACAAGCTCCTGTGTCTTTCAGTGTGCTTGGTACTTCAGACTGGGCAAGAAAGCTAGAAACATCTTCACTGCTGCTTTCTAATTTGCAGCTGCTATCTTGGATGTTAATTCTTTGAAGAACTCTCTCTGTTCTCCTAACTGTTTGCAGCCGTTATTTCTGTCAACTCTCTAAGTCTCCCATTTCAAAATGCTTAAGAAACTACTCATTGGCAAGACATTGCTAAGCAGGTGATAGTGCTGGTAATTTAGGAGAACTATACTCATCAATGAAGCAGCAAAGTTTGGACCTCAAATAATTAAGAAATTACCCTCTGAAATGCACAGGATGCTTCAAGCTCCCATCAGCTTGTTCTCAGCTGGAAGCAATCCTGTTTCTAGCAAAATCTGCTTTACTACACGGCTTTCTAAATTTCAGATTTATAAGACTGCATTTATGACAGATCCCTGACTGCACAGGGACAAGCAGCAGTTAAAGAATCACTTAGTTTCACTCTAGGCTCTGGGGTGTATTTTGGAGCAGACTGGGGCAGATGAACAACTTTGACGAACGTGAGGATGCTGTAGGCCCATGTCAGCAGGTATGAGCACAAGGAGAAAATGACAGCCATTAATACAGCACCGGCTGTTAAACTCTAAATGAGCCTGAATGCAGTTCTCTGAAATGAACCTATTTCCTTTTTCCCCAAAGTGTAAAAGGTCTCTGTGCCTAAAGAAGAAGAGGGACGCTGTCACTGTCAGAGGAAGACTGCTATCTGGAGGTCTTTGCCTCATCTCCACTTTCCATTAATCAAGCAGTTTTTATGGGGAGGTCAGGAAAGGCTAGCGAAACAGCTTCTTCACTGCAGGGAGACAGCAGGGCAACACGGATTTTGATGGAAAAAATGCACATTGGGTTGACTGAAAGAATTTGTGGGTTTATAGTCTTTTGCCTTATCATTGTTCGTAATTTAAAAAAAGCCAGAGCATTTCAGTGACTTCTTTGCACGGTGAGTTTCTACGTTCCGCTTTAAAGCAAACTGGCTTTTCCAAGTTTCTCTTCATAAAAATCTTCAAAGTAGGTCTAAAGAAAAGAAGATCAAACGCTGAAATATCTTTCAGACTAATATAAACTTTTTTTTATTAAATGTTTGTTTCTGACAGATTTTTTTTTTTTAATCCTTTTACCATTTAAATAAGCCTTGTGTTGTATGTTTTTTGGGGGCAGAAGGCAGTGTTGCTTATTCCTGTCTGGCTACCAATTCAGAAATTAGCACAGCTAATTTCTAAAAGTAGGCTATTTGGCCCTTTTCCCCTGGAAAGTTTTGAAAGGACAGCTGTATCTCTGAATATGTGTTTGTATGAGTGCAGAGGGGGACTTTTCTGGGGAGTGACTTTTATCTCCGGCAGCTCTCTTTAGTGTCTTCCCTGCCTGCCTGGGAAGAACACAACTACGTGCAAAATGCTGTAGTCATGCCTGGTTGTGTTCTGAACCAACTACAAGAAATGTATTGTCATTGCACCACAAGTGCCTGGTGGAGGTTGTGCACTCACACTAATGAAGGTCTGGACGTGGATTATCTAAAGGACCCCTCACAAACGAGATGTCTGAATTCATAATCCTGTATCTGAATCTCCTTTTCTTTTTCTTCCTCCTGCTGGTATGCCTGACACAAAGGAACACAAAAATAAATCTTCCCAAGAGACCAGACTACAGCATCCTCTCTGTGTCTACTGAAAAGGACCATATGGTTTTATTCCACACCTTAAAATCGGCACCACGCTTTCAGTCTGCCTCCACAGACTCTGGCTCACTTTTTGAAGGGTTCTATAAAAAACCCTCTTAAGCTTGCTCCTTTATTACCGAAGAAATCGTGAAGTTGCAAAAAAAGGCAGGGAATTCAAAAGTAAGGCAAATGCACTGCTCATCTAGACCTAGATGTTGCCTGAGGGTTTCTGAACAGTGGGTGACTGTGGGTACTTCAGTGTGCTGTTGTCACATTGTGTCCCTCTGCACCCTGCATTTATCACTTCTCCTTTCAGTTGGTCTGTGTGCCACTGCAAAGGTCCATCCTCCCCCAGTCCTCTTTCTTTTTGTTTGCTGTTGTAAGGACCGTGTTTGCAAAGAGCAGTCTTCAAGGAGAGGCCTTTCTTTACACCCACACCCACCCCTTTTCTGCAATTCCTACTGGGTAAAATAGCACATCCTCAAGAAAAGGTGTTTCCTGCAGCCATTTAGAAATTCCCTTCACACATCACCAAAGGCAAGGAAGTACTTATTCTTCTTATTCTTTCTGTTGGCTTTGCCACAAATCAGTAGAGGCAGTCTGACAGGGCAATTGAGTGAAGAGGTTTCTCAGAGGTGGTACTATAAAGGACATTGCCCATTGATATAAACTACTTCTTAATAGCTTTCTCTGAGTTCCCTTATCAAGACTACGTGCCAAATAGCAAAGGTCTCACACTACAACAAAAAATCAGCAAGGGGTTCATCTTCTAGTTCAATTCTCCTGGTAAACACATCTTGAGCATCTTGAGTATGGTAGAATAATGAGATGAGGGATCTAAGTGGTGTTTAAGACAGGACCTGTGGTGTTAAACTAGCTCAGATACAAAAATAATGAGCAGTGATACTGAAAATCATTCTTGTGCTGAAGGACTAGACAAACAAGCAGACACACTTAGGCCTATAAATATCTCGTCAGCAAACTGTGCTGTGGAGGTGCCCCTCTTAGAGGGGCGCAATGGGGTTTGTTATAATCAAGGTAACCAAAAAGACTGTGGTATGATTACCTGAGACAGGATGAACAAAACGAGGCTTGCTGTTTTGATACTCTTTGGTTTGCCTGTAAAGGATCATTATAGCTTATTTTGTCTAGGAAAACGGGGTTTATGGACTCCTACTATCAGTCTGAAGGCCCAGACTCTCAGTCTCCCCCCAACAATATATTCTGAAAGCATCATTTGACTTTAGCTAAATTTGATAGAGGAGATGATCTCTCACATGCCCACCTTTAAACTGAAAGAGGATAGACTTAGATTAGATATTAGGAAGAAATTCTTTACTGTCAGGATGGTGAGACACTGGAACAGGGTGCCCAGAGAAGTTGTGGAGGCCCCATCCCTGGAAATGTTCAAGGCCAGGTTGGATGGGGCTTTGAGTAACCTGGTCTGCTACAAGTTCCATGAAAACCTGCGCCATGAAAAGAGAAGTAGAGTCTACAGCTATCCTCACCGACGAAAACACGGCAGGATGAACATGTCGTTTCCTAGACACCAGCAAGCTCAGTCATAAGTCACAAAGCTGTGCAAATAAGGTTTCATTCAGTGTGCTGCTCTCAGCAATATTTGTTTATCTAAATAAGCACATGTGATGAGATACTCTGTAGGAGACTCAGGGGCTAGGTGACATTCATGAGCAATCAGCTTCTCAATGAAGCTGGAATGTATGGACCTGTGATTAAGGTGGACAATCAGGGAACAGAACGTGAACTTTCATCATCGTGTCAGCTGCGTGCTCACAGGGCAAGACAGGCACTTTATTTTCACCTCTCTGTTCTGCCTCCGTATCCAGAAAATGGACACAGTCATTCAAGCAGAAAGAAGAATTTGCAATAAATGATGTATTTGACTTTGGTCCTTCTGACTTACGAAAAAGGAGACCACAGTTTGCATTTTTGAATGGATTTAGTGTGTATCCTCTGGGATACCTCCTTTGGTCACCCTGTCACATTCTAACAGCTCCAACAAAGGGAGAGAAAAATGAGCAAAATCATAGAAACATAGAATGGTTTAAGTTGGAAGGGACCTTAAAGACCATCTAGTTCCAACCCCCCCTGCCCTGGGCAGGGACACCTCCCACTAGGCCAGGTTGCTCAAAGCCTCATCCAGCCTGGCCTTGAACCCTTCCAGGGATGGGGCACCCACAACTTCTCTGGGCAACCTATTCCAGTGCCTCACTCCCCTGACAGTAAAGAATTTCTTCCGCATATCTAATCTAAATCTCCCCTCTTTCAGTTTAAACCCATTACCCCTTGTCCTATCACTACACTCTTTGATAAAGAGTCCCTCCCCATCTTTTCTGTAAGTCCCCTTTAAGTACTGAAAGGCCACAATAAGGTCCCCCTGAGCCTTCTCTTCTCCAATCTGAATAGCCCCAATTGTCTCAGCCTGTCTTTACAGGAGAGGTGCTCCAGACCTCTCGTCATCTTTGTGGCCCTCCTCTGGACTCACTCCAACAGGTCCATGTCCATCTTGTCTTGGGGGCCCCAGAGCTGAACATAGTACTCCAGGTGGAGTCTCAGGCAAGCACAGTAGAGGGGTAGAATCACCTCCCTTGACCTGTTGGCCATGCTTCTTCCGATGCATCCCAGGATACAGTTGGTTTTCTGGGCTGCAAGTGCACATTGAAACACTGAAAATGTTTCACCCAGAATCTGAGCAACGAAAGTTGGGTTTGTCGATCTACTGTAAGACCCCAGTGACACTCCATAGACAGAAAGAGATAGCTCTGAACCCAAAAATAACTGGTTAAAACATGAGGCTCCATTTGTATCTCCAATAAACCTCTTCAGAGATTATTTCACGTTACCATAAGCAACTCAATTAAATTCCAGTTAATAACCAAAAATGGTCACATAGATACATCTTTCCGTGATTATTTAATTAATTAAGTATTATGTGCCAATTAAATGCCTAATACCATCTCTTGATTTACCATATTAATAAGCAATATCTGTGTAATTAGGTTGGTTATGAAACTTCAGGCCCATCTAGCATTCTGGAAATGCAGTCTTTCCAAGAAGATGCAGTTTCTTTCTCTTTACCAATTCAACTCTAAGATCAAATTATGCAGTGATATAATGCTATGTCATCAATGTAATTATGCTGACACAGAAAATCACCTTCTGATCTTACATTCAGCTATTTGAGAAATATTTCTGAATTTAAGCATCTTCATTTATGTTTTTTATGCTTCAAAATAATTTGCATCTGTTTCTGTGGTTCCCTAAAGTTTAGAGTGGATATGAACCTGAGATTGAAGAAAATCACCTATAACAAAGGAGCCTGACTTACTCCATTGACTGATCATTTGGCCAGCTTGGTTCCCTTTCCTTCTGCTGAGCACCTGAGGGGGCAGATGAGACTTGGTTGCTCCATGCCTTGGCTTTCAGCATTATAGCCCCATTTCTTTTTTGCAAACCACTGCCAAAGCTGTGTTGATTTCTGCCACATTCCTAGAAAAGTTTCCTCCTGCAAGCAGCAGACTCTACCTGCCGGTACAAAGGAGTGGGATATAGGAAACCACCTCCACAAATCAAGCTGTTGAGTAATCCCAGTGCACCAGGCAGCATGAACGCTGGCTGCTCCAGAGCAGGGAGGAAGTCTAAATTTTAATGGTAATGAAGGTGGGCAGAGAAGAATAAATACTGTCAGAGCCTGCTAATTATGAAAAGAGATGGATGGCTGCTGTAAATCAGTGTGCTGTGGGGAGAGAGTCTTGAGACAGATTAAGTTATTATTCATACTGGTGCTGTTCAAATAAATCAATGGAAATTCCATCAGCAGCAGGTTCCATTTTTGTTTTACTTCTTGATTTATGGGTTATGCCTCTGGTCTTTTTATCAGAGTCCCCTTCTGCTTTATTCCTAACAGGTATGTATAATCTAATCTGAAGCCACCAGATACTTCCTTGTGCAAAAATATTTTCATAAACAGCCCAGTAACAGGAGAATTCACAGGGCAAGCTGCTTTTTATATTTCAAACCCTTTCAAAGTACTTTACTGCATTGCTCTTTGCTTACATTCCTCACCAGAAAAGCAAAGATTAAAATAGTAATTTCTTCCGCGTTGTTTAGCCTGGTCTTCTAATCAAATAGTATCAATGCAGTCACTCCATGTGACTCAGCCCTTGCACAGCAGATTTTTCTGATTTTTTTCACCAGTTTCAACCAAATTTGGTGAAGGATCAAGGTCTCAGGGACGTTGAGTTCCTAGTGGAATGAAAATAGGCAGTTAGGTAGAAAACCTCACATGTCTTTATGAGGAAAGTATAGCGTCTCCAGCTCAGATATATTATGGATAGAGAAGAACCTAAGTGGGAAACAGCCAGGCACTCAAGTCCTGAGCTCTGACACTTGTAAGATTATTTGCTTGCCTATTTAGATGGAAAATTCTCTGTAACACTGTCTGTTTTTCCGTGTTGATGTACAGCATCTTATGTGTTGCAAGATTCTCTAAGCACTGTCATGGGAGAAACAATAAATGACCCAGAGCATGGTGGCAGAAAGGCCAAAAACATTGCATTGCATATTTAATCTCTGCTTGAGTTTATAATTACATAAGCTTATCTATCCCACCATCAATGTCTCAGGGTCTAAATATAGATAATGCTGTGAAGTCTTGGTGGGTAGTTACGTCTACAATTTTTTCTAATGATGGCCCAGATGCAGGGGAAAACGCATGGCTTGTGTAGTCAACAGGCAGTGCCTGGACAGCACAACGGAGCATGGAAAGTAGAAGCATTTCAAGGGTAACCTGAAGAGTTTGACAGAGGGCAACCAGCCACCTCTGTTGAACAGACAGTCATAAGCAGGCAGTGATGGGGCACAGACTCCTTTAAACAAGAGCAAGCTAACGGTCCGGGCACAGATGGCGATCAATGAAGGTAATGGCTAGGGACCAGCTCACATCTATACAGATCTGGGTTATCATCAGGCAGGTGCCTGATGAATGTGTACTTGAATGGTCCAACCTTTACCTGTTAACAACTGTTTAAAATCACCTTTGACTACATTATAAGAACTATGATGCAGACAGCAGTAAAACTGGATGGAAAGCATTTATCTGTTCCTGTCTCTTACTAGCTTGACGGAGCCATTCTTACTAATCAAAGAGCCTGCCATACTCTGTGTGCTGCTACCAAGGGCCTTATTGCTTTGCAATTGTAAAAAAATATTTTGTACATTTCAGCAGTCCGGCGTAGTGTGTTTAGATGCCCTGATCCCAGCAGAGTATTTGCAACCCGGTAATTGCATATCATTACCTTCTTTTGTTGTTGATGTTGTTGCCTGTGCATTAGTTTACCTGTGGCTTTGGACCACTTAGTGTTAGAAAGGGCTATCTTTAATGGTCTTCTCTCCAATGGTTTGTTTGAAGCAATGCCCATACATCTTTGAGCCTTGCAAGTAAAGCAGCATGCCGCAGAGCTTAATTAAAGAGGAAATAAAAAAAGAAGTCTTTCCCCAGTGAGCTGGCTGAGAGAGTTGCATACTGTTGAAGCTGATGGGACGAGATTGATTATCTGATGTTAACAGGCAGAAAAAGGAAACTTTTGACAGAGGTGGGAGAGCTGTACTTCATTAGGGACAGCACCATTAAAAAGGACATTCACTTATAATCGACTCAGGTTTTTTTATTATTTCTGTATCCAGCAGTGTTTTAAAGTAATTCCCATCCTGCCTCCTGCTGTAAGCTTGGAAGTAAAAGAAGCCAGTTTTATACATTAAAGCAGTACTAATAGTCCCTTTTCTCTCCCACGAACAATTAGCATGGGACCACCAATACTGACAGGTCATGGCTGTGCTATTTCTATCAAACATCAGACCTGTGCTGGAAAAGATTGCAGTATCTCATCCAATTAGTCTGGAAAAGGCACTAGGAGATGTCTTTCCAGATGATTCCTACTGACAGACAGGTCCACTATTTCCCATTTTCTGGAGGTGCCTACACAAGGATTAGTAGTCACCATTTCCGAGCCCTCAGGACTTTCTTTGGTCTCTGTAAAGGCAGAAAGCAGCTGCCCATAGGATTTTGAAATGGTTGTACAAGGCAGTTTGTAATTCGCCAATGACAATAGAAGCATGACTGTTGGAGATATTCCTTTCTCTCCAAAGTAGCAAAGCACTTTTAGAAAAGACATTTTTGCTGAAGAGAATGCCACTGTGGATCTACAATAAACGCTGAAAATCATCCTTGAACCTGCTGGTGCCTGGGCTGTCGTGGCAGAGGATGGACACCCAGTGAGTGCCGGCTACACAAACCAGTTGTGCAGGGGGATCGCTCCTTGTGCCCACATCACGAGGCAATTCCCAGCAGAGCTCCCTGTGCACATGCTTCTCTATGATCATTTATTCTTGATAGGAGTGACATCCTCTCCTTTGAGAACTTCCTTAGTCCAACATTAGGTGTCTGGCAATTTACCCCAAGAGTGTGAGGATCTGCTCTATCTTCCTTGCTGGCCAGACACATGAAAGGGATGGTGAGGGTTAGCCTTGGGTGATCCAGCTGGTGAACCTAAGAGGAACCTGGCAGCTCAGGGTGTGCTCCAAGGACAACTGCACTGCCATGTGGATGGTCTCTGTGGGGTACTTGCTTGGCAACCTCCAAATCTCCCCTCTGTCTCTGCAGCGCAGGGTCTCTCCTGCAAGGACACCCACCCTGCAAGGACTCACAGGATGGGCTGGCAGCCTGAACCCCTGCTGAGCTCAGGCTGCCTCCAAGAGAAATTTGGAGGCACAGTAACCCAGTTCTTTCTGCTCTGTGTACCCAAAGCCAAACAGCGCCTTGGTGACTGGACTTTTATGCAGCCACGAGCACCAGAATAAAGGCTGTACCTGAGCAGAATTATAGTATTTCACAGCAGTGGAACCACCAGCCTTTTGGCTGTAGTTGTCCATAACTCATTCTTTTCCCTCGGAGGCAGAACAGGCCTCAGGGTGGGTGGCTAATCATTTTCCTTAGGTGACAGTAACTTTGGCCACAAAACCATGCACAGAAATACTCGGATGGGTCCTCTGCTCTACCAGCAAGGCCGCCTCTCTGCCCACGGTTACTTTTCCGCTCTGTCTCCCAAATCCTCACCTTTAATAGTACGTAAATTGGAGTTAAGTCCTTCTCTTGACATGCGCTACCAAAGGGAAGATATCTCCCTCTTCTTGCCATGTCCTTACAGGGATGCTTTCCCACACCCATGTGTTGCCCACACAAGCCAGATAATTATGCTGAAGCTGCACCTCCAGCCCTCCACGGTCATATGGATTAACAGCCCATGTGGCTTTTTCTCTTGGTTCCTATCGGCTAATCAAGAATATCTGGTTTTGTATCATTTCACAAATATCCCTCCTTTCCCTGGGATCATTTTAGCTGCATAATAATGACCTGTAAGTGCCAATTGTAATATTCAGCTGACCTTCAAGGTAAATTGTGCTTTGCATTTGCCTTACACACTTTCATAGAAACATAATCCGCTGTCTAACATAAATGACCATTTCCAAAGAACATAATGGTTCTGAGCGCAGACAATAACTGGCTGCAATTTGCTTCATGAGCAATTTTATTTACATCGACAGCAGAAGAACTAAATTGAAAGGTCTGCTCTTTGACTGTGGCTGTATCTGTGCTAACGCCAAAAGTCTGTTCAGCTTCAGGAAATCAATTCACCTTTGATTTATCCCTCTGTATTATTAACACAAGAATAATACAAAATATAGATTTCCTGCCCAGATGAAATGTGAATGTCTCTCTTCATGCCAAGGCAAGCACCACCCAAATTATTGAGGAATAACCATTTGATGGTGGGAGGGTGCACCTCTTAGAAGGGCTGTGGATAGGATTCATACAAATGTAGCTAGCTGGAGACAACCGCCACGCAGGGATGCTCAGGGTGCCCTGTGGCGTTGTGTTGTTTGGCTATTGGGTCATCTTCATTGTATGCTAAAGGTAGCCCTGCGGCAACCTTCGTGGTCAGATTGGGCTGCCACATAGACCGTAAGTGGCAAGCTAGGTTTTAGATGTGGCTGGAGTACACTGCCTGGAGCAGGCTATGTATGACACCCCTGTGATGCCTAACATTGGGAAGGATGTATTGCACTCACCGTCTTTCAGAATGACAGAGGTCACCTTGCAGAGCAATACAAGCAAAGCCACTAGACTGCACAGTCTAAGCAGGCTACTCAAGTGGACCAGTACTTGCCTGACATGGAACTGGAGTGGGATCTCTCAGGCTCATAGTTATCTCTCGATAACTCTCCATTCCTGGTGGGACTTCATGGCTGCAGAGGGGCATTGTCTTGATGCCAAATACACTCCAATTTTTAGAAAATATTCCTCTTTACATGTTTATATTACTTTTTTTCCTTAATCAGAAGGATAAATCATGGGGTGCTGCACAGAAATTAAAGGAGACAGTTTGCCATTTTATTTCCACAAAGATACTATATGAGAGACTCCACGTAGTCCCAGTCCCAAAGAACCTGCAAATTATGTAGAATGTGAACAGCATGTAAATAATGTAGAGAACAATCATAAAAGCTTTGTGGATTATTCAAGCAGAAGGAAGACTGTGATGTCCATTTTATGAGTGGGAAGTGGAAGCAAAGAAAGACTAAATGAGTTAACCAAGGTCTTTTGGTAAGTATGTCACAAAGCATTTTAAGTGTTAATCTAGTACATTAACATGAAATCCATTGTTGTGAGCCATAACCTAGTAATAGTGGGGGTGCTGAATTTAGGAGTTATTCCAATTTACCCCCACTGAAGATTTGGCAAAGGTGAGGGAAATCACATATGAAATTGTATCTAGATTTTGCTATGATGAAAGTCTATGAAGAAATAAGCCCAGACAAATTCAGGCTAACTGAGTCACAACAATTTGCTGGCTGACACCATTGCTAGCAGAGCACTAAAGAAATATTAAGTGCCTCAAGGTCAGGAGAAAGAAGCTTTCATTGTGAAGGCTGAGAAAGGGAGATGAAGCCTGTCTCAAGTGCTCCATCAGCCCCTTGGACAAGACTTTGCAAGTACCCTTTCACCTCTGTCACAGGGAGTGATTGAGAGCTGGTGGCAGTGGTGTGAAGGTGACACACAGCAAAGAGGAAAACAAGAAAAGGAGCTCCATGCAGCAGTGACACTTGCACATACAGTCATGGGCTGATGTACAGCCTTACTTACTGGTGCCTCTTATGCTCTGAAAAAGAACAATAAAAATAACTGTTAATAAAAATAAATATACCTTAATTCAATAGTGGCCTAATAAAAAAGTATAGAAAAAATATATTATTGAGTTTCCTTTTTTTTTTTCCTCCAGAAAGTATATAAATAGCCATAAAAATGTCAGTGGAAGAGAGGGAGGTGAGAGAATAAAAATGAAGCATCTGGTGATAACAAGAAGTTTATAACCGGAACCCCAAGACTTTCTGTTTTTATCTTGAAGGCAAATTTGCACCACAACATGGAATACAACTCAGAGAGACTCCAGAGCTAGCGGCAGCAAGGAGGAAGTCCTGTCAGATTCTTCATATTCTCCATAACCCCATGCTAACACAAAGTTGTGCTAGACGGTGTGGTTATAACAACAGTCAGCTCAGCAATCCGTTGTCCCAGGGAAAGCAGCTATGGCATGAGGAGGTGCAGTAAAGGAGGAACGGAAGGACAGATGAAGCAGGGAAGCAACAGTGTGCCTGGAAGAAGGGGAAGGGCGGTATTGGGCAAGTGCTTAGGAGGACCTCCAGCAGCATCATGTCAGAGGCCACACAGCTGTTTGCTCGGGGAAAGTGGAAGTGAGCAGGACCAGATAAAATCGCTGGGTTGGCACTGAACGTGGTCACCAGACCAGGTGTTGCACCTCATGCTAGGCTAGCAAGGTCTGGAACAGCTCATTCTCTGCTCTGGAGTGGGATTGGCAAGGAGAAGATCTCCAGGGCTTACAGAGAGCGAACCATCCCACCAGGACTTTGTCCCTAGTGTAAAAGCTCCTGACTCACATGGACCCTCCTGGAGCTAACAGTTCATGAAAGCAGCCCATAGTCCTGGCAGTCCTTCCCCATCTGAGTTTTACCCTGGAGTGCTAAGACGCTACCTGTGTTATTTCTGAAGACAATTATTGATCTTATTACCCACACCCCTGCAGATTTACTTCAGAAAGATTTCAGAAAAATGTTTAATAATTACAACCAAATTACAACCAATCTTTTTTTTTAATACGATTAAAACTTTGTATCTAAACTCAAAAGGTAAACATTTGCTGGTTTCCTCGATGACCATTTTTATTTTTATTTTTTAGATCAGCTCTATTGTCAATTAGCCACTCTTCCGACATGAGGATTCTGACAGCAGGAATTGGAGAGATTCGCAATAAATGCCTCCAATTTAAAAGCAGAAAAACACAGCAGGAACAAGTGATGTCCAAATTATGAAGACCACTTCAGTTCAGACCAGGATGGTAATCATGGTTCCATAGAGGGAAGGAAGATGTGTGTCCTACCATTATAATAAGACATTATGCTATCATACATTGAATATGTATTCCCATAGAGGGACTTTTCTTTCATCAGGCCTTCAATTTAAAGGGCTCTGCCGTATCAAGAAGTGCTGTTCATGTCTCAGCAATGCTGCATGATTTAGACATTAGATGCAATCAAATCTATTAAGGAGTGTAGTTTAATAATCCGCATCTTCTTTCACTTCATTTTGTATTTATTGCCACAGTATGCAGCAAATGCGAGGCATTTCAAAGCTAACAAGATTCAGAAAGGTATGAAAGAAAAAAGAATTGAAGATGGTTTTGTTTTGCTGGTTTCACACAGTTCATAATGGGACACTCTGCACAGCATGAGGCTCACAGAGCTGGGCTCATTCTAAGGGGAAAAATAGTAAATGTGTAATAGGTTTATAATCTGTGAGATACAGCTCAAGTGCCCTGCTTTCACCAGATGGGTCCTGGAAAACTTTCCTTTTTTTCCCTGTTTCAAGACACACTCATACACGTATGGCTTATTAAATCTTTTTGAATCTTGTTAAATTACATTAAGGGGAGGTAACCAGAACAATTCCTGTGCCTGCAAAAGGTTTAACCAGTGCTGTGCCCTGGCCTATCCACCAGCAAAGGACAGCTGCATTCCCAAAAATCTTAAGGGCAAAAAGCTGTTGCAGCAAAGCATTTAAAGAATGTCTCAGCTGTGTTTGCATCTCATCGCAGCTACTTATTTATATATTGTAATGCACTTTTTGAGCCTCAGCTGCAGAGCTCTAAAGGAGTGACAGTGAAGGAATAGGAGAAGAGCGGTCTCTTTCCCATGGACCTGCCTGAGCACTGGCTGCTCTGGAGGAAAAAGGGTCCTGACAGCCGAGTCCCTGCTTCCTTCCACTGCTCCATAGGTACCTCTGGGTAACTATTGACATCAGCAGTGTTTCTACCAGTTTTGCACCCACCTGAGGGGAGAGCAGCATGAATAGTTTCTGATCACTCCCTGCTGAGCTGGATTTGATCAGGTGTCCAACAGGAGAAAGCCTCCATCCCACCGGAGCGATCAGCACCTCTGTTTCAAGCCATTTGCTGGCAAAAGCAACTTGGAGCAGGTGGCCAGTGGGTGCCTCTGAGAGGCCAACATCTTCAGGTCAGCTGCAGCTGCACGCTACTCATCCAAGAGCCATAAAGTTGGGGATTCTCCTTCTTAGCCAAGTCATGCCATAAATATATTGAGGGGGTTGTTTTGCCACCTGCTCCCATTTCCTCACATCCAATAGTGACATTCAAAACAACTGTGCTATTCCTCCACAAAAAAAAGAAGCTTTAATAAACAGCTCATTGAGCTTTGCTGTCAATAAATGGCAGCATTGTGAAGTATTGATACAGAAGCTCAGACTGAGAGGGAGGACAGGAGGTGCTCACTGCACTTTACCCTCCTGCCAAGTGTGGTCAGGGCTGCTATTTGGCCCCGTGGGACTTTCAAAAGAGAAAGGGCAGTTGCGAGGTTTCTGCTGAGCTTCCAGCCTCCAGAAATGCCAACGCTAAAAAAAAAATAATAATAATAATGAGTCAATCTTAAAGCAGTGGGGATGCGCAAAGTGGAGAAGCCTCTTCAACTACTGAGGCCATCTCTCTTGAAAGCCTAGCCAGCAGATTTGACTTCTGCATTTAAACACTTCCCCAGCATAACAACATGCCCAAAGTCTGCTACCAAACAGGTTTTAGCACACAGAAATCTCCATAGTAAATTACTCGTGGCATCTTAACCTAAATGAGCTCCTTTTGTAGGGGTTTCCCCAGAGTGATGCTGGAATGAACAGAGTACAGGACATGAGTTCTCCTTCCACTCTTACAGCCCAGACTTGGAGGTACACGTTCCAGGGGACATAAAAGGGGACTGTAGCAATCCCTCAAGCTACAGTGCAGGGTAACACACCCCAGTGATGCATGGTGGCAATGTTGCCATTGCAGCAGGTAGTTCCCACCACCATGATGCTGGCTGAGCCATGTCATGGGGCTGGACAAAGGAAAGGTGTGTAGGACAAAGGAAAGGTGTGTAGGACAAAGGAAAAGTGTGTACAGCACCATCCATCCGTCCGTCCGTCCATCCATCCATCCCAAACTGCCACAAACAAGGAAGACACATTTTCCTGGGAAAACAGCCCATCCTACTCAGTAGCTTCCTAATTCCTTCTGGTTGTAGTTGAATGCCGTTTCTCAGGAGACCCCATCTAGCCAGTAGCTGTTTGCCTCAGCATTCACAGCCTTTCTTATTTGCAGTTATTTCAGTTGCTGCACCTCCATGACAGGGCTGATAAATTCAATTCTGATTACAGAGAGACTGGATGATAGCTGAAAACGAAAAGTACAAGCGATCCTGACAGTGCCTCACCTCAAAGAAAAGAAAAGGCAAGGTAGGAAAATGTTCTTGAAGCAATCTGGTGGAAGGGAGCTGTTACTGAGCCACTGCATTTACCAGCATTTTCCAAAGGTCACTCGCATCCTCCACCTTTCTGCAGTCTCTCATAGACCATTTGTGGTTCAGATAATACAGCCTTCACTGGGCTCTCCACCTGTCTCGGCAAAACCTGATTGTATATATTTTCCTTTTGTAGACATTTCCTCTCCTTGTTCTCTTCCTTACCTCTATTCTTTCATTCATCTCAAGCTGGTCAAAACTGTTGCGTAGTCAAGGGCAGCTCTTATCCCAGGAACAGCTGAATCTGATCCCACCAGAACTTCATAAATGTCATTAAAATCTCTTTGCTGGTCTTCCCTGATAGTGACCTGCAGTTGTGGTGTCCTGCAACCGATGTCTGTGAGAACAGTAGCATACAAAGCAACAGTATCTCTAATTTGTTATTGAGATAAGACTAGCAAGACAGTATGTTGTGGTTTTGGCCAAATTGGCCAATGGCTGGCAACAGGTGCTCTCCCCCCACCTCTCATACACGGAGAGGAGGAGGAAACATAGAGAGAGTTACGAGTTCAGAAGAAACTAAACTACTTTAATGAAATATTAATAATAAAATATAAAGGAAATAATGAAATAGATATAGTATATACAAAACCATATTAAGCTCCCAAGATGAAGTCACTGGCAGGCACTGGGGAAGTCCCAGGCTGGACTCAGCAACGGGTGGCAACTGGATTCCAGAGCTTGAGTCAGGAACACATAGATCGGGATCAAAGGCAGACAAGCAGACAGGGTCCTCCTCAGATGTCAGCCATTGAAGGAAGAGACTGACCCTTTGATCCCTCAGCTTTTATACTGAGCATGGGGCAGATGGGATGGAATACCCCTGTTGGTCAGTTTTGGGTCACCTGTCCTGTCCGCTCTTCCCCGCAGATGGGAGCCCTCTACACTTTTCCATTTCTGACCCTCCAACGGGGCCAATAACAAAATTAGCTGACCTTGGTTGTTACAGCAATAAGTATAAGCAAGAGCCTCTCTGCATACCATTCCTTGGCACTAACTGTAAACATTGGTCTTATCACTCTGAGAACGTACAGTTTTTGGCACAACATGCTGTTACTTTCAGAGAGTTAGAAGAGGCCTAGCTAAGAAGTAAAATTACTGAACAGAAAGTTGGTTCTGTTTTACCTCAAACCAGGACACAATAATATTTAGTTATCGTCAAATATAAAACTGAAAAAAATGGCTATTTCCTTGCACGATGGAATTCTCCTATTCACACCTTTTCATAGTCAGCCCAGTTGCTGCTCTACAGCATGTCTAAACATTAGTTGAAAAAATAGTATCTATGGAAACTTGTTGCTACAGGTAACAAGATTTCATACACATCTATATATTTACATATATTTATATTTGTAATAATATTTACTAATTTATTACAGAGTTCCCATGCGTTTGTATGCCTGCACAGTAGCCCTTGGTGGGCATTTTGCTGGCTGCCCTCAAGCTTACAGACAGGTAAGTAGCAACTTGGGTTGAGTTTGGAAAGAGGCACATAAGAGAAAGTTCAAAGTCCTTTACAAGGGAATGTCCATTTCCAGCTCATAATAATGTTTTCAAATAGTCTGATTTTGTTAAGTATTATTTTGATACTGAATAATTTATACTGATCTTATTTCATATAGTACTGAGCTCTTAAACCTTTGCATTATACATGCGCGTGTGTATGTGTGCACACATAAAAAATTCTACTACAAAATTTTCCAGTGAGATGCCACCAGCTAAAAGGTATTAGAAACACCACTTTGTGTTCCCTTGCATGAATGTCATGGTTTAGCAAAGCATTCAAACATATGCTTAGTCTTGGAAACCTCACTGTGTGACCATTGCTGGGTCTAGGCTTGAACCAGACCAAGAGTAGTGTCTTTGTCAGAGTGTCTTACGGGCATATGAGCATTATGAGCTAAAAAGTTATGCCCCTCTTTGATTCACTCCAGGATTTAAGAAAAAGACAGTGAAAAAATACTTATACAATTAAATATAAACAAAATACTGCATCTTGTGTCTATTCCTGGTTCTCACCATTTTAAAGAGCTCTGTGGAGCCCTAAGATCCTGTTGTGTTGTTACACAAAACGCAAGCATCAGAATGGGTGCGTTAACGGGATTGCTGTTCACACAGATGTGTGAAATAGTCCTCCTCTGCCCTGCTGCAGTACTGCACCCAGGTTTGGAAACTCTTCTTTGAGAAAGATGTAACGTAACTAACTTAAAAATAGTTGTCAGCAAAACAACAAGGATCACCAGGTATCTAGAAAGTCTGACTTAATTTGGAAAGACTGAAAGAAATGAACTGGTTTAATGATTGAAAAAGGGAGGAACTGGAATAACAGATTTCACATGCGCTGAAGGTAGCTGCCGAATGAGTCATGAATAAATAAATGCATGTCCACTGTGGATAGAAGAAGGTATTGGCTTAAAAGCCAGCAAGGAGGATTTAAGTGAGATATCAAGAAAAAGCTGGCAAGGCCCTGAATAGACTAACATCTCTCAAGAGCGTTTCAGGTAAACCTGATTCTGCCTTGAAGGTGGGTCTGGGTGAGGTGATGTGTCACTGTCCTTTCCTCCTGCATTTTTTACTATAGAAGGTGGTACACTTTGGAGAAAATTATGTCCTAGAAATGTTTTTCCAGACACTTCTCCAGCCACTGGAAGTAACATTACTCTTTGGCAGTGCCAAAAGAGACTGGCAAATTCAATAGCACCACTTTCCACTTTCGTAGGCTGGGATTTCAAGGGGATTCTAAAGTTACTCAGCTTCCTCAGTCTTTCAATGAGATTTGGAACTTTGAGTGCTTCTGATTTTTTGTTTGTTAAAATAAAATTGCAATTTCAGTAATAAAGGCATTAATATTAACAACATCTTGTCTAAGTAGCAGAGCAGTGGGCAGGCTTCCACAACACCTCTGTTCTGGTTCATTTTTTATCAAGGACACGTCTTGATGACTAGGAGGGCATGGTCGTGTGGGTCCAGACAGTAGGAAAAGCCAGTCCTGGTGAGTCCCACATGAGTTACTAGGTCTTACTTTGCCTGGTTGGAGTGTGGCTATGAATGCTGAGGATCATAACCAGCTGCAGAACCAATTGTAGAAACAGGACGCAACAGAGTTGGACACTGCAAAGACTGAAGTCCGTTTCATGACTGACCCTGGGGTTTGTCATGGCTGAAAAATGTGTAACTTTTTCACTTTATACAAGCAAAAGACATCCTGCGGAAGAGGTGGAGAGTGGTATACAAACTATAATACAAACTTTTCCACATTACCACATAAAGCAGCAGGCTCTGTTTTAGGCCACTTATCCCTGAAATTTTCTCCTCTTTAGTAAACTGTGTCATTTGTTTTCTACCATTCAGAACCATCCAGATACATCCTCTTATGCTGAAATAGACCACCCTGTGCTCTCCACACAAAAAAGTAATTGGCTTTAAGTACAAACAGAGAGCTACCTAAATAAAACCTCCTTCCTGGTCTGCATAGATAGGCAGCAGAAAATGGGATGGCTTTGGGGGTGAGATGTCTTGCAGAGAAAAGAAGTTTCTGGAAGGTCACTCCCAGCAGGACAGAGATGCATTAGAATAGCCTGGTATTCAAGCGCCACTGCTTATTTCCAAGGAGAGTGGCAATTTCACTTTGGTTGTCCCGGGAGATAATAACTTCCTTAAAATAGAGCATTTCACACTCCTCTGTAGGGTAACCGCGTGACTCCAAGGAAAATAGGCAAGCCCAGAGCAGAGGGCATCTCTGTGCTGTGCAGAGAGCATCTTCACCATCAGAGAGGCACAAACCCACTGAGATGCAGAGAAGCCCTCACACTCCCTTGGCGTTGGCTTGTGCTGCTTCTCAGTTCTGTACCCGTAGTGGTCTGACCCTGACCCCCCATTTGGCCCTCCAGTATTTTTCGTGGCTCCAAGGTGAAAATCGGTTAGTTATCCAGTCACCAAATTCACCTTACTTGAGACCATATTTCTATAGCAATCAGTCACTAATACTGTTAATATTATTAATGCTACTGTTAATACTGTGCTTCCGAGATCATGCAGACACCCTCTGTTGGTTTCTAAACATCCCGTTGAGACCTTCAACATACTTGAAGCTCCTTTTTACCCCAGTTTGTTATTTCACCCTGTGAGAAAAGCAAGATGTAGGGAGGCAGAGCGGGTAGGAGGATAGGAGACCCAGCGAGAGAACAGAAAAATCAAGGAAACCTGTGCAAAATCCAGGCACACCACCAGCCTCACTTGTGTGATCTGTACCGATGTCGGTCATAGCAAGCCAATTAGACTTTCTCAGCATAGTGCCTATTCATGAGCCTGAGTACCTTCTCTTGTTCAAGCACTGTCAACAAAGAACTTTGCTCTGAGCTGTCCAAATGTTCTATAATTAAGATGAATTAGCAAGTGGAGAAGCAACTGCAGCAAGAAGAAATAAGAAGGAAGCAATTGTGCAGAATACTAAATTCCTTCCTCAAGCTTTAAGTATGAACTGACAGACCTGTGCACTTTCTTCTTTGCTAGCTTTTCCTATTTTTTTTTCCTTCTCTTTCTTTCGGTAAGAGATGAGTGAAAAGGACACAACCCACTAGCTAGTAAATTGAAGCACTATTTCTTTCGTATCTGTTTGTTTTTTGTTTTTTTTTTACGCTACTCTTTACAAAGACCTTTAAGCTCACAGAAATTCTCCTCATTTGCTCCCTGAAAGTCTGATTAAACCAGAAGAGGCAGGTGTGGTGGGAAGAAGGCGAACAAGGGAAATGTGTTCCTGCCACCTAGAGTCTGAAAGCACTGCTCTGGTCATCAGAAAGTGCCCTTTCTCTAGGAGAAAGTGGAGATTTAAATGGCTTTCAACCTTGAATTTGAAGTGACCATAAGTATCCTCCAAGAAATGGGAAGGGGAAAGGAGATCTTTCTTAGCCGACGCCTTTGCGGTCTACTAGCAAGATGTGATGTTTGTATATGTCAGACTCGTGTCCAGGAGCAGCTCTTTGTTGACTTTCCCCACTGCAGGTCCCAAGCACAGTGAAAAAACTGAGCAACAAAATGGCAACAACAAGCCTACGTGGACATATCTTCTTAGTAGATTTTTCAGTCTCACAGGGTCCTCAGGCCTCAGAAAAAGCTGTGAGGTGCTGCTTCTCTAGCCCTGTTTGTGCTGTTGGCTGCTGGAACTGCTCCTCCCCACAAACAGCAAAAAGAAAGATACAATAGACAAGACACTGTCTATCTAATTCTGGGAGAAGAGCAAGTCTGGGCTGAGCCCATGGGTGGCAGAACCCTACAGCTCCCTCCTTGAGCATTATTTGGGTGATCACAGGACTTTTAATCTGTCAGATACATGTTTTGGAACAACTACCTGACACCCCTAGAAATGTGGGCCAATGAAGGTTAGTTTTCTGACCTAGGTGAAAACAGTTTGCTCAGTCCAAGACAGCTTGGGGCATGAAACCTCTCTCAGGAATTGCCATTTAAGTAAAGAAAGTCTGTGAGGTTAAGACAGCAGCTGAAGTGGATACTTCTAAGGACTGCAACTCCATATTTTGGCACTTACCTGTCTCTCAATCATCTTTTAGGGACATAAATCCCAGGAGAGTCCATAGGCCGATCCTAAAATGATTTGCGAGATGTGACTGAACTGTCAGAAGCATAAAAAGAGCCTTGGTCAACAGGAGTTTCTGCTCACAAGAGAAAGGGCAGTTCCAGAGCTGGCCTAGAGACTAAGAAAAGAGGTTTAGTTTGTTTGGGATATACAATAATATTATTTAATTTTTTAAAAAAGTCAAATTGTTTAGTAAAACTTTATTTCCTCTTACTGTTATGGGAGGTTTGGGCTTTTTCTCCCTCTGGTGGATTTCTGCTTCTCTGCTGCAGGACACATCTTTGCACTTTGGCTAATAAAATTTCTTCATTTGGCACATGAAATGGGCCATTAGTCTTTAAAAAGAACAGTAAGATGTTAAGTGTAAAAGACTGTAAGTAAAGGCTTGTTAAGGCAAGCTGGACCTTTCAGTGTGGTTTTGCTACACATTTCTTGGTGGGAGGTAAAAGGGGAAATGGGCATGAGGCAGCCCATTTTGCTGGCAAACAAATTAAAGAGTCTAGAAAGCTTCTTTCACCCTGGGAAAAAAACTTGCCCAGTTCAATCCCCAGCACCCTCCTTTCCCAGAGAGCTCCTGTAATCACATTCAGCCATTCAGAGATGCAGAGAAGTAATGGCTGCTTGGGAAGTTCAATACAGAGAACATTCAGTATCCAGGCACCCCTGGCCCCGAGGTTCATCATCATTGCAGAAATGTAGCCGTGTTCCTCATTACAAGCAAGATTGATGTATTTAGATCGCCCTGCAGCTCTCCTTAATCAGCTATCTAATTTTAGGCCTTTGCATCGAGGTTGGGAAAGGGAAGAGGGAGGGAGGATATTGACAGAGTTCTTAAAATACTGTAGCAAAAACGTACATTTATTAATCATTCTCTTTATCTGATTTTTACCCAAAAGATATAAACTGTTCTTCCCTCCCTCAACCCCTTTATTCCCTCCAGGATTCACATTGCAAAGAGCTAAGATCAACTGCAAAACAAACTTTGATGGAGTTTCACATTGGATTTATGTTCTTTGTACCGGATACCTCATTGCAGCAGTTTGCTGACTTAACCCTTTCTTAGCTTCTTGGTTGCAACAGAGAGCGCCTCAGCTCTCAAGCACTATTGGTCCGTCTTATCGTCAGTCATAACCCCCCAGCAACTTTCCCTCCTTTTGGCTCATTTCAACTACTTTTGATGAAGGATGTTTTTTGACAGCAGATGGTCAGAAATGTTGGGTAGCTCCTGCTGGGAAACCTAGGGACCACAGTCCCAGAAAGCATGAGAGCATTCTGACTCCTGCAGGCCAGTGATTTATTCCTATGTTTCTCTGGAAGAGCAATGTCAATAAAAAGTTATTACAACTCTTTCTTTTCCTATAAAACCAAGTCAATAAGATATTATTGTGGTGGCTTTTTTTAAAGGAAAGCCTGGCAGCCAAAAACACACAGAGAAATAAGAAGGGGACTGGGAGGAATCCCCTAAATACAGAAGGTCTGTGTTTATCCACCAAGTGTGTCTGAGGCAGCAGTTCAGGACCTGAATGTCATAAAGGTAGACTTGATGCACAGCCTAGATGCTCTCATGGTCTTTCACAGCAGCACTAGCCAGGGAAGAGCAGCAGTCCCTCCCAGCCAGAGCCCTGCTGCAGCGCTCCTCCCTTTGGGCTGTAGACAAGATCCTCACAGACTGAAAATAACTGTACTAGATTATTCTTCAGTGGTGGATTTTACTCTTTCCAAGCCAGAAGTGACCTAACTTGAGTCTTTATTTACTGCAGATCATTCAAATTTATGCTGAAGAGCTAGTGCACTTTGGGCTGAAATCCAAGCAGCAAGCAGAGCTGCAAGAAAAGTATTACACATGCTCTGCAGCTGAAGTACAGAAGAAAACGGCCTGCAAAGTCTGTCCAAGGGGATCTCATTACCTGTTTGGTGGCCATACCATCACCTGTCTGCCTATGTCTCACCCTTTATCCATATCTCAGCATATCTGAATACCTATTGGATAGAGTTGCTTAAGAGCGGTGCAAATCCTGCAGTTAGACAGCTGTGAAAACCCTCATCATCCAAAACTCTAATTTGTGACATCTGGTGTGAGCTGAGCGAAAGTTGGTCCTCACTCAGAATTGACTTCCACTGCTGCAGTATTTTGTCTGTGTTGCAAAATCCCTTCCAATGAGCACGAGTCCCTTGCACCTCTCATCACCAATAGGACACGGCTCTCCAGCTAGTGCTTCTTGGAACACCGATGTTCAGTTCTTACTATGATCAACCTTTAGCTAAATTAACAACATTTGTGCGAAATGCTCACAAGAACTTGTTCAATTTATATCAGCAACCACAGTCCCATAAGCTTTTGTTTCAGCTGAAAAAATATCAGAACAGATGAAGTAAAGTTAGTTGCTTCACACCAGATGTGCTCTACCAAGCCTTCACTCTCTGGATCAAGCAAAGCATTTGGAAAAGGGTGCAACAGAAGGAAGGAAAATCTATGAAAAAAGGACTATCCAAGGTGTCTTTACAGATCCATAGTTTGTATGTATACTATATGTATCACAGACAGAGGAAGTGATGCAGGAAGGAGTAGGTCAGGAGAGAGGGTCTGCAACCTAGTAATCTAATCCAGGTGACAAACTGGAGGGACTGTTCCTTTGCTTACATAGTCCAAATGAAATACATGCATTTCACAGAGTAGCAGAGAAAAAAAATTATCAGTTTGATGTTCGCTAACCTCATTACTGTATAACTGATGGCAGAAAGAAGCAGGGATGGGCTGGTTACAGCTAGTCCATTAATCAGTTCCCTGGTGAAGCATCTCAGCTAGAGTTAAAATTAACGTTAGCAAATTAATCGGGACTTCACAATGGAAACCACGAAGCATATGGTGTCAGCTAATGGAGAGGCTGTAGGGCTGAAGCATCTGAAACTTCGTGTCTTCCTGAAATCTAATTAGACCCTAATGGAAGGAAGACTGAGTGAAGGCTCTTAATTGAAAATTACACTTCCAGTTCAATCAAAGCCTGCTTCCGTGTTGCTATTAACGGCCTTTTAAAAATAGCTGAATTCTACAATGACCTTGCATACAAAGTGCTCACTTACAGAGAATAGCTGTATGGATAATCAATGGATGCCTCAGTGATGGATTTGGACCCATTCTGTAATAATTTATGACTAGTGTGTATTGACCTGGTTACTGGGATGTTGTCTGTATGAACAAATATATCGTTTAATTTAATAGGAGCTGTCCAGAAAGAACAAACAAGCAGGTAAAAATGTCTCAAGGCAAGCCACTCCTTGGCAAACACTTCAGAAGTGTTAAGACATAACACACAGACAGGAAAAAGCCTGGAAATAGTCACATTCCTGAAAGGGAAAAAAAAAACTCCAAAGAAGTAATAATTGTTCTCCAGGTTCTCAGTTTAACCTAACTTCGGACATGTAATGAAGGTACACACATTAGTGAGTGAAGGTACCCAAGTGCAACTGCTGTAGTCTCCCTCTATAACTTCTGGGCTGTTGCAGAGCCCAGTACCAAACAACTTCTCTAAATCCACTGGAAAGCACAGGACAGAGATAGCAGGCTGCCTTCAGAATAGGCAGCAGAATATCTCCATCAGGAGCAGCAGGAATTATACGACTGTTGCACTTTGAAGATCGAGGCTAGAATTTGCTCAGCAGGGACTGCTTGGTGAAAGCAAGGTCAGAAGTACTGGCATCATCTCAAACCTTCAAACTCCAAGACTTTCTAACTTATTTTCTGAGTTCTCAGCCCCATGCCTGAAACCTGTCACGTCAAGGCAGCTGAAGGCAACTCTGCTCAACTGTGTGAATCATTCCACTTTGCCCATTAGTTCACAACCCAAAAGTACACCTCATATCTGCCTATGTGCTCTATGAAGCATCCTCTAAACTTGCTTGCTTGCATTTAGCAATACAGCAAGTTTGTCCTCTATTTCCCTTTCCTACAGCTCAGCTTACCTGTCTCAACTCCCCCCCACGCCCCAGTACTCCCCATGCTTTGCCACCCCACTGCTCTGCCTTGCAGGCTCAGATGCCTCCTTGGAGCTTCCACAACTTCTCCTGCCAGTTTAATTTTTATGGCGTGGTTTCCCCTTACTCTCAGCAGTGTTTGCTGTGCTCCTTCTCGTGTCAACCAATGATAATGATGCACCCTATGAAGGTTTGCTCTCCTGAAACAGCTTACCCTATCTGAAAGGCAATGATTCTTCCTGCACTAGGGTATTTTTTCCCCAAATTTTGTTTGTGAGTCCTGTGTAACACAGATTTCTTTCCACTGTTCTGACTCTGGCACAGTGTTACATAAAGGCCCAACGTCACTCGTTGCCTCTGATGTGAATTCTCCCTTCAGTATACTTCTGTCCCTCTCTTTCTCTTGGTCTTGAGGTTTTACAAGCTGTGACAGGAGATGCATGAGCGGTCATTTGTTCGTGGTTTGTCTGACACTGACTCATAGCTCAGTTTCCAAGCTCAAGCTTGGAATGGAGCAGAATGGGTGTGATTCTTACATCAGCTTGAGAAAGTAAATCTCAAGATTATCCTATCAAGTTCTGGGCCATCTGAGGAAATATCTTCTATGTGCAAAACACACTAGGTAATAGAGAACAATTTTTATCTAAAATCAAAATACTTAAAAATGTCTAGATTATTTCATTCTGTATCCCCTCCACTCACCTCACAAAATAGGACTCAACTGCTGCTTCATGCAGCAGAGGAAAGCTAAAGCAGTCCATCAACAAAACCCCAAGAGACCCTCTATTTCTACACAGGGATTTTTCCTGCTCTTGGGTTGTGCAGTGCAAAAAGCATGGAAATTATTCTCAAAAGAGTCTCTCTGCAATGACTAGTGAGCAGCTACAGGGACAGTTCTTCAGCTTTAAATGGTGAGACCTTAATGAATCCAGGCGCTTTACAGGAGACTCATTGCAAAGGTAGATACTTTTGTGAAATGCAGCTGGCAAACCATAATGACAGTATGAGAAACATAACCCAGTGATAACTTGTAAATGCTTAAAGCAGCTCATGGAATAACAGTGAAGTAAATACCTATCCAACCGGAGTTTTGCATAAGGTGTCTCCATATATATTCCAGGAGTTCAGTAGGTAATTAATTACCATGCCACAGGTAATTAGCAAATTAGTTAAAATAACTGTACTAACAAAGGTAAGTAATTACTGCTAATAAATATTACATCTGTGTATATTTAAATTCCCACAGCCAGCTCTGCATTGATTTGCAGATGGTGTCAAGCAAGCATTATTTCCTTCTGATGCAAACTGAAGAAATCCCCTCCTTAGGGCAGCATGATCTTAATTCTAGGCCAGCTTCATCCAGGTGATTTACATCCCAAGCTTTAACATAAAGTACATTCCCAGTCACTCCCCTTCCCATACACACCCCACTCCAAACAATCATCCATATCCATCCATTACTGTGATGCTCAAATCACCTTGTCAAAAATGAGACTCCTCTTGGAAAAAAAGGAGGATGTAACTGTGTCAGAATGACAAAGGATGGACAAGAAATAGCCATTGCTCTTTGACTGTCCCTGTTGTCATTCTGTTCCATTGACTCTATTCAGGATTGAAGTTATTTTAACAATATAGTTGAGAAACACTCAGGTGTGCGCCTGTCCATCATCCATGAGTTTATAGTGGAAACGCTGCACAGTGACACTCCATCATGCAAAGTAGGGGCAATGTCTTGACTACCATATACCAGTAACATCAGACAGAGACACAACTGGACCAGTGCCAGGAACCTGAAAGCAGGCAAATCCCAAACAGATGCAAAGTGAACATTTTAAGCCTGATTATACCTGTTAAAGCACTAACAAATCAAAGAAAGTCATGGTTCCTCCATCTCTTCATGTCCTTGAGTCAAGACTACAGGCATTTAGTTCATTGAATTTCTTTCTTTCCCTAATATAACTTTCCAGGCAGAAACTAGGCAGTTCCACTCCTGTGAGTTATTTGCCGATATTCCTGTCTAGTCCATCTATTCACTCTGCTTCTGAAGGTATCTTCTGTTAACCGCATATATTCTTTGATTTCCACATAACTCCTTCATCTGCATGTCTGGACGTTGCCATGTACAGATAATTCCAGACATGCCATTTCCTTATGATTCAAGTGAATAAAAACCAGCATGGGTGTATTTCCACATCTCTTTGTTGGTGGGAAAGTCTTCCTACCCAGTGTTAAGATTCCTTTATAAGTTTTTATTCTCCAAAGTGGCTGGTTTTTCCTGTCTAGCACTTTGGCAGTTTACCGCATCTCACAGCAAAATGTTATATTTGAAATAACATTTAAATGGGAAATTCTCTTGATTGTTCTGGTGCTGTCGGTTTCCGACTAGAAATCAAAGAGCTTTGATCTATTTCAGAATGTTCAAGGAGAAAATAGGTAAAATTCTGCAGCCTGAGTTGAACAGGATCCTGGAAAGAGTGGTCTAGTGATCTTAAAAATCCACCTGTCTATTAATTAGCCCACTGGAAAAACTTCTGATTTCCTAAGCTTTATTGTAAGACTATTTCTAAGCATCATAAGATTGATCCAATCCACGTATAATACGTAAAGTGAAAATGGGATCGGACTTGACACATTGCAACTCAGATGCCCCCTTCAATCCAATTCTGGGCTACCACCATCATGTTTCAGCCTGTCTCATCAGACTGCCAAGGCAGCATCTTTTTTAGGGGCAAGATCCTCCATCTTTACTCACTGAACCAACATCACACTGGGATCCAGTGAGCATAAATGCCTCCTACCAAGCTCAGTGGAACTTTCTGATGGTTTGTGTATTTTCATAGGGCCCACAAAATTTGGATTCGCTTCTTCCTGAATGAACCTGGCTAATTCATCTCACACATTTGTCCATCTGCAAAATGGAAGTAAAGAAAGTTATTTCTTTTGTAAAGTGCAACAAGTAGTTTTCATGGATGATGTGGAATAATAGAAGTTTCAACAAATGTTTCTTATAGAATCTGGGCCTTTCTCCATTAGATAATCACCTGCGAGCTCTGAACAAACTGTTCTTTTGCAAATCTACATCATAGTTGGGGGGTGGATAATTATCCTAATTACAGGTAGTGGGGTTTTTATTATTACTTTTCAGGTAACAGTGGAAACTTAAACATGGTCTTCTGACTTCTCTCTCTTTTCCAGTTTCTTTTTCTGTCCTCTAATCGAAGCCTTTTTCATAGCAACAGAAAAGAAAGATTGGAAGAAATGAGAAAAACAGCTAGAAATTAGAAATCGGAGCAAGGCTTTCACAAGAGCTAATCTCGCTTTGCCAATCCAAAGCCACCCTCAGAAAGAACCTAATCACCTGCTTTTGTTACTGCCTCTGTGAACACAGAGGGAGCTTTTCCTTCATTTTAATTGTCCTGATTCCTTTTTAATTATACCCCCTCCTCTGTTCTGCTCAGTGCCATCAAATACTGGAAGAAGATGTTGGATTCCAGCCTAATGCATTTTGGCTGAATCAAGACTCCTGAGTTTCAAGTTTCTTTCCCTACTCACAGACACAAAAAAACTTTCTTACTTAATGAAGTTTCATCAGAGGCCTCTTGTAATTTGTGCAACCGCTTGTTCACACGATCTTGTTTTGCAAAGGTTCTCATCTGCTTCTCTGAGGTTAACTTCCCTTCACCGCCTTAATAGGTAAAACCCAAAGCTTCTGACTAATTTGATACAAAACACAGTTCTTCAAATTGAAGATAAGCATTTTTTTTTATTGCCAGTATATAAATTGGGAGTGAAATTACATCTCTGCCACAGGCAGAAGAGCTTTCCAAATCAGTTGTATTTCTTAACAGATTTCACATGTGGAATTCGAAACAGGGAAACTGGCTGCAATGCTTTGCTTCTGGTGCGTGGGAAGTCTGAACGAATGACAACAGTGATCTGCTCTGGTCTAATAAATCTCTGACACTATTAGCTATAAATTTAAGAATTAAAAAGCACATTTGCCAAGAGCAATAAACAAACATAAGTAAGTGTAAAAAACTTCATGCATATAGAGTTAATCTTTTCTTTAAATGTTTGGTCTTTCAATTTTGTCTCCAAGTTGGATTCAGAACACCTTATTGGAAACTTGCTTATGAGAGTGAAATGGCAGCTGGATCCCAATATCTCCAACTGTACATATTCGATGATGCCTGGGATCCCAATACCTAATGCACTCAGAAAATCAAACTTATTGTTTCAAAGTGGGATTTCTCCCACACAGACTTAGTTTTACAAATCCCACAATTCACACATCCCACGGAGTTTCATTGCCATTCTTTCAGTTGCTCCTGAAGATATTAAGCAGAAAAACCCTTGAACAGTATCCCGTTGAAAGTACAAAAACTCAGCTGGGAAGAGAGATCTCAGGCTTTCCCCTGCCACGGTAGTGTCTCTCTAGTAAATCTCTTCCGAGCTAGAAACAACAATTATCTCAGACTACATGTGCTGGATCAGACTCCCACAAGACTAAGAACAATTTCAAATTTTTTTGGAGAGTGCCAAAAAATGTGTTTTCAGTCTGCTTTCCCCAAAAGAGACAAGGGGAGATAGAAGCAATAAGAACAAGGCAAAACTCATAAGAAGCGTGCTTCTTCTCATACTACTCTTTCCCATAGCAAGATGGAGAAGGAAAAAGCAAATGTCACAAGGCAGATGTTACAGGACTTAACACAAAACTGAAGGGCATTCAGGTAGGATACTAGAAATTCACGGCTGAAAGGAGCTCAATAGGATTTGCTCAATCCCCTTAACTAACTGGACAGAATAGACATAGCTCATCTCCTGTGAGATGTTTGTAACACTCACCCTTAAACATTTTCAGGTCCAGGAACCTACAACCCTTCCACAATACCCATCCCAATACTCAACTCTGCTTCCAGTTAGAGAGCAGTACAATGTTCCAGGACAAGAAACTAGCACAGAGTATACTGGAAATAGTTGCAAATTTTAGTAACATGATGCTGTACCTCAGCAAAAAACAGTTTTCAGGAAGACCAACTCAATGTAACGGATTACTAGACCCACTCATAAAGATAAAAAACCCACTAAGTCTCCATGCATACAAAGCCTCTCATATCTTTTCATGTTTTTATTCACCATCTGTGCTCAGACCTTCAAAAAGCCTGTGCAAGTCCAGAACCTACATCCAACAGGAGATCAGTAGGACTTAAACTCCTAAATCTCTTGGGTGATTCTGAAAACTTTCTTTTTTATGAACAAATTCATCCTTTATGTGAAGCAAAATCATGCTTTCCACTTCTCCCATCACCTTCTCATTCCAGGAGCTGTCTCCATAACAGCAGTCAGTAAAAGACACTCCTCCACCTAAAATGGTCGCTGTCTTCCCTATGTTTTTCTTGTGCATGGATAGATTAAAAAGCTGCTGCTCATTTCTTTCGGAAGGAGTTAAAATTCACAGAGGCCTACTATACTGAAGAACTTTTACAGGGATTGCAGAAGAATACAAGCAGCAGGGAGACATTTAAGCCTCTTCCTTCTTTTTAATCTAAAAACTGTTTGCAGTTATGAAACAGGGACTAGAGACCTCATTCGCACTGCTTCTGGCAGCATTTCTGTTCCTTTTAGCTCTTGGCAATGTCTACATATACCTAGAAATGCAGAAAAACTTTCTGAGAAGAGATTCTTCCAAATCACGTTTGTAAGTGGAGTAATCCATGCTTGACCTATATACAAATCATTTTGAGCTTCACCACTGCAATTCAAAGTGGCACCTGCCAGTTAACAACAAAATCTCCTTATTACTTGAACAGGAGAAAGAAATTCAATTTGATTTGCAAGTTCACTAAGGATACATCTATATTGCAGGGCTGTAGAGGGAGAGGTGAGTGGCATTTTCCTGATCAGCCTGAGTGTCCGTGTTATCTGGATGGCTTTTTGCAGTCCAGGCTGAATCCCAGGAAAGGCTGACCCTGAGCACCAGCAAAGTAAAGCAGTTATCAGGTAGGGCAGCAAACTAAGAGGGGCAGGAAAATCACATCCTGAGGTATGGAGGAGACACAGTAGCCACAATTCTAGGCTGCCTCAAAGAGGAGGTCTCTCGGGTGACAGCCTCCCAGGCAGAGAGGTCATTCAGCCCAGCCTCTCCACCAGGCAGCCGCAGCACACCCATGCCCTGTCCTAGGCCAGCAAGGAGCCAGCTAGGGACAGGCTATGCAAGGAGTGACCCTCCAACACTGGTGGGTCTTGTCCCCCGTGCTGAGAAGCAGCAAATGGCTGGACCAAGTGATTGCTGCAACGGCATGACTGGTACTGGAGGCAGCTTGCTTAAAGCCATTAGAGGTGTCTCCCCTTGAGTTAGTCAAGGGGAGGCACACAACACACAAGAGAGTTATGCTTTGGGCAGCTAATAGGATGTTTGGGCTATTACAAAGGCAGATGTCCTGGTGACAAGGAAACAGCATTTTTCAGCTCCAAAATAGACTGCAAGCTTTAGCTAACCATGTCTTATGGAGTACCCCAGTGGCATAGTGGCTCTACCTATTTTAATACATAGGGAAACGGAGTTATAGAGACTAAACTCACCAAAAAGGCAAGCTGAGCCTTTCTTTGCAAGTTTTCCAGAACTCTGGCTGTTCCACCAGCGTGCATCACGGGAGGTGTAGGTGAACTCTTTTCTCCTAGAAGAAAACAGAGTATGAAGTACAGCTGCCTGGAGGTGTCACAGAAGTATTGCTAACTTAGAAAAGAAATCACTCTTCGCAATATTCACATTTTTATCAAAAACTATTTTTTTCCCCAGAAAACTTATACATTTATTTTTTAAAAGCTAATTTTTTAGCAGAAAAGTTGACTGGCCATTTTTTCTAGTGCCTGAGCCTACTCTTGCTCTGGGAGACAGATCTTCAAATTACTGCCTGTTCCACAGTCCACCAGTGGGAACGAAACCTTGCGCACCCCCTCCTTCCTATCCTTCACAGTGCTGAGAATATGAGTCATTCCCCGGTATAATGCTGACAAACAGCAAAGCAAAAAGCCATCATGAAAACAGAAACACTCTCAGGGCTTAAATCAACGACATTAGTCAGCCCAAGGTTGGGGTGATGAGTTAAAATGGAATTCCTTATTACTTCACTTTTCTTTTTGTAAAATAAAATAGAAAAAGAACAAAGAGATTCCACGGTGAAGGAATTTCTTGCCACGCTGAGTCTGTAAAGCCAAGAAAGTGCTGCGCTCTTAGCGAATGTGATCAGAGGAGACCAGTCCTCATTTTCTTTACAAGGAAATGGTTTACCTTGAGGCCCTCTGCAGACAGCTGCCCTCCCTCAAATATACTCACAGAGCCCTCCAAAACAGTGTGGTCTACAAGACCTGCCAAGCCCCAGGTACCCCCACAGAAAACTACAGACCAAGACGAGTCAGCATGGCAGAAATTAGCATGCAGGAACAAAAGCACGCTTATTTAGCCTCCAGTGACAATGACAAATCACAACCCATTTTCATCAGATGGCTGTCAGCACAGTTGCAAAAATTAAGATGTGACCATCGGCTCCTGCCTTTCAAGGGCAGGTGTGACTTTCAACAGATTTGTTTCCCACTCTTCCTTTAATTTCATCCATGCAACTAAATTGCCCTCCTTCAGACTTCCCACCTGAGAGACAAGCTGTCAGTCTTCAGAGCTGAGATGCCAAAGCTGCTCTCTGCCTTTCTGTGCTTATCTGGGGAACAATACTTGGCTAATCGGCTCTTCAAACCAGTAGGTTGGTACAAAAGCAATCCCCAAAATAGTCACTGCAGTGAGATAACAAGAAGGAAACACATAACAGTTCTGGTAATTAAGAGCTAGGTCTTCCTGGGTTCGTGATGATTTTCTGTCACTGGGAAACCTGGAATCAAGACTGGACAGCTTTTCCCGTCAAGCTGTTGATGAAACAAGAGTCAATACAGGGAAGCGGTCTGGTCCACCAAACAGAAAATATCAGAACAGACAGTCACAGTAGGGGGTTTTGACCTTCTGAATTAAGAAACAGCCAGACCGCAAGACTAAAAGGCATTAAGAGAACCTGGAAATGACCCCCTTAGAGCACACGTGCTCCGACAACATTAGCTCCAAGTGTTTCTGTCTGTTCAGGCTTCCAAGCTGAAGGCAATGTTACTCGCTGTGTGGACATCATTTCCCTGTGCCCGTGTTAATGGCAAACGTCTCCAAGCTGACTCATCTAGATCCGCAAACCACAGGCCAGCCCCGCCTGGAGCCAGAACATTCACTCCAGCATGGCTGTCTGATGCGATGCTCCCAGCAGAGGCGGAAGGCATCGTGCTGGTGCTTCTACCCATGAATGCCAAGCTGGTTTGCAGTAATTCCTTACGCTCTGCTTGTATTTGAAACCCGAATGCCTCCACGTTCCCAGTGCAAAGAGGAAAGTTTGCAGTAAAACATGAAATTCTGGTAGCAAGTATCATCTCTCTCCAGGGCTTTGTGGCTGTTCTCAGCTGAAGGAAGATCATCACTGATGGGAGCTATCAGTGAGCTCGCTGCCTCATTCATTTTCCGTCGTCGTTTCAGAGGCTTCCTGCACCAATCGCTCTGGAACAATCTAAAGCTGACTCCAGGCAAAATCCCAGAAAGCTCAGAGACCACCCCCTTCTGAAGAGTCATCCATCCATTGCTATTATTGATAACAACATACCTGGTGCCTATCACAATACCTGCAGCATAGGGATTTGCTTGGGGTGACCAGAAAGTTTTCCTCAGTGAATAGTGATTAAGAAGCCTATTTTACTCGTATCTTCCATGTTTTCCTTACTGTTTTGGCATGGCAGTTTCATTCCTTGCCAAGAAGTTTCCCTGCTCAGACACCAGGATCTGGAGACATTCCCCTCCAACGCAAAACCCGCGTTATGATTATCAAACAGGCAATGCACTTCAGAGAGAGAGCAAACTGCACAGCAAAACCCACTCCTGCTGAGCCCAGCTGTGGAAATAGTGTTGTTTGGGACTTTCCTCTACTGTCATACCCATAATAAACCAGGACATCCTCCATTCTCACTCCAAAGATGACACTCCAGCAAGAATTACTGGGAAATTTTTGGCCTGGCATCAGCCGTGGTATCGTCACTTTGTGAGCACACCTGCTTACCAGTAACAAACAGCACCATATTGTAAGCATGAAGCTGCCATAAGTTTAGTTCTTACACATCCTTTGGGGTGTTTTTCTTCTGTGATGCCCCATCCCATGGTGATTGTGAAGTCAGATCCATTTCAATGTTGAGGGAGGCTTCTAATTATTTTTGTCTATTAAGCTGTTTATTTAGTATTCTCACATGGGGAGTTGTGTTTGCATGGGGAAGAACCAAACAAAATATGAGCCAACTTTCTTTATTGCTAAAATCAACGTTAGCTCTCATGACAGATGAGCTTTCTCATATTTACAGCCCCAGTACAGTGGAAATAAGATGAATAGCAACTCCTCCAACATCACCTTAGGAAACCACTCAAGGCGGATATTGTTTTTGTTTCAAGAGTCTAATTTACATCATCATTAATTAGGTAAATATGGCAAGCATGACTCCACAAAAACACTCAGGGTACCACATTCTATTGCCTTACCACAACTGCATTTCCAGTGACCTCATCGTAACATTAAATCATACCATTATTTTACTTAACCTGAAAACCACAACAAAGTTGGAAGCCAAAAAACCCCTGCTCTTACAGAATGGGCTGTTATAAATATAAAAATATCAAATGTTATAAATATCAAAGCATTTTTTTCTTTCAACTTATTTAAACCCATTCCAATGACAATAAATTGACACATGAAGTTTATTGCTATGGAGCCTACTTAGCAAAACAATACAGACACACGATCATAGAAATGTTGCTGGGATGGGACCTCTGGAGGTGACCTAGTGCTACCTACTGCTGGGAGCGGGGCTATTGCCAACACGAGAGCACATAAGCTGTGTCTGTCTTGGGCCTGCTCTGATTCTGGTCCATGTCTATGCAACAGCAAGCCAGGGCAAACTCAGTGCTCCTTGCTCAGGAGGAAGATCAGTGGAGAGGACAAAATGTAACTCCAGGCAGCGCAAAGTGCCCGTGACCTGCCCACAGTATACCAGCCTCTTCTCTACCAGGCTGTCAAACCTCGGTCACTGTCCTGAGATGGTTTGCAAGAACCGATAAGAGTGACCCTTTTCCATCTCAGCAAAGACTCCACAAAGCCAGGCAATACGCAGTGCATCTTTCCCACTGCTAATTGCATTTTTTAGACACCAAGTCCCCTGAGGAATCAAAGAAATGCCTGAGGTGTTCTTGTTGAGCTCAACTACACATGCCAGAGCAGCTGTGTGGGGGCACACCACGCCTCTCAGATCATTGCAAACTAATTAAGGGTTTCCCTACCCACACAGATAATTATTATTATTCCAAATGCATTGATTCGTGAAAGAATTAGGCTCAGAAACAGTAACTCCCCTGGTCCAAGGTAAGGAGGCTGTCTTATATCTCAGCCTTGGATTCTGGTAATTTCCACTAGAGTTTCAGTGTCTGTCTGATTGTTCCCAAGTCGCATCCTTCTGATTTCTTGCACTTAGAGGAAGCTGTGCTAGAGAAGATGGACCAAAGCTGTGGTTTCCAGAAGGAACAGCAGCAGCAGACTGCGTCAAATTTTTCAAAAGCTTGCCACATTCAAGGAAATCAGGTTTGAACTTCCCCGGGAGTCAAGCTTCCAAAAACCCAGGCCCAAGCTAATAAGAAAGATTAATAGCACCAAACACCAGATTTCCAAAGGGAACATCATGTCACCTTGTTCAACCCCCTGCATGATGCAAATGAGATAATTCCATCTTGCACTCAGTGTGGCATGAAAGCCCATTGCCCAAAAGGCAGCTTGCCCTGACTCGACAACTTCAAAAGAGGCCAAATACATACAAGGTTAAAAAAATCCTCTTCTGTCTGTTCAGAGAAAGATGGGAAATATTGACTGAACTTTGCTGCATCCTGTGCTTCAATTATTTGCTTGCCACACTTGGCTGCTGCCCAGTTTAGTCAAGGCATGTGGCTAATTTCTTCCAGGAGGAGGAAGTCGAGGTCCACAGAGATCACACAGTTTATTTGCAAATATGCATAAAATCAACCTCCTCTGAGTATGGGATGACTTGGACAACCGTTTTGTGCCTGTCTCTAAGCTCCTGTTCCACATTTTTGAACCAAAAGTGCTCACTTATCCTCTGCTTTCCTCTCACTGCATTCTGGACCTGCATCTCATCTTCTTTTGCTTCCTTTTCTCCATCTCTGAAGAGTCAGTTTGGCTTCTTTCTCATTCTCACACACATACAAACACAAAAAAACACAAACGCAACTTCTAAAATGAAGAGCTAGACAAGACCTGTACCTCTCTGCACCACCACTCACCTCTTGAGCATTCCCATATGCATCTTGTATACTGTGTTCCCGTACTGGGTGAAGGTTACTCTCATTTCTTAGAGAAACTTAGTCACCTTCTACACTTAACTACTAGGTAATGGTAACACAGAGGTGTCATAAGTTTTTCATCCATACAGCAGTCTCACTTATCTAACTGGGAAATCCCAATAACTGGCTAGATATTTAGTTCTGAAGACCAAGGTCAGCCCGTAACTCCTCAGGGCACCTCTGGGATCAGCTGGCCATCTCAGGCGTAGTGTAACTAGGCTGCGATGTCTTGGGATCTGGTAGGAGTTCACCACATCTAGGAAAAGTACTAACAGCACAAATTAAAGGTTTCAGCCTGTGAAAATAACAGAATAGCATGATGGCATCTTCCCAAGTGTCCCTTCCACGTGCAATGGCTAACAGACTTTATTGCAGCACATCTTGTGTTTCATAAATGTTCTACACCTTGCTGTTATGAAAAATATAAAAAGACTAGCTACCTCTTGTGGCTAAATTCTGTTTTCTGGTGACTGGTAAATCTGTTTACAAAGTACTGCGCAAGACTTCATAACTGGGACCTGCTCTGCATTTATACCAATGAGTTCAAGAATACAACATTCAGTTCCTTTCCATATTGCACATCCTCATCTTAGCAAAACACTTCATTCTTGAAGGCACACATTTTTCCTCAATTAAATATGAAAGCTGTTCAAACACAAAGATGACCCTTAATTATGGCTTTAAACGCACTTGGTTAGAATTACCTCCTTGCTCATCTTGGGAAAGTATAATAAGAAGTAACACGATAATATGCAGTGCTGCAGTTTTGGAGTAATTGCCTACTATGCTTGAACTCTGTGATGCCTTTTCCAATTACATTTGTAGCTTGCTAATGTTTGGGGATTTTCCAGGATAAATTACGTTAATTGTGTTCCTTGGATCTGTTTTCCACAAAAAGCCCAATAAACAGCAAGAAGAGGGAGGGAGAGAATTAAGTGGCGGAGTTAATTAGATTAGGCTTGTGCTGTAGTGAAGCAGGAAGATTCCACTAAATCCTATAATAGGCCCTAATGAGGATTTTATCATGCTTGTTAAACGGGTCATTTAGTTGTGTGACGGGGCCGCTGAGTGTAATGTAAAAACTGGTTAATAAAAAAAAAAAAGTCTTTTAATTGCACACACAGGCAAAGCAGTATCAAAAGAGTCCAGCCAAATGGAATAGCCTCCAACCAAATACAGGAAAAGCTCTGCAGTTCCTGTAATGGTGAACATGTAATGTGATTAGGCCACTTAATTTTCCTTGACTGGCATAAAAATTAATGCTCCATGAGTGATTTACACTGGGGAACTTTAATAATTCAGATTGATCCAGATAGAAATTACTTGTTTTTCCTGCTTTATTTTGTTTTTTTGCAGAGAGAGTTAAAATGAATGTAGATCTGGTTGCTGTTGAGTCATCTGTACCTGTCCCTTTCATTAGTGTATATAGAAAAATCCATAACAGAGTCACTGACTACTCTGGCTAATCTCCTTCCAGGGGTGGGATGAAACAATCTTTGCATTTTGTTTTCAGGTAGCAGACATCACACAGAAAAATAGGAGTCCTGGAAAATGCACTCCACAGACTATGCTCCCTTACCAGTTTTATTTTTAACTTGAAGAAAAAGCTTCTGGATGTTCTGCTTAATACTGAGCACAAGAACCTATATCTGCCCTGACTTCACGAAGGGGCGTAAACATCGAGTACTCTGTTGATTCTCTGCTCTCCCACTGCTGAGACCAGCTACAAGATACTAACCTTAACAGTGCAGATACATTTTGATGCTAGTTTTAGTAAACAAAACCAGAAGCAAATTTAGGCGATCGACAGAAAGCGTGCAGATACCACTTGATCCGCCTGCTTGTCAAAGTTTACCAGTTCAAAATGTGACACTTGATAAGGGTCTCTCTGCTCAAAGGTCTCCCATCTCCTGGAAGCCTGTAAATGGTTGTTCCCTTTAGGTTGTTCCCTAAGAGGTTGTCTCTTAGGTGACATCTGACCTGCATGTCTTCAGAGGAAGAGCCCATCCTTTCCCCTAGCTGTTTTTTCAGCCTAGAGCTCACCACCCCTATATACAATAAGGGAAGATGTGTCCTTTGTCTTGCCCTGGCCTTTGATTTGGACTTTACTCTTCCAGTTATGCGCCCAGAGATGTTCCCACTTGTTGATGACTTCTTTCAGCATTCAGTCCAAGCGGCGTGACAACCCCCCAGCTCACTGGCAGACTGTTAGGGCTGCGTCTCTGACACTTCCTTTCTTGTGCTTTAAAACATCAATTTGTTTTCTCAAGCCCTCACTGCCGAGAGGGTATGATTTATATCAGTCTCTGTGGCATGTGACAGGGACCGGGTGGTGACTGAGCAGAAGACCACCGTGACTTCCACCCGTCCAGCAAATGACAGCCATTACTCCGAGCACCCCACCGAGACACACCAGCTGCTGACGCCTCCAGCCCAGCTTGGTGGCACCCCCAGAGGCAATGACACGGAATAGCAGGTCATTCATAAACGCCTCTTCCAGCATCCGGTGGCTCTGATGCCTCAACAACTGAACATCTGCTGGGGAAAATGGAAACAAGAAGTTCAACTCTTTCCTGCTTATTCATTCTATGCTAGTGATTTTTCAACCTCTTTCGGTTTGCAGGGGTCTTAAGAGTATTCCAGTGGCAGCATGTGAAAGCCCCTGCAGTGATTTGAGCCAACTGTTAATAAACTTTCTTTTTCTAGTTCCTTTTTCAGGGATGTCCTAGAAGTACCCAGAGACCCAGGATAGCTACAGGTAGAATATCACAGTCCTGAGCAACACTTTCTAATAACAACATAACAAGTAAGATAAAAGTAAAAATACCTACCCATTAAAAGCATGTCAACACCAAGCCACATATTATTGGCATAGTAACTGTACAATCAGTTGTGCCTGAGATTGTTTAAAATCCAAGCTTTAACTGTGACAAATACATTCCTCACAGAGCAGCTACCAGAATTGGTTATATTTATGAAAGCTGCCCCATCTTCTTTCCTTGAGTCTTTCTTACAACACTCCCGTGCCATAGCAACTCCCCAAAACTACAGAAACATTAAGTAGTTTTCATTGCTTTGCAAGATTTATATCCTCGTTGTACTAAGTTCCCCCGTATCATTCTATTATCCTTTATTTAGGTTTAGTTTGTGATCACGAAATTCCCTGCTCTGTGTTTATACAGCACCTAACATTTCCTCCACAGTACAAATATGCAAATATTAAAATAAAGTTATAGTTATCTCTTAGAAGTAGTTGCATTGTAACATGGCTCCTGGACCAAGTTAGGGCAAGGAAGCTCTTAGAAATAGGGTGGCTCCCAGATAAATAAACTAGTACTGCACTTTGGCTTCCTTGCTTCTTCGCTCCACAAGTTCTCAGAGCTATATTCAGACAGATTACTGTGGACAAATTCTCCTGTCCATCAAGATATTTGCAGAGCCGTGCCTGTCCACGTATAGAAGTGATCCCTGTTGCTCACAGACTCCACAGACTCCAAAGTGAGTTGGTGATCCTGCAAACAGCACCAGCTCCTGTTCACAGTCCATTTCTTCAAAATCACTTTATCAAGGAGCATAGGGATGCTGAAGAGCTGTCTGTGACAGCAGGTTAAAATCTTGCTGATGGCCAAAGCCACAGCAATGCCAGCCAGACAAGTAGGTAAATGCACTCTGAAAGGAGATGTAAGAGACCCTTACCTTCAACAGGGACTGCTGAAACAGTTAAAGCCAAGCATATGCTCTGTTGCCATACCAATAGCCATGTTACATCCATCATACTACAAGATGTAAACGCTTCTAGTGGCCGGATAGCATATTGCCATTTAATGTTTCATTGCACTTCACATTGCACAACTCAGTCTGTTACTCCCAGCATGCAGAATTAAGTTCACTTTACCAAATCATTTTGCCAAGGAAAGGCTTCCGGCCCTGTTGCTCTAGTCATCAAAATTATCTGTGTATGCATGTGTCTGTGTATGGGTGCACACATGTAGGTATGAGAACGTGCATCAGATATACAGCTGTGACTAATAACACAACAAGAACTAATAAACACAGTCTAGCAAATGTGATCTGTGGAAAAAGATTCAAAGAATTTATGTCAAACTACTTAGAGGACAGGGGAGAAGAGCTGGTAATGGTATTCAAATAAGTTAACAGTTTTCACCAAGGGAGAGAAAGCCCCTTGCTTTGACTTTAAAGTTAGCCCTGCTTTGAAGAGGAGGCTGTTCACCTGACATCTGCCTGATCCTGTGATATGTCATCTCCTTCCGTCCATTATGGACAGCACAAAAAACGGTGGTGTTAAACTCTTAAACTGCAGCAAAGGAGATTTAAATTAGATATCAGGAGAATTAGGAACTAGGTAGCTCAGGAAAGTGTGATGACTATTGCAGAAGGGTTTTAAGAACCGTGTAGAAAAACATCTCTCTGGAACAGCCTCTGGGGTGGAGGGGTGAAAGAGATGATCTCTAGAGTCTCTGCTATATGTCTGATATCTGTGATTTGATACGTTTTCTGACAAAAGCTGGGCGAGTAGGATGTACTTGAAAGGACTGTATTGCTTTACAGCAGAGCAGACAACCCTGTGCCTTCCCTTCCAATCGATGAGGCTCCCAGAGCACAAAGTGCTGAAATAAACTCAAGTCATTTTAATTGGTGACTTTCTTTGTTTAAACAATAAAGAAGTAATATGGGTCACTTCTGCTGTGAAGCAGCTATCTGTCAGACACAGAAAAGACTTGTACAACAATGAGACGGGAAATGCTGACTTCGTGTTCTTTTCTATTGTATTTGTGACCTGGACTTCTTCCTTTTCTTCCTTTTTTTTCCTCTCTCCTTTTGCTTTTTTCCTCCTACTACCAAACCCTGAAAACATCCCAACTTGCCAAGCTTTCTTCCTACAGACAGTTGAAGCTGCTAATTGCAATCCCATCGCTGAAATGCAGACCTGCCCTTCATCTATACTGTGCCATTCCTGTCTTTCCCCCGCAGTTAATGAAGTGTCTCACACTGAGGAAGGAGTAGTCTGTAAACCCGGCTTTCACCAAGATACTTATGACGCTGTGCTCACAGCAAGGAATTTGAGCCAAAGCTCTCTAAAAATCAAAGGAATGAAGAACTATCCACTCTTTTGTATCCTGGGCAGGCAGTGGGCAGCAAATGACTCCAGGTGACCGTGGATGACTGTATTGCATGGGCTTTGGATGACATGTGCAGCATCTGCCCCGAGCCAGGGACTGTTTATTTGCTTTGTCCCTGATGTAGCACAGCAAGTCCCTTGTCCAAGACTCATCACTTCGCTATTTGTCAAAAGGTCAACAACACTCTGTGGCTTTTTCTTGAGAGGCAGAAGAAATGTGCTTCCTGGGTAAGAGCGAAGTATTTTGGCATGACAGAAGTGATGCATGGGGAATGGACCTGCCTTTCAGCTCTGTTGCTGAAAGCTGTTGACAGAAGCTACACTTGTGCCACCCAGCAAACTGAGTGAGCTTCCTGGCATGGCACGAAAGCCACGGCCACGCTCCAGTTCCTGTGGCTTGGGGGTGCAAAGGTTATTTCTTCCCCAGGGGTTTGGTTTGGCTTTGAAGCGTATCCCTCCAGCAACAGCTTATACTGAAATAACAACCTTAAAATTGCTACCTAAATTAGGCTGACTTGAGACCCTCTCTAAAATTCCCCAGAAAAGTCGGCCTCAACATCTAAGGGGGAAAAATTGCTCATAGCCTGTCTTCAAAATCCAGTGGTGATGGAGGACGTGGCCATGGATGTCTCACAGCAGCATCCGTTTTAGACACAAGAAAACAGAATCACTTACAGACCCTCTAGCCTAACCTGTGTCACACTGAATGTCACCTAGGAGGATAAGAGGACCGATAATCCCTATGAATGAACAAACTTCTGATATGCCATGACAACTGTCTATTTTCACACTCAGTACTGGCTCATGGGGTCCTTGCCTGTCTGCTGATCCATGCCTGTCCCCCTGCATCTTCTACACAAGTTCAGAGTTCGTACAACATTTGGGCCCAGGGCAGCACATCCTATCAACCAGAGTATTTATTTAAATACACAACTGATGAAACCGAAAAAAACAAACCCGATACTGCGCCCCCAGCGTAGAGGTGCTCTGGAGATTAATACATGGCAATATTTATGTTAGCACCTGATCTCTTCAGACGTGGAAAGCTGGCTGTCATTCCTATCACAGCTGTCTCTGCTTTCTATAGAAAGGGTTGAAAGGGCCAAACCTCAAACAGCATTGCCAGATCCAGGCTTGCAAACAGAGCAAGCAAAACCAACAAACATTTGGGATTTTGAAAAAAAAATATATATATAAAGATTGAGGAATATTTTATTGCCTTTTGCATCCTGCTGGGAAGGGTCTGTTTTTAAGTCTTATCTCCCACTGTGAAAGCTGAAAGTTATCCACAGTCATCCACATTCACAGTTTAGCTATTCCTGAAGCATCTGTAAAAGGAGGCTAAGCAAAAGATCATGTGTGCTGTACAGTAACCCACAGATGCAGAATTTCAGAGGGTCTCTTCATCTCCATGGGAAATGTTTAGGAGTCAACAAATTGCAGCTGTTTGGAAAAGCTTTTGATTTATAAAGCTGTGAGCACCTAATCCATCCTTGTATTCTGACATCCATCTGTGTGCATGTTTCTGGCAAACTCTTCTCAGGTTAAAAGTCCCCAAATCTTACTGGTTGAATCTAACAAAACCAAATTGTGCTGAAAGTGTTCCCAGCCATGGAAAGAAAGAGGCCATGTGCCCTCACCTAGTGCTGAAGCCCTCCTCAGATGCAGCCAGCTCGGCAGGGAAAGTATGAAGCTTTGCCATGCTTCTTGTCACCAGGTGCTAAATCCAGTCCAAGGAGAAGTGCGCCCAGCCAACAAAAGCTTTAATTTTCGCTCACTTATTTCTGTTAATGAGGATGAGATGCATACATCACCTGCCCGAGTCAGACCTCCAGCCCTAGATGTGGGCAACGATTTCTCCACAACCAGCTCTGCCTTCTCAGCCAGGGCTGCCCTAGGGCTCACCTGCTCTCCCAGGTTCGGGGCTGTCCCTGCTGCCCAGCTGTGTGGTCTCCACTAATGTCCCCTGGGCTGACACCACCTTCTCCCTCTGCTGTATTGTACAGCTTTATTCTCAAGAGGTGAATGACTATTAACATATCTCAGTGCTGCTAAAAATCTTAATAAGAACATACACTTATACACATACAGAGAAATCAAGAAATTCATCAAATTAATGGATAGCCCCTGCAGCACTGTAAATCCAAGCATATGAATTTTAGCATCTTCAAGGATTTTAATGCCATTTTTCCCTTCTGGTATCTGAGCATTATAAAACTCCAGGCAAGTCAGTGAACCAGGGAATGCAACTGATTTGAAATAAAAGCAAAATGACTCAGGGGTTTAATTGTCCAAGCTGAGCAAAGTGAAAAAAAAAGTAAATAAGCACTTTGTTATACATGATGAAAAACAAATTGGAGCAGAGTCCAATTCTGCAAACTTTCTTCAGGCAAAATTCTCATCAGTTTCACTGGCAGGGGCATGCGTGAGTTCCCAGAGTGGGACCAAGCGGATGGAAATCATCAAGAGTTTCCAGAGCCACAGGGCACTTCTGAACATCAAATTTGAAACAGCCAGAAGGTGGGTGATTTTCAGAGCATTTCGCCTCTAAAAATTTGGTCATCTTAGGGTATGTCCACCAGGGCAACAAAAAGTCTGATGTTGAAGTGGTAGTCCCTCAAACACCACTTGGGGTGGTGGCTGATGTGAAAAATACTTAAGTTACCACCCTACAGTGGGTTGAATTCTTTTGATAAAATACTTCCTTCATGAAAGAGAAGAGATTGTTTTTTCTTTTAATTACAGGTGATATTTTTCACAGGAAGATTTTGTTTCAACTTGATGATCTTTTTTTTAGTCAAGAAGAGTCAAATAAGAGGATTTTAGCTTTGCACTGACATTTCAAAAATGCCAAGAACATCAACATTTGTTTAGATCAAAGATGCCACTATTCATCAATCTGATATTTCAGAATTGGGATTCTCCACAGCAAAAGCATTCAACAAAAACCCACCTTTTCAAAAAGCTCTCCCAATCCCTAATGAAATGACTGCGGCCACCAGTGGCTGCGTGTCTCAGGAGTCCCCAGAACAGCCTTGCTGGGGGCAACCTGCCACAGTCCCATTCCTGGGCACTTGCACAGCGTAGCTGCAGTAGCATCCAGCTCCACCATGACTGGGAGCAACACAGCACCCTCTCAAGTGCTCACCTCTCTCTGTAAATAGACAGAACAGACAGGACAGCCCTCACAATGAGGCTATACAGGTGAGTACCTATAGTAAATATAGGTGGCACCACAATGAAAAGACCCAGAATGATTAGGAAATGTTACTGAGTACTCAGCGTTACCAGCCTTGCCTGCTGTCTGACGCTGCCATGCTGCCACCTCTGCTCCTTTCTCCTCCATCCAGGTGGGCACTGCTGCCTGCTACCTACCCACATGAAGGGAGAAGGCCAGGAAAAGGGTCCCTCCTTGTCTGGCAATGTTCATCCCCATCCCCAAGACGTGGGTGGGACAGCAGAGCAGAGCCACTGCAGAACAGTCCATAGAGCTCTGCAGCCGAGGAGGGGGTGTCTGGCATAAAGTTGTCCAATACCACTGGGAAACTGAAGGAAGAATAAGAAGCACTTCCCAGTGTTAAACTGGGCAGGCAGAGGAGCTGGAAATTCATGCATTTTTCCCACCAAGACAACAGTTTCTTTAAAGGGCAAGTCCTTGCTAACTTGTTTGCCTGTCCCATCTTTCCCATCTCCAGGTGGTGGCACTAAGGACGAGGCACATGATTTCCCCCAGGCCCATTCATGTCGCGAGGCTGAAAGCTCCTCCAGAATTGGCAGTGCCGCTAAAATCTAATCAGGTGCTTGTGTGCAACAGACCCAGAAGCAATTGCAATCAAGGCAATTGCTGCATCTGATTACACATGAAAACCCTCGTGCCTCTAAGTGTTTTGCAGTCCTTAATAAAATGTGCCTGTCTTGCCTCAAATTGCATCAGGCAGGGTTGGTTTGGGGGTTTTTTTTAATATTAAGAATTACCTGAAAGGAGAGAGGGAGGGAGAACAGGATGGAATTAGAAAAAGCAACCAGTGAAAACAAGGTAAATAAATGCCTAAAACACACTCACTGCCTCATATGCCTTATCATAGTGAAATGGGATCTTCAGGATGAACTTCACAGAAATCCCAGCAGTCCCAGGAGAGAGTAAGTCCAGGTGCCCACAGCTCCTTTACTGGCCTCATGAGAGACAGTTGCACAGGTTTATTAAAGGCAGTGGTCAAATTCCTCAGGGAACAGTGGATTTTGGGTTTAACGTGCAATGGGTTTTGTGGCTGATTGCGTTTGGCATTGCACGCACAACAACCACAGTGCATGTACACAAAAATACACACAAACACCCCCGTACAAAGGCACCACACAAGCCATAACATACAAAGCCCCCAGTACTTGTATCTCTTCTATCTGAGTTTATTTTCTAGCAACCCCTACAAAGACAGCATGAAAAATGCTAACTGAATTTTCCTTGTTGGCCTGTCATGGAAAAGTTGTGGATTTTGCAATTGTTACATCAGGACAGCCCATACCAGGGCCCCTAAAGTTACTCTCGATTTAAATTGGACCAGCTGGAGAAATGAAACTGCATGCCTGCGATAACACTGGGGAAATCTCGCCTGTGCCATGCTTAGTCTAAGTGGAAACCTACCATTTCACAGACCATTGCAAGCCACACATCCCCTCCTGTGGCCAGTCCCACTACGTCCCATCTCCCATGCATGCAGTGCAGCACCCCCACCATCCCCTCCTGCTGAGGCCCCACATGCTCAGTGCAGCCAGTCAGTATTTCTCAGACCCATTGCGACCATGGAAGTGCTGTCCCTTGGCTGTCTGGGCACCCACTTCCACATCTCCTCAGCTCACTCTTTCTGCCTGAGCCAAGCACCTACAGCAGTACGTGGTGTCTCCGCATCTCAAGGAACATATCCACCAGACACAAAAAGCCTCAGAAAGAAGAGCAGCCATTTCCAGAAAGTCCCGGAGTGAGGGAAGTCCCAAAGAGGCTGTCTCAGCATATAGGAGAAACAAAGAGAAATGGAGAAGAGGGACTAATGAGCAAAATGCTAACCACATGCATTTTCTTTTATAACAAAAATGTCACAGTGTCAGATAAAGTCTAGTCATGGCAGAGGAATTTGTATGGCAGTAATAATGAGTGAAAGCCTGGAGCTGCCACGTGTCCTGGAGCAAGAGGCGACTCACCCCTGCTGCAGTAATTTGCACTGTGAAATGCAAAACTCTGTAAAGGAGAGAATCTCCCCTCCCCACTTTGACAAAGGCAAAAAGGGAGCAAGGAACCGTAGCAGGAGAAGGAAGCATCATCTCAACGGCTATTTCTATGCACACCCAGCCTCTGCCAATTACAGCCGAGGATTTGACTCCGTTTCCTGGATTTCAGCAAGGGGGCAATTGGAGCTGACAAATTAATAACTTCTAGAAGTTGAACCTGTTCCTTGCAGCTCCTGGTCAGGGTTTGGCAGAAGACCTGCAGAAATCCATGTCTTGGAGGGCAGCTGCAGCTGGAAGCTGGGACTTGCAGACACCAGAGCACGTCTTCTTCCAACAGTGCGAGTCCCTTGATGAAAGGCTGAGATCAGCAGACAAATTCCAGGGCAGGAAATTGTACCCTAGTACAATTAAAGAAATTAAAGTCATAAAATGTTTCATGATACAATAAAGAGTACTGAGAATAGGGAATCATTAAAATCATTGTTATTTTAACTTAAGGGCAAGACAACCAATAGCCAGAAGCACTACTTTCCTCGTGAAATGACTCAGCCTCCAGGAACATGGGGAAATCTGGAAATCTCTTCTGTGCAGTTCCACAGGTCCATCATATCCATCTTATCCCTTTGGTTTCCTTGTGAAGGCCCCTGGGCCCTTTTTCAAAGTCCACCAAGATAATGGTTTTGGAGCTGCTACTGAAGTCCATTCACGACCCCAAAGCAAAGGCGCTGGAAGGGTTAATGCATCCTGAGTGCTGGAAAAAGCACCGCTTAAAACATTCAGCAGATGGATGAGGCTGTGCATGCCTGTTCAGAGACTCACATCAGGAATTAAGCCTGCAGTGCTCATTAATAATAATGGGACCTAAATGTTGTATTGCATGTGTCACAATGGGAGCAGACTCCTTCTGCTACAGCATGGGGCTGTCCTAAACAGATGATTTAATTAGTATATTACAAGTATTGATTCTGGGAATAAATATGAATTCAGCAAATATTGCTAATGAGCTTCTTAAACCAGCAGTATGTCCTCCACACGAACTAGAAGTACTTGCTAATTTAATATATGCCATATCCCAATACTGACAGGAAATCTGAAAACCACTGTTAATGGCAGGAGCAAAAATAATGGTTGCCTCCCTTAAATCTCTGTTTAAAGTTAATATTTATAACTAGCCTTTCCATATTCTCATTTTAATGAACAGATTTCTCTTTTGAACGATTTTATTTTCTTAGCAAGCAGAATGTAGGTGTGAGGATTGGGAACAGGCTTCCTGAGAGGGGTCCAGGAGGTAGGTCTCTGCTAGTCCTTGGACTAAAACCAAAGATCTACACAATACTCAGTTTTCTCTGGGCACAAGGCTTTTCCCTTGGTAGAGATGCCCCTCAGCCTGCATAGACAACTCTCCGAGATGCTTGGACCTCTGTGTTAAAATATGTGTTCAGAGCAATCCTTCTGTACCTCCTCCAGTTCATGTTTACAACTCCCTTTCTTTCTGTGCTTCTCATTCTGCATCTCGTTTAAACTCTACTACCTGCTCACTCCTGTAAGAAAAATACGAGTGCAGCAATAAAGAGATCAGCAGGATTTTAACCATCTTTCTTGAATCTGGCAATGCACCTGAATGCTCAGTGGGACTCCCAGTTGGTCCACAGAATATAAGTACTACCAGGACCAACAGTGAGTCCTCCTCTGCTATCCATCAGCAAGCCAGACCTTTCCCAGATAATCCTACATCCCTTGATTCTGATTTCTTCCATTTGCACCACCAGATTTTGCATCCATTTTACCTGATACATTTGAGTAGTTACAAATTGGGAAGCAGAGAATGTTTCTTCCTACAGCAGTGAAATGACCCTACGCAGTAAATAGAAGAGGCTTTGCAAGGATTCTGTCCAATGAATTTGACCTTCACTTAGTAATAACTCATAAATATATATATGAATAAAAACTTTTATCTGGAGTATCTGCCTTTTTGCAAAGGAGAGATTCCCAAGCTTGTACATACGGTCATTAGCCAATGCTTTCCCATCTGCTCTTTGTAGGGAATATGCAGGCTTGTTGGTAGTATTAGATGTGGTAGTCAAGGGAAAAATCTCTGATCGTTGTGCATTAGCTCAGCTTTTCTCTGCTCTGGCAAGTTTGACTTATCATTAAACATCCCAGAAATGCCAGCTCTAAAAATCATTTCTACTTTGATGTTATTTTCCACCTCTGAGAAATTGCTGCTCTCTTTCTGGGATTTGATTTTTATTAGAAACTTTTTTAAAGGCCAGAAAGCTAGAAATGCATCAACAAAATCAAACAACTCCACCCCTAATTCAAGAAAAGAGTAAAAAACCTTCCACATTTTGGCCATTTTTTTTGAGCACGTTTTCCAATCCATCTTATTCTCCCCCTTCTTTACTACACAAATGTATGAAAGGAAAATAGATTTTCTGGTTAAAGTTATTAGCTATTCTGTTATATGAGAACCTAAGAACAGTCATCCTAGGTTTAAACCAGAGTCTAGCCTAGTATTTTTCTACAACACATAAGCAATGCCCATTGGAGATCATGTGAAGATATACAATACTTCACCCCAAACACTCCTTCCATACATAAAGCCATTACTATTTGCTTCATGTTCAGTAACATTCACTTGCAAACAATTAATTGCATGTAGTCCATGCAGCTAAAATTCAGTGTTAATTTATGATAGCTACCTGGTGCTCATCTATACTGGTGCTGAAAGAGCTAAGTGCTCTCTTCCTTTATCCCTATTATCTAAATGCCAACCCACACGCACCTATAGAGAGATGTCGAGCAGAAGACATTTCTCACTATTTCCAATCTCCCCAGAGAAGAGCTTTCACTGCAAATGTTCCCAGCCTTGTATACCAATTAGTTGTTCTTGTCCAGTCATGTCTCCAGAGTGATCTGCTTGCTATCAACTGTATGGATCTGTAGGCCAGAATCCCTCACATGAATAAATACAAAAACATGGTCAGTTATCAGGAGCATCAACATGCTGGAGAAGAAAGCTCACTAGGGGAGAAAAAAAATCTTGTTATTATCTTTAGATGCCCTTTTGATCTTATTAGAAAGGAAACTGTGGGAACAGAGAGTGAAGGGAGATAAGGGACAGCTGGCACAGGTTGATTTGATTATTTTTTTTTTTAAACTGTGAAATATATATATATTGCCAAGTTCCTGTTCCCACCTGGGAAATCCTGCGTGGCCTTTAAGCCCTGCTAACACAAAGTGCAGTGTTAATGCAGCAGCACCAATTCCAGGAGGGGCTGTTAGCACAGGAACATCCTCCCAGCTGGAGTTTGTTAACGACCAGGAACACCACCAAGCCCGTGTTTGGGTGCCAGAACTGCAGCCAGTTTGCCTCCTTACAGCTGGTTCGTTACGGGACTGCTTCTGCCCCTCCTTCCTAACCACCAACTTACTTCATTGCACTCAGCTGGGCTCCAGTCAGAGGCACCAGCTAACTGAGAAGCAGCAAAGGATGCAGAATCTGGCCTTGCACGTGTTTGCTATTCATACCTGCAGGCTGGAACAAGCCTTTCTTTTTTCCTATTGATTCAGGTATTCTAATGCAAGGACTTCAGGGCTTGGTTGTTCTCTGCAAACCTTTCCTATAGACCTAAATAAAGAACTGAACTATATAAAAATCGTAGCGTGGGGGCTCTGCAGAGACAAATCTTGGATCATTGCTAAGAGCACTTAATGATCCTTGAATTCATGAGGAGGAGAGAGGGCCTCGCTTCTCCCACGAGTCCATTTTCGTTATGTAGAATCAGGCCCAAAGAAAAAGATGGCAATTTTATTTCAGGGAAATTTCTGCGGGTTTGATTCTGCAAAGAAAACACTGAGATGAAAGGTAATTTAAATGAGTTGTTTGGTTGGCTGTGTCTTTGGCTGGATTTTTCTGGTGTTTAATAGAGTGTGACTTCTGAAGCTTTTTCCCAAGCTTGGACTGTAATAACAGCGCACTCTTATGTAGACTCTCTACTGTCTAGCAAATGCTGTGATCATGTACTGACAATACAGATAGATAAATTCTCCTTAACCTCTTTCAGGCCACTTCTTTCTACAAAATGTGTAGGAACTGGCTACATTTGAGATTTCTACCCCTCTGACAAATTGGGTGGTAATTCAACCTACTGAAAACATTCATGCAGGCAGAAGATGGACACACAGGCAGCATGGTCACATAAGCCAAGTAGACCAGGATAGAGGATTCGCTGATCCAGGATCTTTCCTCCAATGCTGATCAGCACCAGCTATTTTAGGAACAGGTAAAAAATTCAATGATGTTTCTCCAAATATTTTTCGAGCCTCCAGGAAATCCTGTTTAAGGTTTTCCCAAACCAAAGGGGATACCTATCAAAGGATTTTTTTTCTATTAATTTGTCCACTTATGTATTACATCTGTGTAAAATTCTAGCATCTGCAGCAAGGAACTCCACAGCCTAAGGGTATGTTTTGTGAAGATGACTTCCTTTTATTTGCCCGAAGACTGCATCATGGCAGTTTCATGCCCCCGTATTGAAAAAGGCATGGGGCTTGTATTTCATTAGATTTCCTCCCCCCCCCAAAAAAAAAAAAGTCATCCCAGTCAGTACAAGAAAGTATCTGGCTTACAAGATACTCCAGAGACCAACATCAGAGTCTCATTAGGCATGTTAGATGTTCAAATATGCACTAGTACTTGGTTTACCCATCCCCCATGTCAAGAGCTCTGAAAAAATTCTGAAGCTCAGAAGAGGAAAGGTAAGGGGCTATAAGTTCTCAGTTTGAACTCCCTTTCTTTCTACAAGCTATCCATCACATCTATCAAACATCAGATATTTGATTCTGGCTTTGGAGACTTTTGTAAGCTCTTTTCCTACATTAATAGCTGGGTCATCTTCTCTACATACGATATATTAAATAACATCCAGTGACTACTGGAATCAATGAAAGCCCTCCGGTTCAGCTTGAAATAGTTAAGTAGTCTCCAAAAGCTGATCTTTATTAATCTGCTTTGCAAAACTAAAAATCAAGATTTTTTTTTTTTCTTTTGAGGCTTCTCAACATCTTGAAGAACTACTCAATCAGACCCTCAGAGTAGATTATTTATTAATCTGCTCTGAAAACCTAAAATAGAGAAAAAAATTAAGATTATCAATGTCTCAAAGACTGATGAAAGTGATTTTCACTGACTCTCTATGGAGGAAAACTTAGGGCTGCTAATATCGAATATAGGTCAATAAATCATTCTAGTAAGAGTGACCTAATTAACACACAAGCCCTGATTTGAATGCATGAAGCTCATTATCTTGACACAAGGTTCACTCTCACAGAAAAGAAAAAAAAAAAAAAGAAAACTCATGGAAAACTTTGTGGGAACAAAGTTTCTGGACAAGATGGAAAGCAGCTGTCTTCTGTGCAAAGGTTGCTGCTGGTTTCCCAGTCCTAGGTTCTTCTTGAACAAGGGGAGATAATAGGAAACACTTTCAATTAGTCTGGTACAGCAGAGAGGTGGAAAGAGTCATCATTAAACACACGAATGGTTGTTATACTCCAGCACGAGAGATATACCAGTATTATTGAGGAGAAACTATAACCTTCATTGGTTTGGCACTCATTGGTGATGACTACCTTTGTAAAAGCACCCATTGCCTGGTTGACAGGATTCCCAGAGTGCAAAGGACATCAAAGCACACAGAGGTGGTTGTAGTACTCAGATAGCATCTCTGCAGTCACCTATGGCCATGAAATACACGAAACACGCCTGCCAGGCAGTCTGTCAGACCTCAGGGAGTTTGTCTGGAGGAAATAAATCCAGTGTTTTGCCCCCTCAAAGAGTCTGAGGGCTAAAGTCAATTGTATGATCACCAGGATACCTAAGTGAAAAAATTGTTCCCTAAATTATTGTAATGACCCAAGGCTAAATCTACATAGTTTCCTTTTACAACCCCTTCTATCCCAACTCCAATCAGTTGAAATAAGAATTTTCTCCTCACTTTTGTACTAGAAGATGAACAATGAAGGGAATATACTATGGCAGAGGAACAGAGTTGTATTTTTTCTGAGCACCACATGTAAATTCAGAAAGCTTTAGACCAGAAAGTGAGCAGAGCTTGCTCTTTGAGAGACAGAATGGATTCTCTCTGTGATACAAATGCCCACCATTGCATCTCCAAGTAAGCATCAGACATAAGGGAAGATAGCCCAACCAAGGACACTCAGCTTTTGAAAGAACTAAATACAAGGTAGTTTAGACATAGTTAATCTGGAAACTCATAAATTATTTCTAGTAGATTGAGGAGAGGATTTCTAGACTAAGAGAAGTAGAGACTAGTGGGTTTGAAGCTGAAGCTTGACTATATGACAGGGATTACATAGTGTAAAGGCACAAGCACCTGCAGTGGAGCAGAGCTCTTCTGTGTCCTGTAGCCCTGCCTTTGCAAAATACAGCTGTGAGGCTGCACACAAACATAAACTCATGTACATGGTTCTGTTACAGTCTTTGGGGAAGGTGTATGAAATTGGGAAACTGAATCCGTTTATCTCATTAAATGAAAAAACCCAAAGTGGAATCCTGTTCCATACAGCTCACTTAATTAACTAATATCTGAATCAGTGCTTGATTGCAGAGACTGCCATTCTAAACCAGGAGCCATAACCAGCAATTGTTCTTTTCCTATTAGAGTAATTGAGGAGGGTGCCATTTGATTAGCCCATGGCTTTATTGATTAATTTATCATTTCTTTGTTTACATTTGATTTTGATTGATTTTCTGTGCTCTTTGCAAATGAGCGGGTTGTCATGAATACAAAAGCGCTTCCCACACAACCACTACCACAGCTCGTTTGTCTGTTGTTTTCCTGATGTCTTCTTCACCGAAACTGCATCCTTTTGCTGTCCACCAGCTTTCACTCACAGCAGCTGCTGGCTGAACTAATGAGCACACCTGGGCTGCAGCTTGCAAAAAAGCATAGTGTGCTTACCAGCAACACAACAGGACAGAACAGCACGGAGTCACAGTGCTGCTTTGGTGTGAAATTAAGGTCTATTTAGCCAGAAGTCTCAGCGCTGCATGACACCAGATTTCTGCAGACCTATGACATTTGTAGAAATCTCTGCTAATACACAATATTAAATCTTTTAGGAAGTAAACAGAGATATGGTGCTATTGTAGGGCAATACCATACCCATGTGGTGGGTACCACCTTGTCCTGTTTGGTTTTGCAATGAGCAGAAACACACACCGTTGCTAAAGAAACCTTATTCCAGTTTACATAGCCAGTTAGTACATATAATGAGCTCCCTGGGAAGGCTGCAAAGCAGTATTATAAGGCTCACTTCTCATGGCTGGATTAGCAAGGTGTATTAGCAGAAAGATGATATAGTCTTAGGCAGAGGATTGGAAAGGAAGTCCACTCTTCAAGCTCAGCTCTGAGGAGTCTTGTACTTCATTTCTTGATCAACTTTCTTAAGCCTTTCCATTACTCGGGATGTGACTGGTTCCTGGGAGCATGACAAGATGAACTGCAACTTGGGACTTAGCCCTGATTTTGATAAGGGCTGATCCAAACATCTCCTTTTAGCCTTTCCCATAGGGCACAAAGTGTACAAAGTGAGCATGTTATCCTCCAAGAGCAGTGGCAAGCAGATGTACTCCACCTACTGAACAGCTAGTTTTGCAAAGAGAGCCGTCCCTCGTGAGTTGGTTACTAACTCTCTTCTGGGTCGCCATCCCTGATCATGGACCCATTTGTAAGCTTCTTGCAAGGACAAGTAACCAACCAGTAAGATGGCTTGCGATTGTACTGAGCTTGAGACTCTCAGTTCTCTGCTACAGATAAGCTGTTCAGTGACAACTTGAGCTGCGGTAGGTCCAGCACTGCCATCACCTGGGCCTCATCTTCTTGCCTGGAGACCATACGCACCTTGCTTATACACTGCCACTTTCTTACAAAGCCAGTGGAAGAAAATACAGATGTCCTCCCAGAAAACTGAACATCAGAAAGCTCAGCATCAGCTGCGAAGGCTAGTAATTTTTTAATACAACAGAGAAATCAAGCAAAAAAGGGAAGGAAGTGCTCCAGACTGTCAGTTCACCACAGAGTTTGGGTTTGTTTGTTTTCTAGTAAGACAGTGATGAATTGCAGCTTAGAGTAATGAAGGGCAAGGGGTCTTTGGGACCTGAAACCAGCAGCCCTGAAACCTTTTGGTGTTCAGTGAATGGAATCACTCAAAATTTAAAGCAGTGTAGAAACAATAACAAAATATCCATGTTCTGTATCCTGCTTGGGGACTGAGATTTGGAAGCAAGAGCTGTTCACTTCTCCACTTTGCTTTTTAGATCTCCAGCAAACTGTTTAGTTTCTTTGTGACTAAGTTTCTCCCATAAAATAAAGTATCTCAGTGCCTGACTTTAGCTGGGGCTTGTGAGGAAGAAACATCCAATATACTCAGTGACTGGGCTTTGATGAGTGGATAGATGGGGAGAGAGTAAAACAAAGTAGTAACAATCATATTACATGACATGAGGTAGAACTTAATTTACACTTGTTGCTTTGATTAGGTTTAATTCTTCCAGCTCATTGTAGAAAGTCCCAGCCACAAACTGATCAGAGCCATCTTAATGGTATTTATTTAAAAAAATACATATAAATAGTCTGATAAAGCAAAAAGCTTGCAAGCAGCTTGTTAGTTTCTTCATATTCACAGACTTCTTAGGTTGGCAGGCTAGCAGGTGTTATTAAAAAATAAGAAAACCCCAGAGAACCACTTCTCACACATGACCTTTTAGAAGTTAGACTAACCAGTTTCTATATCACACTAGTTCATTATATATTCATACATACACATATATATACACGAAGATTCTTCAAGCAGTCATTAAAATTAATCTATATTAACAGCACTTCTATAATTTTTAGTATCATTAACATCACAATAAACATTTGTAAAATGTTTTCCCAAACCTCTTATAGCTACTTGGTCTATTCGTATCTTATCAAAACCTTGACTGTCTAAACACCCAGCCTCTCAACCATATTATCAAGATTTTCTTACCACCTGATATGAAAGGAGCCTCTAAACACATTCCAGTTGGACAAATTAACAGAATACATGAACCTAAAGCCTTGGACATGGAAGAGATTATTTACATTTGTCGAGAAAAGTAATTGGCTAAAAGTAACTGATTCCAATTTCTGTAATGCCAAACACCAAAGTTCCTAACAAGGTAGAACCTTTAGAAGATTATTTTCATCCTATTTACTGTTACTGAAGGATATGACCCCAAAATTATAGCCCGCAGTATCAGATGGACACAAACAGAAAGACAGAGGATCTCTTAAATTCAAATATACAATACATACTTTATTGAAAGAAATTTGATCTTATGGTTAAAAGTTCAGCAGTCAAGAAACCTAGGTTTGTCTTGTGACTCTTCCTTATATGTCATTAGGAAGTCAATTAATAATTACGTGCATCTGTTCATCATCAGCAAAACCAGTTATTATACTCTCACCTCCTGGGGGAAGTTGTCTGGAAGATAAATACCTTAATGTTATGAAGTGTTCAGACACTGTATGGACAAATTGTCAAGCAGTTTATGCAAATATCAGTACTTTGTGCTTAGTTTCCTGAACCAGTGAGTTATTTAATTACCATTCTATCCACAACATTGCAAGAAATTAAATCCCAAGGGAGAATAACTATTCTTTTGTTACCTCATGCTGCACTATTGGAAAAATTAGAGGGGCTGTGCTGACAGAAAATGAAACTGACTGTTAACAAGAAACAAACTTGAACTATGAAGACCAATTAGGAAAGAAAAAAAAATTCTGGGAGAGAGGGAAAAGCTGCAGAAATAACCACTGTGCTTTCAAACCGCGTGGCAGAAGCAGAGTCCTTTAGAGCAGCACCCTTAGAAATTGACAGTGAGAATTACGATTTCCTAACTATGTGCCTTTGTATATGTACTAACACATATGTATTTATTCACATTTGTACATTAGTATCTCTTCAATTGTCAGTCATGAGATCTTTATCCGTCCCTCAAACATAGCTCGCTGGAACTGGTTGTATCATAACATAGCCTCTTGCTAGTAATGGTTTTAAAATATAGAACAACAGCCAGCTTGAGGCAGTCCCCATTCACCTGTGATGGAAAGCAGAACAAAGACAAAAGATTCAGGCTAATGAGAGAGAAGGCATAAACGTGGAGCAGATGAAGAGTCTGAACCTTTTTCCATTTACCCCAATAGAAGTTCCATATTAAATTGAAAGGATTACACTGAATTTTTAACAGCATGCCATGGTACTATTCTAATGTCACTTCACTCAAACCTAATAGTAAGTAAACCAGAGAGACAGAGGCACAACCCAGGTCTTCAAGGAATTAGAATCTCAACCATTAAGTTAATGAGGTAACGATTAAAAGCCTTTGGAGTGTGATAAAAAGCACAAAAGCTCCTGAGAAGTTGAGTATCCAGATACCATCTCTTAACATTTGTTGCTTGATAGGATGCTGATGTACCCAGGATGATTCTTAGAAGACAAATAAGTAACCCCACTAGCTTTTTCAATAAAAGACTATACAGCACTGAATGAAGCCAAGCTATTTTTCATTAAATTTAAGGTTACTGGAGAAATAAAGTGGGATACTCTCCTTTTTACCTTGTGAAAGAAACTATAATGACAACAAACCTGCAATATCCATCTGTGCTGCTTGGCATTATAGAAACCTCACCAAAAAGTAATTAAAGACCAAAATACTATGCTATCCAATTTAAGACATCTTTTTAAAAGTTCTTAGAGGCCCTGTTGGGCTAATTCTGTGAGCTTAGGAAAATAAAGCACTGATCATTACTCCCGGACACACAAAGACACAGGTGGGACCTAAGCAGCCCTTTTTGCCTGAGGACTAAAATAGCATGTTGCTTCCAATTTTACTTCTGATACACAACAGAAAATGTCAGAAGGTCGACAGTCATAATTAGATCCAAACCACAGACAAGCAGATCTTCCCTTCAGCCCACATCTCCAAAGAGCAGCCAGTTGGCAGGGGGAAGCTCAGCAGGTTAGCCGTGTCCTCTCTGCCCACTTGCTAGAACAAACGGTGCTATTTCGGTCTGCCACGGCTGCAGGCAAGAGAGTAACTCTCAGGCTGATGAATTGAGAGTAGAACTAAATGAAGCAACTCAATTTTTCCATGGGGTTCTCTAATCACAATTCACCACCTAGTAGGAAAAAGTGTAATCTAAGGTTTTTGCAGCTTTTCTGCTGGGTAACATGACAATGCTGTAGAGCCATAATACAGTATAATGGTGTATACCTTTACGGAGCCTCTGACGGTTTAGTGGCATTGTAAGGGAAAGTCCAGCCCACATTACACATAAAATATCTTCAGCCCCTGTCACAGAGAAGTTAGGAAGATAAGATTTAGCTGATCAATACAATCTGCAAAACCTCCCTTTTGTGGAGCGAATTGGGAGAGGTTAACTCGGGGTGTGACAGAATCGAAAAGTAGTGCAGGAGAGAAATCCTAAAATTAAAGAGAAATAAGGAGGAGTCACTGTCTGAAAGCTATATAGGAGGGCATGAGGTAAACCGGGACATAGGGAAACTGAGGGAGGATTTCAAACAGACTGGACTGAAGTCAGAGAAGAGAAGATGTGGAGATGGGAGGAGGAACCGGCAGCTATTCAAAGGCACGGACAAGAATGGTTGCAATGAAGAGTCTCAGTGGAGGAGGCCTGAGAGGGCAAATACGGGGCAAGGAACAGAAGAAGCAGAACAGAGAAATTTGAGTTGAAAAGAGACGTGGAAAGGAACTGCCAGCGGTAAGGCAGAGAAGAGCTGAAAGAAACAGAGAAATGGGTGCAAAGAAAAAAATAATTAACACCCAGGAGATGTGATCCTTTGGGAATATCAAGGGATTGACATACACGGAGGCACACACAATCCAGTTCATTGTTGGTTCTGGCTTTTGACAGGAGGTTCTGTTTTTCTTCATCTGTAACCCTACAGAAAATGTCAAAACAGTTGTTAAGATGTGACACATTTTCCACACTTACTTTCTCTGGGACAGAAGAGCAGAAACATTGTTCCTAGGGAGAAGCTGGTGGTGACGTCTGACTTGGACAAGTGCCTTCCCCATCCAAAACAGCCAAACCCTATGGTCCAGGCAGCTCCCTGTTATAGGGGATGCATATAGCTGGCTACCAAACCCACCGCTCCTCAGGTCTGCTTGGTTTGCCTTCTCTGCGATTATATCGCTTTACTTGGCTCAGAGCAGATGGCAGGAACCAGCCTGATGGATGTGTTCAGATTGCTTGCCTTTCACCTCCACCCCAACTACAACTTCTCACACCCATCCATTAACACCTCCCAGCCTGGAGAGAGGGCAGAGACTGCGTCTGCCTTGTTGCTTGGCTGTTAATAACCAAAGGCCTTGGATGGGAAGCCTGTAGACTGCCTGGTGCTAAAAGGAAAGAGTTCTCTCTGGCTTGTCTGAACACCTTTCTGCAGGTTGGTTTTCAATCGACTTTTTGGCCACCGTGGAGCAGAGGGTTGAGGAGACGGACAAGGCTGTTCTTGCACATAAGCCTTTCATCTGTTATCTCAGCAAGGTGGGAATAACAGACTGGGCAACAGCATTCAACTAAGGCTTCTAAAGGGGTTGGCTTCCCCTTCCCCGTGGATAGCCTGAGATCACACCAGGAAAGAGGAATTGTCACAAGTTTGTTATGATCAAGCAAAGGGATTGCCGATTCACATTCTCCAGGCTCTGAAGTATGTGTAGATTGAGTCTGGAACTAAATTGCTACCAAACAGCATTTTAAACTAAGGTCCCCAGACCACAAAGCTGGAAACCCCTGGACTTGTGATCTTATAATTTATATTTTCTACAGAAGCTGCAGAGGGAACAGGGATGGTTTAATCCCTCCTGGCAGGCAGCACTCCCTGAAGCATGAACGACCCCTTGGAAGCACCTCTCTCCCACCTCACCACTAAGGCAGTCCAAACAGACAGTTTGATTTAGTTGTCTGAATTGCGGGTGGCTAAATTGGCCAGACGAGCTCTGGAGGCTGCAAAATGAAGAAAGGAGAAAAAAGGAAACAACATAAAGAAAAAAAAAGCCCAACAACAACAAAACCAAACAAAAAAACGAAACAAACAAACAAAATCAAACACACAAAACTGCTTAGGACTGATCTCTCATGATCATTATAGTGCTGATTCCACTGGCTTTTACTGCAAGGCTTTATCAAAAACCATTTTAAAAAGACGGGATGGGAATAAAAGTGTTATTTTTGTTTTAATTGCTTTACCCAGGTGATCAGCTATTTGAGATGAAATAGAGCAAATGTCAAGAGGAGGGAGTGTCTAGCTGCAGAAGGGAATCTTCTGCCTTGAGAATTAATCAAACCTCCGCAGAAGTTCAGAAACTTTCCAAAAGCTTTTTCCAATTTTTTAATCACTCCAGAGATCTTGTTTACAGCAATACAGCAATACACTGGAATTCTGATCTTTAGAGCTGGTTGGTATACAACCTTTTCAGTGCCCTGAAACAAAGATACAACCCTGTATCAGATTGCAATGTACTCGATGCGAAATACCTGAGCATTAGCAGAACTTGCTCTGCAAATGCAGATCCTTTTGGGAACACGTGGAACCACCTGAACCCTCAGTAAACTGGAGCAGTCTGGCAAAACACAAATTCACAAATGCTACTAAGATGTTTTATCACAGTTTTCTTTTGAATGTTTTATAAGCTCAACACACCCATTAGTATGAAAATTGGACTCACTCACATCTGCTCAAAAGCAAGCTGAGGCCAAGTTAAAAAGGCATCCTGTGCATAGCACCTCTGCTTGGAAACCACGGTTTATCAGTAGTGGAAAATATTTGTGGAAATTCCATTTTGCAAAAGGCAGGAACAGTAAAAAGAAAAATTCCCTGTGGTGTTTACTAACCTCAGAGTCCCTGCACAGCCCCTGCCAGTTACACACACAGGAACCCCTTCAAAGACCAAAGAACAAGTTCACACCTTCCCTACAAACCATCTGAAATGCTCAAGAAAGGTGGGGGTTAGGCCATATTTACCTTTCTCTCCCACACCTCTTTTTCAGTTACCATATTAAAATCAGAATTGGAAATGTAACAAACATTTCTCCTCATCCAGAGCAGAGATTTGACAACATTGTTCAAGTCTCCTTATACATTCAAGAAATCCTTTAACTTCTAGTAGGATTACTTAGGTGCTGCATGTGCATATGTATCACCACAACTGAGACATAGGGCTTCACACTTGAATATAACAGGTTTAACGTGATTTGCCAGATGTCCTGGCAGCCAAGAACTTTCTTGGTATGGCAATTTAGACACCCTTTCCTCTATCCTTATTCTTACTTCCTACTAAGAAGAAAAGACCGCCCACAAATCTTATTTTGATGCCCAGGACGTGGAGGTTTCAAATGCTTCTGAAATGGCCACGGTCCCAGGAAGATTGGGAAAGGACTTGAGGGAAAAAAAGGCAGAGACTCATCCTTCCATTTTAAAGGTAAAGACTCAAGACCTTGCCCACAGTGTGCTCAGATCCTCTGCAGTGGGACATAGTACTTGAGAGGAAGGCTGTATGTTTGTCAGGAGGGCCTTGAAATATATGGGAGAAAAGCCCCACTGCGTTACCAGCATCCAGCCCCACTGCAGTACTGGCATCCAGAGCACTATTCCCAGCCTGCAGGTAACGAGATCACACCACATCGAAAGTCAATTAAGACTTTGAAGCCCTGAATTCACAAAGACAAACTAATTCTTACAGTTTTTGCCTTTCCGAAGCTAGCATTTCTGGCAGGCACATGAAAAGAAATGCTAACTAGACGTAGAGTAAATACAAACAATTACTGTGTTTTACCCATGTGTTATCCCAGCGGTACTTGGCATTTTAAGAGTTTAAAGTTTAATTACATTTTTGCTTTTGGTACATTGGATAACCATTCACCTATGAAGAAAAGCGTCTGAGAAGGTTTCAAGCTCATTTGAAACACTCAGAAGCAAAAATTGCTGAAGCGTGTGAGGCTGGCTCTGTGTTTTGATGCGCTATAGAATAATGTATGGAATTATTTATACATTCACTAAGTGGTGCATTTTCATTGTGCTTTCAGCTAACTTGCAAACTCCACTGGCCCTGTCTCACACTTTCTCTCCACGCTTGCTAACACTTCCAGTAACATGCTGAATTTTTCCTTGCCCCATCGCACTGTTGTGTGGAAGAGATATTTGAAAGTCTGCCCAGGCTGCAGATGTTACAAGAAAGGGGGAAAGAGATGATCAAGAACATTTCAGTCACTCCATTACTCACAGAATTGCTTATTTATTCAGATTTTCCACTCCCAGCTTCCTTGGTTTCTGATGCCTTTCCTGCCACTCCTTTGTGAGACAGGAGCTGGGGTCCCTTCCCATTGAACATTTCTGAATGCGTTCATTAGTGAGGAACACTCATTACGACATTAAGCTACAAAGATCATGTCCACAAGGTCATAACATGCTCCCCAAAAGAACTCTGCCATGACAGGCTATGTTGAGGGGACAGAAATGGCAACCGTAGAAGGCAGCTCTTGATTTTTGTTAGAGTCTGAGGAGCACGAGCAAAGGCAAAGAGCCACCAGTCCTATCAAGCAAAGTCCTATCAAGGAAAGTTTGAGCAAAAGGTATGGCCATGGCCTTGAGCTGTGACCCCTGCCACAGCTGGGTAAGCAGAGTAGAGCATTTCAAAACTGTCCCATTCCCTGAAGGAAACCAGGTATGAAAAAATCACTAATCTTCAAACCCCCACTTCAGCAGGGAGCCCACACCCCCAGCGCCCTGGCCTGGAGGAGGCACCTGGAAACCAAAGAGCACAGTATGAGACCACAGAGGAAATAAATCCATGCAAGTCTTGCATACATCAGGACGAAGCAGACACCGGTGTGCACACATTGTACTGACCCCAGTGGCAGTTGCTCAACACGGCAGCGATGCAGGCTTGGAAATACCCCACCACACTGCCTGCATGGAGCTGGTGGGTACGGGGCCGAGGGAATAGCCATCGCTGTGAATCACTGCTTCCTACTTGCCTGGTGACATCCCAAGCCCCGCCACCCACATGCCGCTTGCCTCCTCCATCCCTCACTTGCTGTCCTGAGCGCTCAACTGCTGCCGTGGGCACAGAGCCCCTGCTGTGCTCAGCCTCCACCAGCCTGCGCTCTGGAGAGGGTGAATTGATTTCGCTAACACACATCTACAAACACAGGTTTTTTCTGCCGCGGTAAATCAACACAGCTCCACGGGATCAGACCAATAAAACACGAAGCAAGCTGGGGGTCTATTTCCTCTGCCTGAAGGGTCCTCCATCATGCCAAGCTATGATTACTACAGCCCCACGCCAGCAATCTCTTCCATTTCTCAGGTCCAGTCTCGGTAGTGGGGTGTAGGAACACATGGTTGTTTGTTTTAATCTAATCACCATTTATTTTCAGTTATCTGGGGAAAAGAGAAAATCTTTCACCCACACAAAGCCCTGTATTTCTTTTCTTCTGGCTATGAGCGGGACGGTTGCAGGAAGACAGGGCCTGGCCACATAGGTTCTGAGTTGGGAAAAATACGGAAAATGTGTTGGTGGGCAAGAAAAGTATGAAAAAGAGCATAAAGAAGCAGAGGGAAAGATATGATCAAAGGGAAATGGCTAAAACAATGCCTAAGATTTCTTATACATATGTGTACACACATGCGTCTATATTTATAGATGTAAAGTCGCTGTGTACCTATATATAAAGGTAAGCGTGTATGTACAGAAAACACCTCGCTCACCACGTGCAGGGCTCATTAGGAAACCCATTATTTTCATTCTAATCTGTGAGAGAATTACGCAGCCTGGTATGATTTTTTCAAAGCAGGGGTAGCATTTGAAGACACTAATGCCTGCACTGCCTTCACCCACTTTCAGTGAGGCTTTTTTTCCTCACTCCGAGCTGCCCAAAGGATTCACACACACGCTCACACACACATATGCTTATCTCTCTGCTCAGAAGCTTGAAAGGCTGTCCTAGCCAGCAGCTACCCTGTAAGTCACGGGGAAACCTTGTCTTTTACCAGCAAACTTTGTGAGAGGCCTCTGGACTTCCTCACTGTTGTTTCGGGTTTTGTTACTTTTTCTTATTCAGCTGCAGAAAATGGTTAAAGAGAAGTAGTCCAGCTCCTCGCGGTGCCTTTCAAAAGCATTTCAAACGTAGCCCACTGCGCTGAGACAGTTGTTTTTCCCTTCTTAGGAGAAAAAAAAAAAAAGAAAAGAAAAAAATGAGAGAAAGAGAGTACTTCTGCTCTGTTTTTTTCCACCCTACAGACACTCCATTATAAATCCATGTGTGTTTCCACTTCTGACCAAAGTTTCATGGCAGAAAGGCAGCTTCTCCCCCACCGCCAGCAGCCGCAAAGCCTCACTATTGCGCGGGGAAAGGCTGCAGAGTTTAAGGCATTACCTCTGTTTCTCTCTGCACTAGCTGGGGCAAATCCCAGTGTAGCGTCACACCACGTTACTTCTTGTCACTGGAGAAAGAGAGATTACAAGGGCACTTTCATTTCAAGGTCACGTCAAGAGTATCATGCGCCAGAACCAGATGTTATCAACTCTTCAGAAACCTATCTGAAAAAGCATGGTGTGTGGACACCTGATCCATACATCCTAATCCATACCGCAACTACGTATGTTCTTGCAAAAATGCTCCAGGGAAACACCCAGGGTTATGTGAGCACAGTGACTACCTGCATTCCTGGGATAGACCGTTCTACCAGGTCCTGCCTCAGGGACCCATTAGGTATCCACATGAAGTTTCTCACAGGTTTGCAGAAGAAATGAGGTTGTTTGCAAGACCAAGTCGTGTTCAGACCACTGAATCTTGGGCAGGATTAGAGTTGACTGCGTCAACTGATCAAGGCTGTAAAACCCAAAAACACATACAGAACCAGGAATCCGTTAGATTACATGGGGCTACCAGGCTGATGAGCAATCTGTGTTGCTGCCATCCAGCTTTCTTTTTTGAGGACTCACTTCCCATCACTGGCATGGGATGTCCCCAGCTTGCACCAGGGTGCTCAAACTCTCACTAATTACAGTTTTGTCATTCACCCTTCAACTCCAGTCCTAATGGGGTTGCTGCTGGCATCAAGAAAAGGGACAAAGGGTGTTGTGAGATCAGCTCTTTCTAAATCAAGGGCCAGATGAGTGGAGTTTTAAGGCATTAGAAAGTTATATCAAAAATTATTTATAATCATAGCTGTCACAGAGCAGCTCCAATTAAAAAAATAGAACTGCTTTGACAGAAATAAAGGCAACTACAAAATAACCTTTCTGAGGCACTAGCATTCTCCTATAAGAGCCTGAAACCAAATCTAGGCTGCAAAGAAATAGTTTTCTGAAAGGCCGTGCCACAGTCCATTGGCTGGGTCACGCACGTGAACTGAACTGTGACTTTTGGATCTAAAAGCATCAGTCACTCCTGTCAGAGCAGCTTTAGTTGTTGTGAAGCAGGAACCAGGATCTGATCCCTGCAAGGGGACACAGACAAGTTCAGTCAATATGTTATTTGCTGTGTCTGCACTGACAGCTGGATTGGGTCCAAGCCCCCTGGACACCCTCCGCATTTATCGGAAACTTTTAGCAACCGCATCTCCGCTTTAGCGCAGTGCTGTGCCAGAATTACCAAGCCCCGCTGAGATCCCCAAAGAAGGGTTGGAGTAGACCAGAGCAGCAGTAGCCGCGGGGAGAAAATGGCCGGTTTCTGTCAGTGTCCAGTTAGAGGTATTATGGCAGCTCTGTGGGATCCTCTTCCTAAAATAAGCTAGGTAAATCTGTCATGCCTCTAAGGCTGATTGAGCGCCTGTCCAGGAATGCTGTCATTTGCAATTGGATGTAAATAGTTACAAAGAAGAGTTTTGTGACTGAATTAAGATCCTTCCCTCTTGGCCAGCAGCGGATACTCACTTTCTCATCTTCTCAGAGAAACTCCTATACTGGATTTCCAAAGGACCAACATTGTGTTCAGCTACAGTGTCCCTGCAGAGACCTCTCTTGCTTCATTATGTCAAAGTCACCCTGTCCCTGCTGCAGGCTCTCACGTCCTCCAATCTGAAAAAGGACAGCACAGAGTCAGGGCAGCAAGGAAAAAGATACTTTATGGAAAGTCCTCCACAGGCTTAACTAAAATACAGCGAGCTGTGAACCCACCCAAGGGACACTCAAACCGAATCACACTCAAAGCTTGCGCTCCAAATCAGGTTGGAGCAGAACATCAGGTTGCTGATCAGCATATCATTACACAGCAGCTGGGCTACAGTAATTGTCCGCACGCTCCTCCCTAGCCTGTGGTAACATTCCAGGCAATACAGCGTGGCTTATCCTCAGGAAGAAAAAAAAGAAGTTACATATGCTGCACCCATTGCAGACTGAAAACGTGAACAGAGGGGCAGTCACCAGTGCCCAGCTGCTTCCCAGTAACACGCTGAGTTGCTTTAATTTGGAAAATTGTCGAAGCCTTGTATTTCATAGTATCTCTTTTAGTATGCATGCCAGAGGCTGTTTCTGATGTTACGCTGTGTAGCTTAGGGCTCTTCTGTGGTCTTTTATGGAGCACAGTTTATTAAGTTTCCTGACAGCACCCTGTGCAGGTGCTGGGGAGGATCACAGGCATCACCTTCCACACCAGGAAGACACGCGCTGCTCCTCTCAGGCCATCTTGCCAGCCTCTCCAATTGTACAGGAGTGATCCCTGCGCTGCTTTATCCATTTTAAAGTCCCATTAAGGCTGACACTTATGCAAATGGAAGTGTCTCATCCTTATTAAAAGGGATGTTTAACTCTGAGCTCTTAAAAGAATACGTGTGCACTGTAGCCATGCGGGAGCCTCTCACACACCTTCTGCCTGCTGAGACAAATGGGTCATTTCCACCAGCCTCCCACCTTCTTCCCTGTGAGACCACGGGCTGCCTCAACAAGGGGCTGAGGAAAGCCAGAGACACATTGACACAGACTGACTTCTTCTGTGCCTGCACCAAGGAAGGACGGACAGACATTTTAATCTTCATTAGCACAGAGCCCTGCATCTGAAAGGGAAAAATTGAACACCAGGAAAGGACACGAGAAGCCTGAAAAATGAACACAGGGCAACCTTCCCACCCCTTTCTTGTCGTATGAGGAAAGGGTACTCTGATCAGGACTGTAAAGGGAGCCCCACTTTTGTGAGAGATGTCAAGATGAGTAATTTTTCCCTGTGCTTTGTCTCTCACAGATGCCACTAAATGATGATAATGGAGACCTAAGCTGCCATCCCTTTCCTGGAGTGATTTCCAGTTACTTTGCCTACATGACTGGGTTTGGTCACATTGCGTGCTTTGTTGAGTGATCTCAAAAGCTTTTCGAAAGGTGACTCCTAGCACTGACACCGCTGCAGAGAGAACTGAGGCATATCACGGTGAGGGACCTTGCCTGTGGTCTCAGGGACTGGGAATAACTGGAGCTGGCTTTGCAGTAATTCAGGCTCCATAGTCCAGGCTGGTGCTGGGTAGCAGCTGACATCGTCAGCTTTTGTTCCTGCAAGGAAACAATTCTTTGATCAAGAGATTTTTCGTACCCATATATCTGGCATGTACACATGGAATTAATTATAACTGCCTCCAATCTAAGCCACATGAAGTCATTAAAATTCATTCCAATTAATGGCAATGAGCCGAAAACAAACTCAACACCTGCAAGCCAGAGAGAAATCAGCAGTTACAATACTTTACATATGCCACCCTACCTTGGAAGTTTTTCTGGAGCTTTAGCGTGCAGGATGTGAACTGAAAATGAGAATTTCTCTGCTCAGACAGACCTTCCCAGCTAAGGAGTCAAGGAGATTAGAGGGGTCAGTTAACCTTACTGTAGCACACTGCATGAGATGGTCCGGAAGAACCTGCCTGTGGAAGTTTGGAAACCTTTCCCTTACAGCCAGGGAAAGTGAAGCACAGAAGAAAAGGCTCAATGGCAGTAGAAGTGGTCGCTTCTGAGTCCCACCTTGAGGAAGGACACACACAGAGCTGTTCACCTGAGCAGGGTTGGACAAGCAGGGAGAGTGTGCAGTCCCACTAGCCCATGCCGCTTCGTCAGGGGGCTGGAAGACAGGTTGGACTAGATGACCTTTAATGGTCCCTTCCAACCCAACACATTCTATGATTCTATAACCATGACACCTGGCTGTCAAAAGCAGGCACGTGCTGGTGGTGAGAACAGCCGCCCGACAACCTGCTGAGGTCCAGCTTCAGCTGCCAACCTCTGCTCAAGACCCTCTGTCGATCAACTACAGCCCTCTGGGTAGGGAAGAGAGCCTGAAAGCATGAGATCACAGAGGTTTTTTGCAACAGCCCACAATATAGTAGCTTTTCCCAGCTCTGCACCAGCCTCTGAACTAGAGGGGATAGAGCTGTATCCCCTCCACACAACCTTCCCAGGATGCTCCCCAGCTCTGGAGATGTTAACTCATGGGGATGTCACTTTAGTCTCACCCACATGAGTATGCAAACTGCAGTAAAAGTACCATTGCTTTATGTCACTCCGTCTTTCGTAATCTGGGCTGGTGGAGCTTTTGGGGAGGGAGGCAGAAAAAAAAAGGAAAGATAAAAACTTCTGAAATTCATGCGAACTATTTCCTGTGCTTTTGTAACACAGCAGCACTTCAGAGACACAGCGCACATTGTGTTCATTCCCTCTCCTATCTGCAGCGTTGATATTTGCTTTAATGATCTTTTTTCATTTCTTCTCTGGGTGTTCAGTGGGAATAATCTGCGTCTCTGTTTCCCTACCAGGAGTGAATGAACCACAAGTGCGTTTTGTATTCATCTTAACAGACTGATTGACTTTAGACTAAGTTTCACTATTTCCCATCTGACTTTCATTACCTAGAATAAGATGGTAAGTCAACCTGAACTGAAAGTAATTAAGGGAGCTTTGGAAGGGGGGGAAAAAAAGAAAGGAAGAAAAAAGCATTCTCTCTTCAAACACATAATTGTACGAAAATAACACAAAATGCAAATGACTTAGAGATGCGCCGATCTGGCTCTTTTATTGTCACTTTGAAGGCAGTAACTACAAAGGGCTAATATTTGTAATCTGCCAACACAGTGGCACTGCTAAAGTATGTTATTTAGCATCTTCCAAAAAAACCTCCTGGGTTTGTCTAAAAGTATCTGAAGGAAGCTTAAAAACCCCTTCCCATTCAGACGTTCCCCCAAAACAACGCATCACCCAGAGTGTGGAACTCATATGGGTTAACACCCCCCATCTTCGATTTCACACACATCTTGGATGTCAAGCACAGTCCCTTTGTCAGCATGATTGGCTGCAAGATCAAAGGGATATGGCTTTAAGGGCTGTGTTTAAGGCCAAAATATCTTAAATGTACCTTCTCCAGACTTAGGGAGGTTTATGGTCTGGTAGGCATCAGCTAGATGTTAAAGAGTGCTGAGGTAAAGGGTGGATGGATGGATGGACGGATGGACGGACAGATGTCTCAGACTGTTTTACTTTTTTTACTGTTAATGATGGGAAACACTGTAGAAGAAAATCAGTACCTTGTAATCTTAAAGACAAGATGTCACAGACATTTCACACCATCACAGCAAGATCTACTTCTGGACCTGCACTTGGCAGGCAGGAGTTGTCACGTAGCTACAATCAGCAGTAGGAGCTTCCAGCACTAGATGATGACAAAGGTAAAATCCCAGAGAGCTATAAGGGACACCACAGAATTATGTTGGAAATTATGTAAACATATTCCAGTTTGGTTTGGGAAAAAATCAGACTCACGGGGACGTGTGCTGGGAAAGCTGGTGATGTCACTCTGCAGCACTACCTGCTTCATCCCATACTTGTAAAAGCCTCTATTCAGCAGGTGCCATTAAAACTCCAGTATTTGAGGGTATATCAGGAATCATTTTGGTTCAGGAGCTGTTCTACTGAGCAGGGAAAGGGCAGACAGCAGGGCACTCTGTCAGCAGGGTACACCCTACCTCCAGCCCAATATAAATTGTGTTCCTTCAGAAAATCGCCTAATGGTGATTTCAACCTAGACATTATGTTGCTTAAACCACAAGGTCTCCAGAAAGAGATAACAGGCTCTGTATATGGCCTATCATTCATGTTAACAGTGAGAAATTAAGTAGAAAAGACGAGAAGTAATGATGCGAAATCCCCAGGAATGAGCAAGGACCAGTAGTGCAGGAGGAGGAATGCACGGTACTGGTTTGTTTGAGTCCTTACCTCAAACAGCTGATAAACTCCTGCCATTGAATCAGCTTTTGGTCACTCATCTAAATAATGCTTCCCATAGAGCAGGAGGCTTCATCAAACAAGAAGAACTAAGCTCTGATGTTAAAGCCTTCCTCCATCTCGGCAGCATGGCAAAATGGATTAAAGATAAAATTTGGGTCAGGGCTTTACTTTGGGCCAGGACAAAGCCACAAAGCCCAGAGGTTGTCCTTCCCCCAAAACGCATGGAGCAAACAACAGCCAAGTGGCTGCTGCAGCTGCTGTGAGATGTCCATGAAAGCAATTGATTTCTGGACACTGTGTTTTGCTCAAGATGCATGGACTGGAACCACACGTCAGATGTGTGTCCATAGCCTTTGGAGGCTTGCTTGTGGATAGCTTAACATGAAAAAATATTTTCTGTCTTGTTTCTAGGCAAGTGTGCGCTGCTGGGTATTTATCCTGTAAACAAGCTCCCTTGACACATTAAAAATAGTCAAACCTATTATCTCTTATTACAAAGAAGAATGCATCTTCAGATAGTGTGTTTAAGCATCCAACATAATGAAAGAGGATAATTTATACATCAAACAAGAAGCTGCCACTTTGCTCTGTGACGGTGAACGGTGTGAAATTAATCTCTTGTGATACCTCCCAGCAGGAACCGTAGGGAACACGGATGTGAGCAGGGTGCCCTGGGTAGCAGGAGTCTGCAAACCAGCATCCTCACCAGTCTGGGAGACTTCAGCATGTCCTTTGGATAGTTACAAGCAAAAATTTACATATATGAGAAACAGGCAGGGGATACAAGTGTAGGTGTACAGTCTGCTCACCTGGTTTGTTTGTAGGCTCTCACTCTGTGTTTGTTGCTGGTACTTACATGCCTTCCTGTCAGATGAGAAATAATATGAACCTCTCTCATGCTGGGTCTTTCATCTGTGCTTAAGAAAGAAACATATTCAATGTTTGCTTGGTCAGGAATTTGTTTTCTTCCGAGTTTTATCAGAAGACGCAGATCTGGTTTGTCAAAGCTGCTTCAAGGCACTATGGTAGTAAGAAGACATTATCCGCATAGCACATCTGCTTCCAGTGATATCAAAGCCGTTTCTGGAAATTGAGTCTCTTACAGTTATGTGCAGGGCCATTATTCTTCAAATCTAACAAAGAAAATAGTAAAAGTCCACCCTAAACCCTACTCGATAAATACCAAACATATCTATTTCTCTACCATCCACCATGAAATGTCATCCTGTCCTCAGGGTCTCTCCGTGTCACATCTTGGGCTCCACCTTACATGACAAACCATCTCTGAACAGCATGCCCTTGGTACAACAGTTTGTCCTATGTAGCATGACAGTGGCCAGCCAGCCCTTTCCCACTTTCTGCTAATTTCTAGTGATGCCAGGTCCAGATGAGCAAAATGGACATCAGCTATTCATAGCATTAGTTCTGGAAGCAGCAGGTCCACGAGTTGAAATTTTTAGCAGTGACTGCCCTCTCCTCCTACCCCTACAGTTGTCCTGTGACCTAAAGGAAAGAGCTTAAAAGATAATTTTTTTCATGAACTATTTTTGAAATCACTCAGTTCCCTGATCCTGTTCACAGCACCTTTGCACAAGCAGCGGTTGGCTGTGCAGAAAAGATAAGAACAGGAACAAACAGCAAGGGGAAGGGAGGGATTGAATACCTGACTCAGTATCAACATGGAAGCTTGTCTTGGGAAATCAAACCTGAATGTTCCCACCTGCTTCTGAGATTTTAACAGCCCTTTCCTCTCTAATTGTTTAACCGATTCATGTAATTAAATCAAAGTAGGACAATTGTCCCTAATGTTTATTTACCTAGAAGTTTGTTGCTTCTGTTTCAGACCCAAAGAAAAGCTGTTGTGCCCACAAGTTCCTTTAATATTTTTTTTCTAGGTATGGCTCTTGATCTAATAATGAAAGATATTATCCCTGTCTGTCAATGTTGTCTTCAGTATTTATGGCAATTATGCTACTAGGGGATGTAGAGTTACTTATTTGTCAATATCTGCTCACTAATTTATTTGTTTATAATATTTTTCTTAATTTACCTGCAAGGCTGGTTTTTCCTCTTTCTTTATTTCTATTAAACAGTAGATCTTCCCTTATGACAGTGATCCCAAGCACCAGAGGCAGGAAAGAAGGCTTACACCATGAAAGCCCCTGGTTTTGGCTGCCTTCATGATGCGAGGACAGGACATGGGGGAGATGTTTCATTTCCCTGTTCTAGTAGAGAAGTTCTTGTGGGTTTGTGCCCTGCTTTCCCTTCATCCCTGTTCCTACAGTGTTCACTGACTGCTGCACTCACCCACATCTCTCACTGGGCACTCCCCTACCGGGAAATTTGATGTTTTCAGGATTTCAACTTACAACACTCCGCAGAGGCCGGTTAAACTTGAACTAAATCTAGAGAAGCCAGGTTTGGTACGGAAGCACAGATCCCTCCTCCCACTCATTCCCTCTAATTTGCGTGTGTAAGTACAAGCACATAACGGCTACAGAACTACATTTATACAGCTGGTCTCATATCCCAGTTGATGCCTTTAGGTGTCTAAATACCTTCAGAAAGCTGTCACCAAGTCCAGCGTCTGGGAGAAATCCACTGCAGATCACCTTCTGAGCAGGACAGAGGCAGTGGTTTCCTCATAGAGAAATTATCTTCATAAAGAACAACTTCAAAGCAATTCCAAGCTAAATAACAGAAAAAATCATGCTGAAAGCACAGCTGGGATTGAAGGCAAAGGCACAATGAGAATTCTATGGAAATTCAAAAAAATCCACAAAGTCTTTGGGATGATATTGAAGGATTTGGTAGATCTCTTCACAGATCCATCAGAATCTCCCATTTGACATTATGCAAATCTAATACAGTAAAATCCTGAAAAATAAGGTTTATGAAGGTTTAGTCAAAAGGCCTTCCTTCTCTTTCACCCCTTAGTGCTGTCTGTGAAATAAAAGGAACGCAAAGGACTTGAGCAAAGCTTCTGGCTGGAGTCTTATTGATAGGAAAACGTGGGGAGGGGGAATAGCATCCTTTCAGGTTGCCTAAATTGTACTCAGTGCAGGTAAACAGGGATTTTCATCTTCCATTCAGCTCCTTCCCATTCCCAAGGAGCTTCTCCTTTCATCCCGTTTATCACCCTGATGCCCAGTTTGGCCGTTCAGGGGATTTTTCAGCACCCTTCCATGTTCTGCCAACTGACATGAGAGAGAGAGAAAGAGACTTTTAGACAAAACCAGCTCAACAGAAACATTGTCCTCTCTATTTTTTCGAGCACAAAAACCCCCAAACCCCTTGATTTGGATTTGCTTTCAGAGGACATTTGCATGTCTGCAAAACACTGCCTCAATGCCAGGGCTGAGAATGAATCAGTTGGGCAATTACCCAACCACTAATTTTGATAAACAGAGCAGCGTCTGATCTGAAACGTGCTGGAAGGACAGAAGCCACCAACCACTCTCGTCGCGTGTCGGAGCTGTTGTTCCTTTAACTTCAGAGGAGCCGTTTTATCTCCGCACCCCAGCAGCGAGCGAGTGGAGGAGCCATGTCAAATGTGAAATAAAAATGAGCAATGCCTATAAAAGAGAGATATCATGAGAATCTGCCACTTGGGAATAATGAAAGGCTCGAGCAGGTTGCGCTGATTGTGCAACCTACCAGAGGCCTGTCAGCTTTGATAACAATGGCAGCCATCAATTCCTGTAAAAATGGCAACAGCGTGAATTGGAAATTGTGAAGCACCATTTAGGGGCGAAATGAGATTTCTTCAGAATGCATTTGTCGGCGTGTTCCCACTCACTTGAAAAGCCCTGGACAGATCAGAAGGAACATGAAGTAACCAGGGCTGGGAGCTTCTTTTTTTTTTTTTTTTTTTTTTTTTTT
>VYZM01012314.1:321978-376417 GCA_013398915.1 Dromas ardeola
ACAAAAGGAAAAAAAAAGAACCCGGGGTGGGGGCTTTTTTTTTTTTTTTTTTTTTTTTTTTTATTCTTCCTCCTCCTCCTTCTTACAAAGCAGTTTTAAATGCCAAGAGCTTTCACAAAACAACAGCGGTTTCCAATCTGCCAAAGGGCAATTTGAAAGTGAAAGGTATTCTCTTCAAATTACCTTGGAAAATGATACATGTTGTGAAAGGGGTTTACTTTTTGGAGCGTTAAAGAGATACCAAAAATCCAATTTTACTGTCAGATTACAGGGGCAGGCGGTGGGGGGAGGAAAGAGCTGTGTAAAATTGCCAGAACTCCTCTTTAGACTCCACAGTTGTCTATTTGCCTTTCACAGACACCTACAACGGGGTATGAGCCAGGACTGAAAAAGACAAAAAAGTTATGATTTTTTGGAAAACCTTTTTTGTTAGAATATTTTTTTTAAAGTCAGAACTTCCACAAATGGTACATATTAATAGTGGGGAAAGCACACAGCTTGAGACAGTGCTGGTCAAACTTCCTGGAGAGACAGGAGTTAGGAGGAATTTTTGTATTGGCTAAAGGGAGGTTAAGCCAGAAGAAGAAAATAAGTCTGTGACCATCTTTGTCAGCTCTAGATTACAGTATTTAGGATGTGGATTTTTTTAAATAGTTTTCTCCCCACAACCTTTGGTGCATGGACAGGGTTTTTTTCTTTTCATTTTTCTAAACACCATGACATCTATTATTCCCTAAGGGAAAGAGCAAATCAAATCAGCCTCTCAAATGTACATTTTCTAACTGTAAGAGCGGCTGGATGGAAAATAACAGCACAGGTCTTAGAAAAAGGAAGAAAAATTGAGTCTGGAATCTGAATAGGATGAACATAATCACTGTGTTCTGTGCAGAGGAGAAGGCGAACCTCAGGACTGAATTTTCTCCCAAGATGAGCAGTGAAATGTAAAGCAGAGGATGGGTTCAGATCTGATACGCAATAGAGTGGTTTTGCTTACAAGTCCCAGTTCTATTTTCCCTCTTTTCTGTGTTCTTCAATGGCTTTTGATACTTCAGAGGAAGAAGAATTGGTAAAGAGAGGCCACTTTTTGAAGAGCCTAGCACACTTAGTGTCCAGTCAGTAGATATTTCTCCCTCTGAAATTGCAGATTTCTCCTTTCTTTTTCAGGCCAGACTGGCCAGTGACAGCATGGCCAGAGATGATACTCACCCACCCAAACCTAAACGTGGCAGTAATGGATGATGCCCTCAGCCAGTTCCTAGGAGACAAATTCTAACTTGAGTAAATCAAACAGTGAAATCCGGCTCCTGCTGGGGTCAGGCGCTCCACACACTGGTTTCAGCCCTTCAGCGAGCACCAAGTAGATGAGGCAGGACTAGCAAGAACTGGGAAGCTTTTTCCACCTCTCCATTTCTTGAAAACAGACAGCAAAAAAGGTGCCTCTTCTTCCCAGAGAATCCCTTTCCAGGTGGAACCAAATCTGGCAGCCCCTTTCCAGAGGACCGTCCCCCTTGCATTCCTCGGCTCTGGCCTTTTGCCCATGCTAAGTCACGAGGCACATTGGGAACATTTTAAAGCTGAAGTCTGTGACTGCATATAGCTTGTTTTAAGATGCGTTATTACTTGCCTTGCATAACAGACAGGGAGCCACAACCTCGGTTAGTGCTTGCCATGAGCCCTGTGGAGGAGAGACTGAAAGCACACTTACCTCTAACTTTTCCCTCCAACTGTGACCCCTAAAATCACATCTGCAAGAAGGCAGAAAAGTGGGTTTTGTGATTTCTTTGAGCTCCAAGACTTGCCTTTGAGGGAGAGAGACTGCAGCGTGACCCTGTGTGAAACACCGCATATTTGTACAATCCAGTATATTGCAAATAACTATTATGAACGAAGCAAGCTTCAGACAGCAACTCACTGCATTGCTTTTAACATGTGCTCTCCTTGCCAACTTAGGTTTATACAAATGCATTAGGATAGACTGGGGAATTTCTTTATGAAACAGAAAGGCCAAAAGAATAAAAAAGAAAAAAATTATTTTACACTTTCCGCTGTTGCTTGCTTGCTTGGCTATTTGAGCTACAAAGTTCTTTCATCAAACAGGCCGCAGACCTGTGTTTTCTGAGGATGAAGTGGACATAGGGACACACGACAGACTCATGAAGTATCAATCCATTGCATTTGTCAACTGCAGTGTGCTCTTTCCTCCTGTGTTTTTGGGAGAAGGCTGGGGGCTGTGTTCCCCAGCCCACACTGAAGTAAGCAGTGATGCAGCGGAAATAACAGATTCAGACTAAGGGGGACTGAAAACTTTTTTGTAAATTGTCACATTATAATGGTGTGTTAAGTTTACAAAGCCAAACATGCCAAAATCAGGCGTTAAGTCCTTTCAGGAAACAAACCCTAATTTGTTTGCAAGTAACATCTGTACATATATGTATGCACATGAATATCCTCCCTCCACCAGAAGCTCTGATCATACCTGCTCTTTGAAAGCCAAAGCTTGTTGCTTCACGACTGCAAGGGAAGTTTCCAAGGAAAAATACAGCTCACTGTAGGAAAATGACATTCATGATTCACATTTGTGGCAAAATTGTTTCAGGGGTGGGGGCATGGAGAGGCCATTTTCTCAGGTGAGATATTAAAAAGCAAGATATTTGACTATTTGTGGCAAGCATGGTTTGCCAGGGTCGTCACTCAGTGAGGGCCTGAGGACTGGTGTTCCTCTGACCAGCTCTCAGTCTCCCTGATTATGTGCTGCACCCCACCAGCAGCTACAACTGAAGCAATTTTTTTCCCCTCCATATTTTATCCTCAGATGCTGGCTTTTCAGTCGTACCATGTGTAGGCAACAGCTGCTTCACTTTGCAGTGAAGAACATGTTTGGCAGGTAGAGAGGGCAGCCTGGGGGAAAAACCAGCTCCTTTTCCAACCAGAGCCCTCAGGGAGTGTTTGGGGAAGGCTGGAGCCTTGGGTATCCTCCTTATGGGAAAGCCTGGAGAGATTCAAATGGCAGAGCTGGACCTTGGTGATACACACAAGTGAATGTCACTGAGCTGTCAGCACAGCAGTCATGGTGAGACATTTGCAGGAGCCAGGGACGCATGCCCATGTTGCTCTGATAGTAGTCGCGTACTGCAGTCCTCTCCCAACACAACCCTATATACCCTGGCTGTCCTGTGCCGTGCTTTGGTTGTCCCTTTCAGATCATGGAGTGATGTAGATTCAGCTCCCTTCCTCTGCCAGGGGATTTCTATTCATTTTCATCAACACCATAAACCATCTTCCAATGATTCATTCCCACTGGAATCAAAGGGTTTAAGTCCACCTCCTGCCTTCGCTTCCTCATCTGTCACCCTGCAGTGGCACAGTGATAATGAATGCATTAGAGACTGGGAGATGTTCACACGCTAGCAGGATGCAGGAGAAGGCTGGCACAGGCTAATTTCGGCCAGCTGGGAAAGAAAAGCCTTGAGAACAGCTTAGGGCCCAGTGTGTGCTTCCAAGAAAAGTAAGGGCATGTGCAACACTGTTCTCCCATCTTTGATATTCCACTTCCATCATCATCACAAAGAAGTAATCGATTAAAAATTAATACCCCAGCTCTGAGCTAGCGGTATTATTTCCTAATAAGTTTCTTGCCAGCCACTGCAAGGCAGTAAATCTGACGTGACATGGTCATAATAGGAAAAATATTAAATTTCAATTATTTTTTTTTAATCTCTATTCAGAATTCACCCCCATGCTTGCAGAAGTTTCCAGGTGTAGAAAACCTTGCCCTTCCTTTTTAAGCAATGTAAGGAGCAGTAGCAAACAACAGCTAATTGTAATATTCGACTTGATGAAGCCTTTTGCAGTGTTTGGCAACACCCTCGTCATAGAGACCCCTCTTTCTCCAGGGTGCCTGAGCCTGTTCATCGCATCACCATTTACCCATTGCCTGATAATTACTTTTGTGTTAACTCCTAGCAGCCTTAGTAGGCTAAATCTGAAGTAAGAAAGGTCTCGTACCATGAGTTACTAGTAGGACCTCCATTCAACCACTCTTCTTTAAGATTTCTTGCCCAGAACATTCATAACCCATAACACAGAATTTCATTCCCTTACTTCTCCTCCCTAAGGTCTCATCCTTCCCACAGCAAAAGGATGTTGGGAGTTGATATGTTCTTGCCCCAAAAACCTGCTGTTAACACCTAGAGTGGGATGTTTATCTCTTACTAACCACATACCTCCCCAAATCTAGCCTCTGTAGTGCTCAGACTGAGTGGGTTACCCGCGGAAGCCCCAGTGACTCTCAGCATCTTTTGGCCGTTTGCCAGGTACAAGCAGACTTTGTTCAAAGCAGGGCATTTCGAGGCAGAAAGGGGATTTAACAATCGGAGGAGGAAACAACAGCAGTCAAAAGAAAAAAATATTGACTTGTCTATTGTGAGCTGAGAAGTCTAATAATAACCAATAAAGTCCCTCTACTCCCCAGCCTAAAAATCTCTGCTTTTCAGATTAACTCATAGCTACCCAGGCTCCTTGCCTTCATCCCTTTAATGTTTAACACAAAATATTAAAGTAGAAAACAATGCCCTTGGCTCTTTTTCAGGAAGCACTATGAAGTAAAGTATATCATAATCTACCTCTTTATCTTTTCTCCAAGGGAAGCTTTGCACTCCTTCCTTCATAAACCTTCCTGGTAAACTGGTAGTTGATTATCTCCTGCTCTCCGTTGGACTGGCTTTTCCATTTGCTTCCATTTAATTCTCTTTTCTCCGCGGTCTTTTTGCTCTGAGGTTCAGTCCCCGAATTCCCAACAACCAACAAAACACCTGGAGAGTGCTTTGATTTTGAACTGGGTACGTTTGTGTGCAATCTCTTTCTGAAGAGCATTGCTGGAGACCTTCACTCAGCTCCAACCCAGACAGAGAGCGAGATGAGAGAAGAGGAACCATACGTGGGGAGAGATCTCACCCCTGCACAAGTGTGTACACACATGGTAACTCCTCCATCCAACAGCAAAGGCTCCTCCAGGTGTTGCTGGCCTCTGCCTGTGTCTGACAACCCCAGAAGAAACCAGTTCCTGTTGTACACTGGAAACTGGCAAAGCCGAAAGCAAAGACAACCAAGGGCAGAGCGAGCATCCAGCCTCCCAGGCGACAGCCGGGCTGCGGCACAGCAGCACGCAGAGCCCAGACCCCGCGTCTCTCAGCCCTCTGCCGACACCACAGGGCTATTAAGCTAATAGGCATTAGTGTATGATTTTTCCCACAGGAGCATTTATTTCCTTGTGTGGTTAACAGCTCTGTCTTGTATTTCTCACTGCCATTGCTGTGTTGGCATTCTGCAAACCTCCTTATTTGCTGTTCTTTGCCCTTCTCTCTTGGGTTTCTGCCTGCACTGGGATTGAGGTAGACTGCGGCGTATTTCATCTTGCCTGCTGTAGTAATGATGTTTGCCATGAGAGAAAGGGTTTGATCAGGGAGAAGGAGGGGGAGGATTTAGAAGGAGAAAAGCAGTGAAAGAAACATGAAGGAAAAGCAAGTCAGGCAGAGAGAAGAGATTGAAAATGTTGATTTGACATCTGATGCTTCGGAGAAATCCTTGGCTGTGTCTACTAAACAGGAGCCTTTGTGCTCCCTTTCTAGCAGCAGCAGGAGCAGCGCAGCAGCGGAGACTTGTGCTGCAGACAGTCAACAGAATCTCTCATCCTCCAAAAAGGCAAATGCTGTCCCTGCTCTGAGGGATAAAATGCCCTGCCTGGATTTCATGGGGTTTGCAAATCCTAGAAAACTGTGTTCGTCTCCATTTTACACATTGCTGCTTCTCCTTATTCTTTGTGCTTCGCCTTCTTTTTACTTCAAGCCAGAGAGTCTCCAAAGCCTTGGCAAAATATCCCTGCTGTTTTACACTTAGGGAAAGGAACAGAAAAGCGAATCTTCTCTCTGATGGAGCCGCTTCCCCTTGGGCAACACCAAGTTTGACTCCACATAGCCTTAGCGTTGTAGAAAACAGATCAGGAAACAAGTGGAGATGGTCATCCAACACCATGACCCGCTCCGTCCAAGCACTGCTGACACTCTGTTTTATAAGCACAATTAACCCCCTTATGGCTCAGGGTTTTTCCCCCACTGCACAAAGAGCAGATCCAAAGCAGAGCAAGAGGAAAGGAGCTGGTGAGGGAAGCCTCCAGCTGGACGAGGAGCCAAAGTCATGATACAAAAGCCAACCGCCTGCCCTGGGCATTGCCAAAGCTCAGGGGAAGCCCCGATGCTGCCTAGAACAAGTGGAGACGCTTTTCTTCCCAAATGAACAAAGCTTCAAGGATATTTCAGCTCTTAAATCTGCCACTTGGCCAGGATGGGATGTTAACTCTGAGGCTGGAATAATCCTGAGTGATGCTACAGAGAGGAAGCACACAGCTGTACACAGGTACTCCTGGTGCCACGCAGCAGGATGCCTGCGACAGGACACCTTCCTGCCAGGGCTCCTGAAACTCCCCCCACAAAACTGACAGCCAACCACTGTAAATGTGTGTGTGTGTGTTTGCATTTATGGTTCATATATACATACAGAAATGTATTTCTATATCTCTTCATACATCTTGAGGGCTGCCTTGTTTCCGTCTGGGAGCCCCTGGCTATCCCAGACTATATGTGCTTTTAAGCACATGGGCCACAGGTTCCACATAAAAGGCACAGAGCATCCACACAGCAGATCTGCTGTTCAGGGGAAAGGTAACTGTACAGCATAGCTACCTTAAGTCAGACTACACTGGAAATCCAGGAAAAATAAGGGAAATTCTTAAAACCAAACTGGACAATGATTTTGGATAGATAAAGCGGACATGCCTAGGAAAAATGTCCCATTGCTTTAGTCTCTGTTTATACAACCGTATCTAATTAGGTAGGTAGATTATATTAGCTAAATAGATTTAATAGACAATAAATTGCACAGGAAAATAAACTAAACACATTTAGTAGACAGATTTTGCATCTACGTATCAGCTGCTTGAAGTTTCTCCAGCACATGAGACACCGTCAATCATTCCCGGGAGACGGGTCAGTGCAGAGAGCACAAGTGGAATAGCCACCAGCGCACCACCAGGCTGTGTCTGTACCAGATACGCGTGCCACTGCTACCTCCCAGCCAGACGATGTTGAGACAAAGTGCTTTCCTTCAAAGGCTACGCTTCCCTTTGGGACTAGGCAGCGCTAACGATCAATGGCGTGGCATTTCACATTGCTCCTTTCCGATGTTTCCTACAGCGGTTACACATTTTTTTCTTTCTACCAGTTGTAGCAGAAATGTGTGTTTGGCACACGTAGTCACTCCAAACGCAGAAAATAGAAATAACTTTCTCTTCCTACAGGGCTGTGATTTAATATTGCCAGATGTGAGCCCAAAATCTGCCTTGCCATAAAGCCACTTGAATTCCAACACAGATTGACTGCAGAGAGGTGGTACCTTACAGGGACTTTTTCAGTGTGCCCTTAATTAAACCCAGCATGGCGGGACACAGATTTCTGCACTTTGCATCTGTGTTTTTTTTCATACGAAACCCCCGATGCTCACTCTGGGGATACAACTCCCTGCGTGTCAGCAAGAAAAGGAAACCAACCCAGGGAACGGTTCAAACCACAAGGCAGCACTGCCCCCCTGAGCTGTTCCTGTGGATATGCAGAACAGCAAGGCAGAGCAAGAAGTTTAGCTGCATAAGGCAACAAGATCTTTGTGTTCCCTGCTTTAGGCAGCAGCTCCTGTAGCCATGAAGAAAGCTCTCAAAACTTCAAGTTCCTTGCGTCTCTGCATCATCTTTGGGTTACACCACAGAAGCCACAGATGATGTGGAACCCTGGGAATGACACTCCAGTCCCCATGCACTTGCAGCAGCGTGGGTGTACTCAATGCTCCCAGCCTGGCTACTCACAGTTTGCAGACTCTCAGACATCTGCATCTGCAGACTGCGTTGTTTTGGGACCTGAGCAGGAATCACACCCCTCTACGTATATCCCACTCGTTCAAAGTCATCCCAAGACCACACATCCAGCACCCACATGGCTGATCTTCTGCCCTCTGAGGATACTTGTCTATGGCTGATCACTCATGCGGGGGGACTTACGTGAGATTTCAGCTCAGTATCACCAAGTGTTGATCTTATATCAGGTGGCTGAACTGGAGTGTAAACTGGAGTGTTAGAAGTCACCTTTCTCCAGTGATACTCACAGAGCTGAAGGGAAAACAGGTCTAAATTGATTTAGATCTGGATAGACCTAACATGCCTAACTTCTGCTTTGGTCATGTGTCCACAGAGGTAGTGTGACTGCTCTCCTGCTCTGCGTGAGTGCATGTACTTAAGAGAGTGTGGAGCTATCGTCTGACCATGGGAAGACCATTTTGAAGAAACTTCAACTCTCCTTTAAGCTCATGGGAAAACTCAAACGATTTCTGTCCACACGGTGCATTTCAGCTCCCCACACCTAACCCTACCCACCTTGCTGGTGCTATCTATACCTGAGCTAGCTGGCTCAGTTCCTCTTCTGTCAACAGGGACAACTTTGTCTGGTCTACATTAGGCATCTACCACCAGATAAAATGTATTCTAACCTATAGGTGTTTTTCCTCTCCCCTCCTCGGCACTGGACTTCTAGCTTAGCTGTAGACATCTATAATAAATTATGAAAGTGGAATAGATGTATCTCATTCCCAAAGTCCAAGCAACATGTCCACCAGACATTCCACCCATATCTGCGCTGTCTAGATAAAAGCCTGTCAGGTGCCAGCTGTAACACCAGTCCATCAATCCAGATTCCCTGATTGTTCCACATAGACAGAAAACGAAAATGAAATCTGACAGAGCCATTGCTGAACCTTCCAAACTTCCTCAAGGGGAGCAATTCCGCAGTTCCAAAAAAGACGCAACATGAAGTGTTTAAGGGAAAGAGACACCATAACATAAAGGTCCTTACCCATACCTGGGTGTTTATCTACAAGCTGTGGCTGTGCCTCAGCCTTGATTGTAAGACCTCCTCTCCCTCCCCACAGCGGGATATTCCTCTTCTGCCAGGGCCACCCTCCATGCATCCTTCCCTGCTCACAACCTGCCTCCTGCAACTTCCCCATGGCTGAGAGGCCACGCTGCTCCCAGGGGACTTGGCCACCTCCTAGAAACTATTTTGCTTCCTCACAGGGGCTGAACCATTTTGAAGAAACATGCTCTTACACAAGCATGTCGGTTCCCTGAAGGGGGTTCATGGAGGTGCCCTGCCTGTGGTGTCCTGTGCAACACTTTAATATTAGGCTAAATTCAGGAGCAGAAAGAATGATATTCTTTGTAATGCACAGGCCAGTGCTATAAATCTGTCCTTTTATAAGTGCCTGGTGTGATCAGCTCTTTTGGTACCTTTCAGCGTGGCTATAACTAGTCCTGTGGCTTTCCCTCACCGCAGGGTGTTGGAAATGGACTACTTTGGTCCAGCAGCCCCAGCACTTTTACACCACTGAAATTTGTTTTGTCACAGAGTCCATTAAGGGAAAACGGTGCCGCACTGTGAAGGAACTCTTTTGTACCCCCGTAAAATCATATAAATCTACCAGTCTCACTGCCAGGAGCGACTGCAAACAGGCTGAGGGAGTTCTGCGGGAAGCTGGGGCTATTAAATGCTACCAACTGGACTTTAAAACACAGGGCGCTGCCAGTTCTTTTAAACTCCTTGCTAATGACTGTAACACACACTCCCCAGCTCCTCATCTCCCTCCTTTTCATTAGAAAAGGTGGCCTCGCCTCCTATTTTTTGCTGAAAAAGCTGCCCAGCTGTCATTATCCTCTGCCCTTTCCTCCATCTGATGGCCGGACCACACTCCTGGGTGCAATCCAGCCTCAGACAACAAAACTTTTATCCTCTGAGGAGCGGGTGACACAACTCACTTCCCTGTAATAAGAAAGCAGAAATGAAATTAGAAAGCTGGCAGCTGTAGGGCTTTATCCTAATTACAGAGCTCTGTTTCCCCAGCTGAGATAAGGCCTGTTAGCTTTCCTCCATCCCATCCCACAGACCGGTAACACCTGCAAGACAATTTCCAGCCACAGCATGAGGCTGGATGTGGGGAGCGTGCCTCTTGCTGGGGCTCCACAGCCTGCCTCCCACTCTGATTTTCTTCCCCCAAAATGCTGAGACACCGCAGAGCCGAGATCGGCATGAGATGTTTCTGCTGAAGGAAGGCAACCACAACATGGTGGCAGCGGCAGGATCATAGCAAAAGCCCCAAGTGCCACAGCAGCAAGTCCTACAAGAGCTGCAAAGGAACTGTTTGCGAGCAAGGACTCACCTCTGTCAAAGCCCAGCTCCTGAGCCAGCCATGACTAGTTGTAGCAAGATCTGTATGTCGTAGGGAAGAATCAAGCCTGAAAGAAGCCAGAAGAGGAGAGCGCCACTTGCTCTCCATGTCTGACAGCTGAAGATGGCCTGCTGCCCTGTAACCTCACATCTGAAGAAGCAAAGTCATACAGCACTGTCTCTGGTAACGCTGAAAGACGTTTTATCCCTTCTGCAATGGCATTTACAAGAGAGACATGTTTCTTCCAGCCTGTCCTGAAAGAAAGATCAGCCCCTAGGAGACACACATCAGGCTAGCATGATACTGGGCTTTTTGTGACAGGTTTCCTGCATAGAAAACATGAACAGTATCACTTCTGGAGAGGAGAAGCCGCCCCCAGCTGCTACCCAGCAGAGAGCAACCATCACCCTCAGCCTTCAACGTGCACCCACAGCAGAAGGTGCCAGCATAGGGAACACCAAGTCCACGTGGATGCAAAACCCTTGAATGCACCGGTGAGAGATGGCACATGTGGCCAGTTCCTACCCAGGGCTGTCGTGTGGGTACGTGGCCTTCGAGGGCAGGTTTTGCACGCGCAAAACGGCTCCTCGGGCTTCGGCCTGCCCGGCCAGGCTGAGCCCAGGCGTGGGGCTGGGCTTCCCCCTGCAGACCAGGGGGACGGGGCAGATAGATAGATAAAACTTTTTGTAACAGAAAACCACATTTTACCCAAACATCTAAAGGAGACCAATGTGTTAGTAACTCTTGATGGAAACTGGATACAGTGACCATCGAAACCTGTTCAGGGACTAATCAGGGCTTGGGGTAAGAGACCTCTAAACCAGCCTCAACTGCGATATTATCAAGAGGCTGGGCGTCCATGACCTCTTGTGATCCCACAGCAAGTCTGGGGCAGGGTAAAGACCAAAGCTAGCTCTCCTGAAGCCTGCTCCAGGAGAACTTTCTTTCCTGATCCATCCACCGTCTCTTGTAGATGACCTCTGATATTTCAAATCCCTCCAAATCCCTTTTCAATGGCAAGGGCATCAAATTATACATTTTTCTTGTTTATTCTAACTTGGCTTTGGGTATTTTGCCACCTCTCCATGACACAAGCTATGTTACCAACATTTCTTCTCACAGATGTGACTTTCCAGAAGCATCTCAGCAGCTCCACCACCAAAACGCCCGTGATTTCAGTAAGATTTAGGCACAGAGGCTTCTCAAACATTGTCAGTCCCCGCAGGCACTTATCTGAATCTCCCAGCACCTAAACACCTTTGAAAATCCAGCCCAAACATTGCACTGTAGCATCCCACTAGGATGTCTGAATCGTTCCATAATCGGCAGGAAAACCCAGCAGCCTCCGTGCAATTATCCAGCTGACAGCTGCTTCCACTACAGCACTGCTAACGTTTGTATGAGTGAGTATCAAAGTGGGACAGCTTTTGTACACCAGCACAGGAATATTTGGCCAGAAGACGACTAAGCAGCCTATCAAAGCTGATGCATGTAACAACACAGATAACAGAAGATGGTTTCCAAGTACAACACAATGTATTCATTCACCCTTTCTTCCCCCCATTTTCTTTGCCTTTTTTTTTTTTTCCTTTTTTCCACTCAAGCAACTGCCTAGTGACTATCTCACGCCTGAAGGCAGGCAAAGCAGAGGTGCTTTAGGACTATGGTTGCTGTGAGCCACCCCATGGTTGGCAGCAGCGGCGGTGTGTCGCAAAGGCTTGCCCTGATACCTGTCCTGCCGAGAAGGGCTGCTGAAAAGTTGCTCTCTTTGCTACTGTTGTGCCAGTGTGTCCCTTCGGCTTTAGCCATGGAGAGCAAACTTTTGTTTTCTGCAGCTCAAGATCTTACGGCACATGAACTGGGATGGTTGGCACCAGCCCTGACCATAAAACCAACCCCTCAGTTTTAAAAGTTAGGCTGAATCCACTTCTTCCTCTAAGGCCAGTGATGTTCCTCTGGCTTGTTGAAGCATCCGTGTCGCCGGTCATACAGGCTAAAATGTGAAAACTGCTCGGATTTAAAATAAACGGTACTATGCATGGTCCTAGGGAGGGCAGAAGCAGGAATTAATTTAGTGCTGTAAGTGCATGGAGTATGACATACATACATAGACACATACACAGAGGAAGCATTTCAGTTGCTACAGACTCCATACAGAGCAACGCAGCCATGATAGCCAATACCTTGGAGGTCGTCTTCTTCAGGCTACGCTAAATCCTTTCAATGGCAGCATCATTTATACACCCACACATTAATAAAAAGGGGATAGGCACTCTCCTAGTGAAAGTCCTTTGGTGGAACCTAAACGAGGCCTTGCAGGAGTTAAAGAGCACCAGAACAGTAGAAAGTTCAAGTGGGAATGAAGAAAAGTCATTACAGATTTAACCAGCTGTGTAAAACCCCCAAAGCTTAGAATTAAAAGTTTTTAAAAAGCCTTGACTGGACTCACTGAGTCATCAAAATTTAAAGGCAGAATTATTCCAAAGGAGATGTTAACCGGACCTTTAACTCAATGATGGAGAAAGAAGTGGGGCAGGAGAGGATTTTAAAAAATAAAGAAGAAAAAAATCCCTTCAAAGCCACTGATAGACTTGGGCTGGTCAAGCTACTGATAGCGGTACTTCTGAGTGCCTGTAAATCTCACGCCTAATCTGCAGTGTGGAGTATGAGGAAAATGCACAACTGGAAGTTGTACGGGAAGTTGCTGCAAAAGGCTTGAGTGTGCTGGGTCACTCACACAGCCCCCTTCCGAACAGCTCAGCTCCCGAGGGCTTGCAGCCACCACACCTGGGGTGGTGGTCCTGTGAGGTCCTTGATTCAACAACCAAAGGCAGCAGCGGACATTCAAGGCTGGGAAGGTCTGCCTGGGATTCGTGCTTCCTATGCTGTGTCCATGGCTGTATCCAGGACTCACAGGGACCAACGGGACTGCTGCTGGTTGTGACTCTGAACATTGGCTTTCAGCAGTTTTCCCCTGCCCTTTCATGGTCTTTAGCCTAATAAATACAAGGACTATTGTATTTCAGGGCTGGGTACATCTTTCCTGAGATTCACAAACAGGGCTCAGAGAGAAACACAGGTACAGAAAGCCCCAATTTTAACACCTGAAAAGTCTCCATAGGCAACTGCCTTTTGGGCATCCTGATTCATATTGAAAAGCTTGGAGTTTACCCCTTTCTTTTCGTGGCTATTTTAATATGAACACACATAATTGAGCAGACAATTGCACTTTCTTTCCCCTTGGGTTTCTCAAAGCACACTAAGCCCTGCAGGATTCCCTCCTGCTGATGGAGGTGAAAATGGTGCAAGCCTGGGGCTCTTCTCCTGAGGAGTGCTCCTTTTATAAGCCAAAGCTGGCCAGCACTCCTCCAGCTGCATCACCTTATGTCAAAAAGACGTTGAATTAACAGAATCATAAAGTGTTGTAGAACTTCACTGACTTTGCCAAGAATATTTGTAGTAAAAATGTTACAGTCTAGTGTTCTGGGTTTGATAGTACAGGTTTCATTTCCACAATAGCATCATGTAATTAAAATCAGGAGACAGATGTTTAGAATAAAATAGAAAAGTTAAAACAGGAAAATACAGAAAATAGGAGTTCTGTGTTTGGCAGAATAATATTTTGCATCCGCTCATTGAAACTGAATTTTAACTTTTCATCTCAATTTGCTTTTAAGGCAAATTTGGAAGTCTCAGGCTAGCCCACAAGTATCAAATCAAACTTTTGTGTCAACTCCAGTCCCAGCTCACATTCACCTCTGCGCTACCTTCATCATCCAGAATTTATTTGATCAGGACATTAATGGCAGAGGAAGACCCCATTTTTGGCTTTTGCCCAAACTTCCAGCATTAATAGGCAATTCCTGTGGATTGAGAAAGCTGCAATTCCAGCAAAGGGCCTTGGAAAATACCCACAGAGCTCTCTGAGTCTGCTGCTACGGCCTCTTCATATAGTTCAGGTTCTTTGGATTGCAGCTAACCTTGTTGCAGGTCCCATGAGAAGCCCACGTAAGATAATACTGCTTATAAAGAGCCTGAGCATCAAAATGAATCACGACCAAGTAACAGGCCACAGGAATGGTACCTGAGGGGAGGAAGACAACAACATGGTCTAGTTTCAGGCAGAGAAGACCTTCCTGGCTCTCACACACACATCAGGAAACCATTTGTTTATACATTATTATTATTTATGATAAATGGAATGTGCTGTAAACCCAAGGCCGGAAGAAGCTGTGCAGCTGGAATAAGATGCTCTTCAGATGGCTGCTCTGGGGAGACTGAAATGTTTTTGCAGAGCTAATTGCCTCATAAATTGGTTTTATTCTCCTGGCTGAGGCTAATGTCTTCTTTTAAAGTTAATAAAAAGAACTCAATTTGCTGATTGTTCTGGACTGGTACTAGCAAAAAGAGCTGCTCAGGGACTCTGGAGGGGCCCAGACAATTCCTCAAAGCCATTGCAGTTTGGATGCTAAGTGGTGACAAGCAAGGTGTTCCCTGCCTGCTATTTAATCTGATTTCCAGTAACGCTGTCGAGCTGGGTGCCTTCGGTATCCCCCCATAAATGTCTGAGGGGGAGAGATTACAACTGACAGCCTCCTGTAGCAGACCCCAGGGCTCGGGGACTGAGAGAACAGAGCACACGTTTATGCCAAAAGAGCACGTTGTCAGCAGGCATGACATGAGCTACAGCATCGCAAGAGCGCTCAAAGCCCAGCCCAGCCTAGCCTCACGCAGCCTCGCGCATGGTGTCATGGCCTCCTCGATGGGTCAGTGCCATCCGCCAGCTAGCACACCAGTTAAAAGTGCATCCCTCCAGAGATCAAAACCGGTGCAGCTCTGCAAAGGTTTGTCAAATGGGGCCCATAGAGTTATATATAAAACTGATGCTCATTGATGAATCCCCACGCGCAGGCCGGTATTATGGCCTGTCCCACCAGCCCCAGCTCTTACCCACGGCCAGAGCCTGGGAGCAAGTGGAAGATCACCAGGATGCACTTTTTTGCCCTGGTCAGGTAAGATACAAGCTGTTCCCAGCTGCTGATCCTTACCCCAACATCCAGAGTGAGGTGTGAGCCCCTCACAACACAAACTCCCTGCCTTTCAGCCAGGAAGAAAATAAACTCCTTACCCAACACATACCTGAATGAAACTCCCAGTGAGATGACACAATCCAGATTTAAAAATCCGTGAATCTCCTTTTGACTTGTTTTCAGTATTTCTTCTTTTGTCATGAACAAATTTGTCTACACTTTGGGGAAAAAAGTGCCAAAACCCTTTGTCACATTGGTGCTCTAAGCAAGAGCATGAACTGGTTCGGGGTGAGGTCTTCTTCTGAGGGGACACCAGGGCAATCACCAGCACTGCCATGGACTGGCAAAGATTTCACCCAAATGCCAGTGTGGATAGTAAGGAACAGTGGTTAACTGTTAAGTTAACCACTTCAGTGGTTAAGTAGTTAAGATAGTACATTAACGTCAGGTTAGATTGGTTCAGTGACGGGACAGGAGAACTTTCAACAAGCATCTGTCAGACTCCCAGCACTGCAAACTCTCAGTGCCTTTACCCAGGGATGCCACGCACAGAGTCATTTGGAAGACGCTCAATTTGCCAGTGACTTGTTAGCAGGATATCCATAGGCCCAGAAAGACTTGGAGGCAAAGGCAAGAGCAGCAAAGCCACCATGTCCACTTGCTGGGGTGGTGGCTGGATGTACCACGCACTGATTGCAGCACGCTTACACCAGCTGCCACCACCATGCATAGGGGAGCTCTTTGATAATCTAAGATGATCGGGAAGGTGTGAAACCTACAGCTTCTTACACGGACACAAATTTCTCTAGAGTTAAGCAGGGACTGACTCAGGGAAGAAAACCTTAGCAGATATCCAAGGACACTGCTTAAAACTTGGGCCTCTTGGCCGTCCTGGGCATTGAAAGGATCAAGTCCTCTCCTAGTGCTGGGTACAGGGAATTCAGCTGTGATGCTGAGCTTAATTAAATAGAAATATGAAGTAAGAAAGAAAGGCTAATTAGATAGAAATGCAGAGTTACAGGATGTGAATGCTGATTAACCTAATAATAGACAATAATACCGTTAAAGGGAGTTAAATGGTTTGTTTAATGGATGGAATGATCTATAGTATATAATATATAAAGTACTTAACAGTAAACATTTAATTACCAACCTCAGTTGCATTTTTCTTCACTGTGCAGAGGAAAAGTGTTTCATAAAAGAGTTACTGGATGGGAGTAATTTACAGTCTTGCAAAAACATCTGTATCATATGGGAAAGAGCAAGAACGCTCTGCAACCGCAGCAGAAAGCCTGAGACACAGTGAGCAATGCCGGGAGCTGCCAGATAGGGGAGGGAAGAGCAAAATAAAACACGTGTCCTCCTGATCTGGTACATCACTACCTCCGTGGGGCAGGACGTACAGCCTTCCCGGACATGCCTGCCCATGGGAAAGAGGGCTTGGGAGGCAGAAGATGAGCACGAGACTTCACAAAACATCTCCAGGAGCAACTTGCTAAGGATTTAGGAAGGTGGCTGCTTGTCACAGAGGAGCAAAGCCAGCCTCTGGTGTGGATTATGGGGAAAGCTCTTAGAAGGATGAAAGCATCTCTGGCTAATGTGATCCTTCAAGTGATCAGCAAGAGCAAAGTCACGGCCCGGCCGCTAAAACACCCTGCCTGCTCGGTGTTCGGATGCTCACAGCGTGAGCTTTCCTCAGATTTCCTCACAGGGGCCAGAAGTCTGTCTGATACAGAAGGTGTTCACCAGACATCGGGACGTTTTGTACTGAGGTAAGGCACTTGCAGATCCCACGAGTGCCTCCGTGTGCCTGGATCGCTGCACACCTAACGGCAGCATCGCTTTCAACAGCAAATACAGCACATTCCGCTCAATCAATAGTCAGGTCTCTCCTGGCAGCCTCTAATAGAGATGTACAGAGGCAATCCTGGACATTAGAGAAGGGAAGTCACTCCAGGAGGCTCTCACAGGTCTCCGAATTGGAGATAGAAGGAAATTACAGTCTGCGGCACAGGGGTTTCCAAACACACTTGACTTCTGCCATAATAGCCAACATTGTGGCGGTCACAAAAGGTGCCCTAAAGAGGAACATGATCCCCTTTAGGACACAGGACAACAGACTTGCACTGCTCCTCTTACTGGCGCAGCAGCAGCCCCGGTCCCACCACATTAATTTCACACCTTGGGCTGTGTCATGCTGACCAAACAACGTGAATGTCTGCAGTTTAATTTTAATACCTTGCACTCCTGCTAGAGTTGTTCTTTCTCCTACCTTACTGCAAAGCAGCTGGGCTGGAGGTGATGACCTGCAGGCGGTGGAGCTCAGCCCCCTGCCTGGCAGGGTCACCTGCGGAGCAGATCGTTTCATCCCGCTTAGATTTAAAAAAAAAAACAGCCTTGCTTGCATTGTCCTCATTACTGCACGGCTCTGCCACCCCCCTGTGCCTGATGCAGCATAGGTGGTACCTGAATTTCTACATATTAATTCATGAGAAAGTGCTGAGACAAGCAGAGTGCATGTAAAGAAGTCAAGAGGCAAGACATAGGATAACGCCACTGCTAGGAAAAGAAAAGCTGATATTAGATTGGACTGCCGCCCGTTGGGTACCTGGCTCAGATAACTAGCACGTCCCCTTACAGATCTATCCCCCCAGCATCTGAAAAAACATTCTCACCAAATACCTATCAGTGGTGCATCAAAACAGCTTGCAAATTCTGCCCATCGCTCCTGGCAGAGGGCTGCACCTTGCCCAGTGAGAAAAGTGATGCCTACACCATTACCTGCACCGCGGGGCCAAGGAGAGCAGGCTGGCCATTAACTGCCCTTGATGAACTAATTAATCATGGGCACTTGCTGAATTTCTGTTCCTGCATCATTATTAATGGCTCTGTGGATTGGGCCATGCGGCAGACGGGCAGCAGAGGCTCCTCCACCTGCTGAGGCAGCAATCCTGCTCTGCAAAGGGCACCGGCTTCACCCAGCCAGTAAACAGGAGAAATTGCCGAGAGCTGCCCCAAACTCCCATCTTCTCCTCCTCGGGGCTGCAGAGTGACTCCCGCCTCTGCTTGGGGGCTCAAACTCCCTGCCACAGGGTCTTCCCAGTTGGCGTGGGCTGCCGCTGAATGACAGCCCTGCTACCAACATCCCCTTTCATGTGGGGATGCTGTGGAGCGACTGACACCAGCCAATTCCAGTCCCCTGCAGCATGTAACACGCTAGCTTCCACCTTGCCCACTCCCAGGCACCCCGGCCTCACCTGGTGCTCTCTGTGCCTCCTCCATCCGCAGAGGATTCCTTCTCCAGCTGTGCTCCCAGCGCGAAGCCCAGCTCTCCCCACAGCATGGTGAGGGCTCTCGGGGCCAGACGCAGGCACCCTTGAGGCTGTTCCTGCTCCAAACATGCTGCCAGGGCTCACGTAGCCACAGCCTGCATGTGGCTAACGAGCCCAAGTGCCACTTGTTTGGAGCAAGAAGACATCTCTGGGAATTAATTATGCAGCTGAGCAGAGGCAGATGACAATGAATTATGCACACTGCTCCGCCTTGGCCTCCTCCTACCCTCCCCTGTTTTCTTTATATTTCTGGGTGGTAAGAAGGAAACTGCCTGAGGAAGGGCAAACAGAAGGCATGCACAGAGCCACCATGCCCCGTGGTTCCGCTCCTGCCCTACAAGCTGCGCTCACAGCCCCAGCAGAGCTGGCCTGGCTCCTCCATGATGCCAAGCCGAGCCCCGGTCCCAACTCCAGCAATAGTTTCAGGGACACAGCCTTCCTCCTCCTCCCCTCCCTCCGCTGCGGGATTGGATACAGGTCCATCTGAGCGCCACGGAGGTGAGAAGCTAAAAGGCACTGAACTCTCCAGGCTGTCTGGAAATGAAGGAACCGTGCAAGCAGAGTCTGGCCAGCTCCCCGGGCTGGCTGAGGCTTGCACACCCACATGCTGAAGCAGAGGGTTCTGGCAGTCAATTCATCAAAGCGCTAATTAGCACCGATTTGCATCAGATCATATTCCAACCTTTGGCCAGCGCTTGCTATTTACACACCGTGCCCCACGTGCAGCTGCACCGAGCCTGGCTGGAATGAGGCACCCGAGGAAGCGGCCCCAAAACAGCCAGCTATGAACCGTGAATCCCTCTAATCCTTTCCTTCTGGTATCCCAAAGCTCCCAGGTAAAGGGCAGAAACATCCCCTTTCTACAGGTGAAGAAAACACCCCATTAAAGAGCAGACCCCAAAGCCAGCTTGGAAACTATGAGCTCACCCAGGTGTGCCAACAGGGAGAAGGGAGGTGGGAGATGTTTGGCCAGATGGGGTAGGGTGCCCAGGCAGTGTCATACTCCCATCAACCAACTTGCCTTAAGAGGATGAAGATCACATCACCTTGGCGTTAGTACCTATTAAAAACCAAAGGTCTCAAATCCTTCCATACATTGCATTTGCTTGGTGTCAGGTCCTTGCAACAAACCAGAACAAAGATGGCTGCTAGAAAAGTTTATTCTGCTGTCGTACTCGTTCAGGGAAGGACCAGCATCGCCTTCTCCATCCCATGTGTTTGTAAGAACTCCCAGTGTTAACGGTGCCTGGACAAACCAAATCTTTTTGAAGGTACTCACCGCTTTGAGGAGTAAGAAGCCTTGAATTGTTTCAGATTCTTAGTATAAAGGGGGGAAAAATAAGAGAGAGAGAGAAAGAGAAAAACTGACGCGGGATTTAGGATGACACAAATTATATTTCTGAACACCGCCAAGAAACAAAATGGGACAAATCCATCTAGTACTTGTCACTGGAACTGGGCATCACAGCTCTGAATACAATGGGAATTGTTCAGCTTTGTTTAAACAAAACAAAAATTAAAATATTTTAAAAAACACTTGAAATCCAAACATTTCTCAGGTCATTGTGGTTAAACTCGGAGACCAAATTAACAGAAGGAAAAGAGATTGCCAATACATTGCCAAAATCTTTGCCATTTGATTCAGTTAAAGAGAAGCAATAAGCCCAGGACTGCATCTGGCAAGTTCCAAGTAGGGACCATCTACGTGAAATGCAGACTAGGGACAGGATTAGCAGAATACACTGTAAAAATAGGTGAAGGAATTATAGCCATAAAAGCACAAGCTCATACAGACCAGTCTTCACAGCTGTAGCTTCTCCATTGAGTTTCATAAACAGAATTTCTGAAATGGCCTTCTAATCCTCAGCCTCCATGCGCCAGCTACAGACCCCAAGCTTCGCAAGGGCTGGTGGCACCTTCCAGCCCTGGGGGTCACACAGGACCCATTCCCCTCAGGAGTTTGCTACTCAGAGATCTCTAAACCAGAGCATGCAAGGCAGAGGTTTCTGCACCAGTGTCAGGCATGATGGTTCCTGTGTGGCACAGCATGGCTTCCCTTTGGCAGCCCAGAGAAGAAAAGCTGTTGCTTGTTTTCCTGATACCAGCATCATCAAGCTGCACTGTGTTGGATTTGCTGATGGACATGTTTATGCGTCTTCTAGCTTTACACTTTAGGCTGGTGGGAAGTGCCCTATGCTACTGTAATCCTCAAAGAGCATGGGAGAGGTTGGGAAGCAGGAGGAGCTGGAGAGTGGGGACAGATGCTGAAAGACACAGAGGCTACTGAAATCACAGGCTACTGCGTTAGAAGCACACAGGCCTTGGCTGTGGAAGATCAGTAGCTCTTCCTAGAAAGGGCTGAGACACACCTCTGCATCCACCAGCAAAGGACATTCACAGTTTTGGGGTATGGACTGCACGGCATCCAAAACACCTACAATAGTGGCAGAGAGCATTCAATCTGTCTGGCACAGAGGAGGAAAGAAGAAACTCTGAACTCAGCGTCCTTCGCAGGAGAGATACCCATTACCGTATTGACCATGCACATCTTGACCACTTGCATTTCGTTCTCAGCCCTAAATAAAGAAGTTATGGACCTCCGTGGAACCAAGAGGTGAGGCAGTCAGCACATCAACCCAAAATGAAAGAGATAATGTATATCCTTAGCCTTGGGCCTTTTCCCCTCAAGAAGCTGTTGCAAAATTAACTAAGCCGACATCCCAATTCTAGGCGGAATATGGAGTCCTTACACCTGGCTCCAGGGCATCAAAGAGAGACCCCTTTGACTTGGGGGTGTTTGCCTTGGCCACAGTCTTTGGATAGTGGGACAGGAAAGGGTCCTGCAACTGTGAACAAAGCTTCAAGGATTGTGGCAAACAGATCACAAAGCAGGACGAGCTCTGGGCTCCTGGAATGAAGCCTGCACAATGCCGCTTACCACATCACCTTCACAGCCAAGTAACCCAGAGGTGGTAAAAAGCAGACAGTTGAGGAATGCCCATGGAAAGCAGCACAGAGTATGCAGGAGTCTGCCTGGAACAACGCATTCATCTTTACCCTGGGACCTTTCCCTAATTCTATCTAATAAAGATATATTACTGACATTTGTAAGATAGAAAAAGGGAGAAAAAGCAATGCCTTATTTCCTTCTTATCAGTTGGGCTAATGATAATTCCCACTGCACAATGGGATTAGGCTCAAATTGGAGTAGCATCATAAATCTATACTCATAAATCTGTGACCAAACTGAGACCGACAGAGCAAGAACGTCTTTCTACACCAGGCTACAAAACCAGTCAATGGCATAGGATGAGGGATGCTTTTATTGTTCACCCAGAGAAATAATCAAGTGAAAGATTATTAGATCTTACTAATAACATCAGCTTTGCTGGGCCAGATACCAAGTAATCCCTGAAATGTGTCCAGTGTACCTGTCAGTGGAGCAGAACTGGGCAACAGGCTTCTTTGGGTTCTCTTCAGTGGATAATGTATTCACTAAAAAAACGCAATTGAGGGTTAACTGAAACTAGTCATCAGATTAAGAAAAAAAGGCAAAGGCAAAAAAGACTATTAACATTAAAACATTTTCTTTCAGTATCTTCAAAACAGAACATTTCACATTTTTGCTTAAAGGCAACTTGTTACAGCCCAAGTCATAATGTTTTTTAAAAAAAGTGAAAAAGCAACCCTACAAACAAAATGCTTCATTTTGGTTTGAAAGGATTATTTTTTTGTTTGTTTGTTTTGATTTTTCCCTTTTTCATTTCACTGAGAAAATGAAAAAAAAAATTTGTCTCAGGTCACCCTTACAACTTCAGGTCACCCTTACAACTTCTTTTCCCCAGATTTTTCAGTTCAGCCCGCAAACTGAAAAACCACTGTGGGCACAGCCTACTTGGGAGTTTACTGTCCCTCTTTCTATTTGAATCAGTCCTAAGCCAAAGAAAACGAGAAGCTCATTTCACCAGGTAGTACCAACCAGAATCTAGGTATATAGCAGATGTAAAAATACTGAAAATGGGAGGAGTTGTGGCTGTTTACGATGGGCTGAACATGACCCAGGAGAGAGGAGATCTCCTAGCTCCAAAAAACATTGTCATCTACAAGCTTCCTGCTATGCCATCCTACTCTCATATAAGGCAATTTATAAAACTGTGGGTCCGATCCTGCGTTTGACTGAGATGTGCTGCCACCACTTCTTCGTGAGCCATGCAAGATCCAGGTAACCCACCCTACCCGCTCTAAGCAAGGGGGGCTGGGGGTTGGGATTTTTGGGTTGGGGGGAAGCAAAAGGAGAGAGACGCAACATCCTCCCCACTAGCGATACTTGAGCATCACTCACGTGACCTGAAAACAACATCCCTTTTTTGCAGAGCGTTATGACTTCTGCAGGGACAATACAGTACTGGATAGTCGCTTTGCAAGCTCAATAAAATGAAAAGGCCTTACAAGGATTTTTGTTGGGACAGTCATCTGGTTCAAACACAGCAGAAGACAACAACAACAAAAACAGCAAAAAAAAACCCCACAATAAATTAGATATCAGCACAGCTTTCTAAATGCTCTAGAACAATTACTTGCAAGACAAAAAAAATCACAGCTCTGGTACTTAGAATCTTGTCTTTTTTTAAAAAACAATAATCCACAGGTTTTGCATAAAAATAAACATTTTAAGCTGACAGCATCATGTTAATTGGATCAACCTGCTTTTTAATATATATATTTCTATGTATATTTAAATGTATATTTTTCTATGAATATTCTTTAAAGGAGTAATGGAGTCACAAATGCATAAAAATAGATATTTCGGAAAAAAAGAGTAATAATAAAGACAACCCTGGTGAAAAAGAAAAAAAAAAATCAAACAGGGCAGTATTCTAAAGCAGTGGCTCACCATACTGTAACTTGTGGAGTCCAGTCCTTCTGTATTGTGAGCAGTTATCCCTAAATACTATTGGGGTTTGGAACAGTGATGTAAAATATAAATTCCTGCATGTTTATTAAAAAAAAAAAAAAAGAGAGAGAGGATTTGGGTATATAGGACAGATTTTGATGCCTGTTACATTGCTGTAACTAGCACAGATCATTTCCCAAGCTGAAAGCAGGAGGAACACCAGCAATTCTTGCATTTACAAGGATATATTTTCCGATCAAACTCTGATCTGTCCCTCTAAACTAAAACTTTTAAAAAACGTGCACTTTTGCCCTACAATGTTTTCCCTGTTGTCCTACAAATAATCAAAACAGATTGGAAAAGGTGGGATTTTCAGTAGTGTGTGTCAGCATTCTGTGCATCTTTGACAAAAGCCAGCTCCTAACAGTTTGGAAAATTATTTGAGAGAGTGATCCTGTCCCTTTACAGCAGGAGGTAACTTCACTGTTCAAAATCCCTTCAAGGCAAAAAGATCATGAAGGTGGGGGGAAAGCCATAAAAAACGGTAATAGCCCGACCTGCTTGCCAGCTGCATCAGTATTCAAGTAAAGTTTAAAGTACCTTTGTGGGACTTCAGAGTCTTGGATGGTCAGACGGCTTATTTTAATAAGTGTAATATGCACTTTGAAACAGCCTTGTCATCTGCTTGTTTAAACTAAAAAACAAAACTCAAAAACAAACAGAAGCAAAGGGAAGGTATAGGAAAGGTCTCAGCATCAGTATTAGACTGCAGGGCGTCTCCTTGACACTGACACTTAGATATTCTTGCCTTCCTTTCTAATGCATTAAAATATCACGAAGTCATGCAGCCATTTTAAATGAATATTTCAAGAGTCCAGTTTTCCTAGAGGTTAAGTTGATCACCAGCACAGCACTGGAGAAAGCTGATCTAACAATATTTCACTTAGAGAACTCTCCAAAGGAAAATAAGAGATACAATTCCACAAATAACAATGCCAATTAAAAACACAGAAAACAAATTGTTTTTTCTTGGACATTCTTTCAGAAGAAAATTTTTCTTCCCTTATCTCTTTCTCTAAAAGCCAATTTTCTAACCAGTCAGATTTGAGAGCTATCTTCCATCTACACGAATCTAAGCTTTTCTGAAACTGCCTACAGGGTTTTGGAGGCAGAGGATTCCCTCTCCTAAATTTCAGAGCCATCTAAATGGCATATGCTTGTTTTGTCTTGTTTCTCCTCTTGAATTTGTCCATTCCCCTTAGCATTTCACAGGCCAATACTACTGAGAGAATTTAGGTATCTGCATTTGAAAACTTTGGACTGAGCACAGCTTCACGCATTTCATCTTCTCCATGCCCTTTCCATGTAGTTTCTTCTGTCTTTACATGTACAAAATCACAGTTTGTGTGACACTGTTTTAAAGGAAGAAAATAAAATACACACACGCACACACATACACTGTATTGGTGAACACTATACACTAAATACTTTTTTTAACAGCATAACAGAAAGTTTGGCCTACTGTAGTTGGAACATGTAGGGAAGGCTGAATTTTTACGGTTGCCATGCAAGCTACCTTCAAGACAAAACAGATGAACCCACCCAAAAGCAAATGCAGCTTCTACTCTCAAGCCATTAGACAAATACTGCCTTTCCAGGGATCAGACTGACATCTCGCCAATTCAGCCAACGCAGTATTTAGAGAACCACGCTGAGTTGCTTCTGCATCAGTCCTCTGAATCCAAATGCTGTTAAAACCAAAGGGGGAAAAGGGTATCTGACTTGCCTTATTATTATTTATCTCTATATAATTTGATAACACTTTGAATTTCAATTTACTTCTGAAACCTTGCCCTTTGAGAAGAACACACCCTTAAAGTTGACAATTTTTTTCAGGCTTCTGTTCCTTTAAAATTCTCTTCTTTTCATTTCGCTGTTCTTTTTCAATTATCTACCAGAAAACTTGCTTTCTTCCAGCAGAAATGCGGCTGGTGGGCTTGGGCTTTCACTGCACCCGCTCTGTGAAATTCTCTGGGAAAACTCCTCGGCATTGGTCAAGTTCCTTATGCTGGATCCAGTCAGACTCCTTCACGCCCATCAGCCATCCTTCATCCTAGAGAAGAAGACAGAGATCAGATGCTGAGGGACAGATGCGAGCAGGGATTTTTCTTACAGAGTGCAGGCCAAGGAGGCGTCAAGGCACATCAAAGCCATGCTTGTAGTTGGCTTGGAGACAATCCAGGAAGAGGACGGGGAGAAGGAAAAAAAAAAAGTGTTTTTATTCCCTTTTTAACAGGGAAAAGGCTACATCCCACCAGAACCAGTACCAAAACTCCTATCCGACCCAGAGTGTCTAGAGACAGTGAAATTCTAAACAATTAGCAAGTGTAATAGAAACAAGTCATAATTTACACCCACTGAAGCTGGAGAAATTCTGCCACAGAAAGTCTCTAGAGCTACAGGACAGGAACAACCTACCTCACCTTTCACTATCTAAATATGAGGTGGCTAGCATTCTCCATAGTCAGAAAAGAGACAGGCATCTCCCACAGCGTAATTCACCCATTCATCTTGGGCACAGGTCTTTGGAAAGGATGAATCATTCCTTGGAGGTGCTCATCCCCTGGTCTAGTCACAGCACCTGGGTGATTAGCATTTTAGAGAGATGACACAGGCAAAATGAGTCTGGCTTGCTATGCAGAAAATCTGGAGTATGTGATCTGGGAACTGAGGAGCTCAATCCATCTTCCCAAAATCCAACAGGCTGTTGGGCTTGAAGTAAGGTGTAGTTGACAAAACTCCCCAACCTGTGCTACATATGATGTAAGACTTGAGGTTCCTCACAAGGGTCCTCCACAGCCACCAAACCTATAGATCTATAAGCAGGGATGCAAATGGAGTCCTGCCTGGTAGAACCTGCTCGGGACGAGAACCAGACTTCCTACCCTCTCCCCTGCTCTCTGCAGGGTGCCCAGAACCAAGATTTACGCTCTACCTGAGCACATGAGGGAGACAAAGATATTCAAGGCGGGAAAGCTGCACTTCTTGCAGCTCAGATGAGCAGCTACTCCATTCGCTGCATGCCTGGGAGCTGCCACCATGGAAGCACCCCTTTAACATGCAAATGCGCCCACTCATTTGCAGTGGGGCAGCCTATGGGTTAAGATCGCAGCATGAGGCGATGAAACTGCACAGGAGACCACCACCTCCAAACCTGACAGCTTGCCCTGCATCCACCCCTCTGGATGAGCATGCATCAGGCTCATTTAGAGATATGTCATCACATCCAGCTACACAACTTGCCAGGCAACCAGATGCTCTAAGCTGTGGGGAAATGGGGCATGTGTGTGTGCAGCTCACATAGTTGTTCTGACACTTCTCCTTTCCTGGAACTGGCAGGAGTTACCTGGGTATTTACCCAAGGCCAAGCAATGTCCACCCTTGAAACTTGTTCTTTAGAAACATACCTGCACAGTTCAGCAGTGATGCAGCCCCCGCCAGGGGTGATTCATGGGGCACGTATTGCTTTACACTGCCATTTTGCAGGTTCTGCCCTCTTGTCCTGTTTTCTGCACGTTTCATGTGGCAGCAGCTCAGACCAGCCACCATACCTGAGTTCCCCGCAGGCTGTACTGGGTGCCTACAGGCTCAATTAGCTCTTGCTGCTACCTTAGATTTGAGCATTCAGGAGATGTCATGGGAATGGCATGAGACGGGAGCCCATCTGCAGCAGCCAGCTGCAGGGGCTGAGGAAGGACTGACATGCCATAAATCAGGAAGACAAACGACTAGGCAGAAGATGCTGGGCCCAAGTGTCTGGAAGGCAGCTTCCAGCTCACAGCACGGCAAGCACAAAAGCTCATCCATTTGCACACAGCGTCTCTGCCATACAGCATGCGAAACTCCCACTTCATCCTGCCACAAAGGGTCTCCTCAGCTGTAAGAACTAGACACGAGGACCCAGATTGACCCTTGCCAATTTTGAACCACATCACTTGAAGTGCCATCTTTGAAACATTGCTGCCCTCAACCCCTTCTTCTGTCAAGAGAGATGAATCCAGGCCTGGCTGAGGTACCCACAAACTGAGACCTAAGCTACAAGACAGGGACGTGGATCACAGTCTATTATCCTAAGCTTCCTCCACTCACGTGTACAGTTCATGCACATGTTAACAGCCAGCGCTTTCTGGCTGGGTATGGTTGGCGTTAGGGAAATGAGCTGTAGCACAGGATACACTGTAGGAGGGTTAGAGGGCTTCAGTGCAGCTACAGCATCATGTTAGCAACACTCAGAGCTCACCCTCTGCAGCTTGGAGAGTCTCGAGTTCATGGCTGTTGCACCCACATCCAGCTAGAGTGCAAACATAGGGCATTGAAAAACTCTGCTCCACAAATGCCATCTCCTACCACAGAAACTAGGGCAGCTGCCACTCATTTCCTATCCAGACAGCTTTCTGAGAAATAAATGCTCACAAATGTTTGTGCAGAGCAGTCCCTCCCAGAGTCTTGTCTCCAGAAGGAATGCACCTAGCTCTGCAGGAACTCCTGGCACATAATAGCTCCCATTTCACAAGCAGCAGCAAGATCTGCCTCCATAATTCACAAAGCCAACAGCTGAGCCACAAAGAGGGCCCACATCTTCTGTGGCCAGTGAAATACATCACCTTCCCTTTACCCCTTGTGGAATCCAGATCTTGTCTGGGCTCAGCCAAACACAAAGAGCTGGTGACTACTGAATCAATTCGGAGAATTCCCTTCCTTTTCCAAACAAAAACCTGGAGACATAAGCATGAATTTTATAAAACCACCGCGTCCCTCATCCAGAGTAGTAAAACTGCTGCTGCCTGTATCAGCTGGAAGCCCTCAAACACAGCAAGTGAGGAGGATTTACTCAAGGCTTCTAGAAATAGCTCAGAAAAACATCGCCAATTAAATTCAGGTTGGAGATGGACAGTAAGACTGTTCTCTGGGGCTGAGCAACTTGCTCCAGCCTTTGGTTCTGCTGCCATCTCCTGACCAAACACTGTCTTTTGGAAACTGGCATTGCTATGCTGAAGTGCAACACATCATCCACAGCAAGCTGCTTTCTATGAGCTCCAGCATTTCTCAAAAGGGGAGAAAACATCATAAGCTGTGGGTCACTCCTGCCAATGCCACAGTCTGCACTGCAGTGGTCACAGGGAACATGCATCAAGTTCAGGAGCAGTAAGGAGGCAAAGTATAGGCTCCATTGGGCTCCCTGACCACGGAAGCCATTGCATTGGCTCAAATGCCCTGATAGGAACAGGAAGCCATGAATAGTTCACATGCTTTATGCAGCATAATGTCTCCACTTTCCAATCACAAGTAGAGTCCTCCTCTGTCGCAGGAAGCCACCCTCAAGCTCAAGGACAACTGGCTCTCCTGCCAGCTCCCAGCCAGCCAACTGTTAGTGGAGGAAGAAGCAGCTCTGGAAATCCCTTTGGCTCCCCCCAGCCCATGCTCACACCCTGTCTTCCCCACTCACCTGCTCCTCAGGGTTCTCAAATGGAATCACAAGCACCACGTCCCCAGCCTTCAGCTGCAGCTCATCACTGTCAGTGGCCGTGTAATCATGCATGGCCTGGACCTATGGGGAGAGGAGAGGAAAGCTTGGGTGAGGGCAGCCTTCTCTCACCCAGCTCTGTAACAGGTGACAAGGCTTTCCACTTCATTGATCCACTGGATGATACAGGTTGGAAGGAACCTTTGGAAGCCATCTGATACAACCTGCTGCTCAAGGCAGGGTGAGGTTGGCTCACAAATACCACACCTACAGGAATAACTACTTCCCTGAATCTAACAGCTACGTGCTTGTTCATGCAGCTTGCCTTTGCCACAAGGGCATCTTCCTGAGTCTCATTCAACTTGTTGAATCAAGTTGAATCATCAGCACCTCCCTGTCCTCCTTTAGGAGGGCTGAATTCCCATGGTATGGGCCTAAAAACCTCACAAGGTAAAAAGCCTGTATTCACTTAAATGGTGCCCTGTATTTTTTTTGCAGCTGGACTGCAAGAGTATTAGAGATTATAGCCTCCCACCTCTGTCATAGCAAACAGGGTGAAGAAAGGAAGGGAAGAGTATCAGTTTGAGATCTTCAAGTGATCATATCCTGCTGCGTTTTCTCTTTGGTATTCAGCCTAATTCCTATCAACATCTGCATTACAGCTTTTCTACTTCATACCACAGCTCTCCACTATAGTGCTGTGTGTAACCAGTCAAAATGTGAGGAGCCTCCTATTGTTTTTCAGGGTTTTTTCATTTTGCTTTTAGTAGACCTCCCAGGAAAAAAAAAAGATACGTGGACATGACTAAAGCAGAAGAAAAGCATTCCCATAGCAGGTTAAACAAACAAAAAAGGAGATTATCATTTCTCACTTTCAGGGCATGACGCATCTGTGCTGTCTTGCAACCATATTCCATTATGCATGTTAAATTTGTAGCCTATCCTCACCCAGAATCACTCCTTCCCCCACACCTTCGAAACAAACTGCAAGTGTTCTTTGGCATATTTAGAATTCCCACCATACTTTCCTGTCTGATCCTATGTTTTTCTCTGTTGATCCTGGCTTTCTAATTCCCCCAGACACGAAGCCCTCAGTCCCTACTGGTGTTTCCAACATCTCCTCTTTTGCTACTTGCATTAAAGTTTAACCTTTCCAGTTTGGAGCACAACCTCTTATCTAATACCAAGAGTGTGTAACTGACACTACCACACCACCAGAGACAGAAATAACTGCAGCAGAGAGAAGGAGGGGTGTTTTGCTGCACAGCCAGACTTTTAGACACCAATGCTCTTATACAGTCCTTTGAAGCATCTGGAACTGCCTGAAGCTGGGCTGCTGGACAGGAAGGTGTATCTCTCCTTCAGCTTCCTTTCTCCCTTGCACTGAGGCATAGCCCTTGGCCATGCTGAGCAAAAGTAGTTAATTCATTACAGGAAAAAAATCACCAGGAACTTGGTGCCCCACCACCACGCACTCACCTTGAACAGAAATCCTGGGGGCATGTCGGCTCTTTCAGACGAAGCGCCTCCTTCCACAGTGCCATTGACAGTAGCAGGGAAAGTTTCCACAACGACAGCAGGCAGAGAGCTCTGGTGGGCAGCAGCAGCCAGGGAAGGAAAAAAGCCATTGAGAAAAGAGAATCCAAAATTGCAGCTCCAAGTCCACCCTGGAGGATCCACATCCCAACCCTACCCATGGCCTCTGCAGGTTTTCCCAGCACACCACTCAGTGACAAAAACACCCCAAAGGATAGAAGAGGCAGCAATGAGAAGGCAGGAGAGGTGACCACTGCCTTCCTTTGCTTAAGGCTGCAGAAAAGCAGAGAGGATTTAGAGTTTTTCTGGGACCGTAATGCTCAGCATTTCCCATTCACTGCCGTCACAATGTAGTTCTTGTAGAGCCCTCGTAGAACAGACAACTCAAATGTGACAGCCTATAGGAACCAAATGGCCATGAGATGGAACCTACTCCAAGTCCCCTAAAAAGGTGCAGTGTCAGGAAAAAAAAGAGGAACCCTGGATATTCAGGGGACAAAGGCAGAGCCCAGAGGACAGGGTAGGTAAAGTATATGGCAAGCAAGGAGGAATCCAGCAGACAATGTAAGCTTAACACAGCATGGGCTGTGGGCTGGCTTCACAACGTGGGTGAAGAGAGAGTTCTTTTTGCAGATCTTACAGCAGAGCTCCTCCCTAAGCATTACATACATAAAATGCAACGGCTAAGTCTGGCCTCTAAATAAGAGCATTGTAACCGCTGGGGTGGCAGGGATGTGTTTTTCCAAGCAGCCACACATCTCTTTTCCCAGCCCAGCCTCCCACATCTGCTGTATTACAAAGGGATGCGATGGAGAGATGGGACTGCTCTCCCTCAAGGTGCTTACCGATCCTGAATCAGCTTCATTTTTAGATGCTTCAGCTCCAGCTGCTGCTTCTGATCCGGCTGCTTCAACTCCTGCATGGGCTGCTTCTGCAGGCTGCAATACAAAAGCCATCCAGGTGGAGAGTTACGCTCATTATAGTTAGATGTGTGTGCAGAAAAGTGCAGCTCATCTGTCCAAGTGCTCTATGCTGTTGACTGCTGCCATCTGCTGACAAATAGGTGAGAAACCTCAGGGTCTTGCTAGGTTTCTGTCTCCCTCTTTCTCTGCAGCCCAGTGAAATCACAATAAAGCCTGCATTCCCTCACTCCAGCCACGCAGCAGGCAATACTCCAGACGAAATCAATGAAACGCCAAAAATCCTGTGCGCCTCTTTCTTTTCACGACCTAAATCACAGACCTACTTTACACATGCACAGTACCTATTATTACATATAGATTGCCCACTTGTATGTGAATACAAGTCTGCTTGCATGCCAGGGGACAAGGATCTCTCAATAGGCTACTTCCAAGGATCAACAATCAAGCAATATTTAAGCCTTTGCATACTCCCAGAAACAGAAGATTATGGAAATAATGTGTCCAGATATGGAACTTACTCTGGACCCAGCATCTATCTACATGGCATTAGCACCAAACCAAACTGAATTGAAAACTGCGCTTTCACCCAGTTTGATTTTGGGTACGTTCAGAGTGTCATTAATTTGGATTCTGTTGTGAATATTCTATTACTAAGAATTTGCTATGAATATTCTGCATGGTGTGTGCACACATTTGTGTTGGTGGACAGGGGAGTTTCTAATGCAGAAAAACTGCCACCACCACGGAGAAATATTCACCATCACCTACAAATCACTGCCCAGTAGACACTGTTCTAGGAAGCCCAGAGACAGGAGTTTCTGTGCACAGCAAAAGACCAACCAGACAGCTCTGATACACTTACAGTGGTTCAAGTCTTTATTCTCCCTTGCCTGAAGTCAGGTGAACTCTGTTTTAGAACAAAATTAAAGCTATTCATTTGCCCCTCCCCAGGAACTGCAGCAATGCAGGAAGTTGGATCTCATAGCATCAATGCTGCAAATCAGCCCCCTGGGGGACTGCTCAGGCAGCACCTGGGGAGACTCCTGACAAGAATCTCAGGGGTCTAATTTGCAGCCCGGGTGTTTTCATGGTCAGTCTATATCCATTTGTTCTCTATACCAGATAGCACACGTCTCTTTGCAGAATCTAACCAGATACCCACTTAATACTTGCACAATAGAGATTCTATACAGAGATTTCCCATTTTTAATACATGTGAACAAACCAGCTTTAGCACGCCTACATGCCTCGTACATTGGGTAAACACACGTACCCCTGAATACAACCATGTTCAAGACAAGGCATTGTCCAGATTTCTTAATGTTGCAATTCTCATAGTCCCAACCCTACAAAAGCCAAGTGTAAAGCAATGACCATGGTAACCCTTAACTCCACACCCATCCAGCTCCTAGCCATGCACTGGCACGAAGTTCCAAGTAGCTTTCTAATAACAGCAGCAATAAGGAAGAAACAAATCCTTGATTTAACACAAAGCCATTACCTTACCTTCAGCTGCTCCAATAGTGCCATGTAACACATGCTTTCCTCTCCTATCACCTCCTACCTCATGCCTCCCCATCACCATGTCCACAGGCCTATATTCCTAGAGGATACAATAAACAGCAGAGCTGCTCCCACAGCAGCTTTGGTGGTGCTAAGGTAAATGTATGCATATGAAACGCTACAAAGGCTTCTCCTGGTTAATTAGATTCGCTCCCAGGTTGTTTTTTATTTAGACTCAGTGAAACTGGAACTGGGACAGATGTCTGTTCGACTCTATCTGGCCAAGCATGGGTTTTATGTGGACGAGTGAAAAGGAACTCAACATGAGTTCCTTTTTTAAAAGCAGCTAGTTTGCAAAAACAGTATTTAATAACCAAAGAAACTGAATCTAAATTAATCCCCTGGATTTCAACAAAGGACATTTTTCATGTCAGCTACTTATTTTTCTATTTTATGTACCTGTGGGACTCCCAAGGCCTATAAAAACATTTTTACACTTATGGTAAGATACTACAGGGAGAAGAGGGAGAATTACTCGCTACTGTTGCCAGGTTTGAAAGCTTTGCTTATTCCAACAGCAGCATCACACACACCAAATGCAAGTTTCCTAGTCTGCAAGACTAAGCAAGTTCTCCTGCATCCAAGTTTCTATGCAGTTGTTAACCTCATGGCATGCAACAAGTCTCCTCTCATAACAGCTAAGAACAACATTATAGCAAAAAAAAATAAACGCAGAAGACTTGAAAAACAAGAGGAGGATTTCCCAGCTATAGGGAGCTCCGCTTTTTAACCATGTATGGTATGCCAAGGTGAGAATTGGTGTTGTGAGAACATCTTGTCTAGTAGCATTTCCCAGTTGATTACATTGTCCTTTGGGTGAAATCAGTTTCCAGGATGGGAGAAATGGCCCAAAACACTTTTTCCACCCCAGACTGTAGGCACACCTCAATCAGATACAGTCATACCTCACCTCTGCCCATCCACTGGAAAGGCATGAGATCTTTCCTCACGAAAACACAGACTTCTTTTCTTTCTTACCAAGACAGACTGACAATGCACATACAAGGTAATGACAGATGTTAAACACTGATGGCTGATAAAACACACAAGGGGAAACATCTTCCTTGACATAAAGGTCACGTGAAGGAGAGCACAGACCACAGTGAGTCCTTGGGCCAGGCTAAGTCACGTCCTCCCAAGTACTGACTCTAGGTGGTGATCTGGTCCTTCAGAATGGAAAGGTTGGCAGGACTAGATTGCCCAGCATCAGCCAAGGGCATGTGCTTACATCTACACCATGGCATACAGCTCATGCAGCAGGCTTGAGTGTCCAGACCAAGCGTTTTCTGTCCACGCTGCTGGCTGTTTGTTCAGAGAGGCTCAAAAGTAGTTGTGGTTGAAATAGCTCTCAATGGGCTAATCTGCAGCAATCTGTGAGCCTCCCAGGCCCGATATATCTAGAGGGCACAAATGAGGGTCTGGGTTTGGTTCAGATGCAGAGCATGTGTAGAGTCTCCCTTGTCAAGCAAGCTCCAAAGCTGAGGTTGAGGCAGATGCCAGGTAAGTCTTGGGCCTGCACTTAATTTTCAATGTAGACACAGGCTGAGCTATTTCACATCAGCTTTCCTGGCAATGATGGTCAATGAACAGCAAATACCACAGATAATTCCAAACATGTATGGATATCAAACGGTACAGGCAATAAGGACAAGGGCAGCTGAGACATTTATGCATCACACACAAGACCAACAGGATGTACAGAGTTTAGGAAATACTGGGGAGTGGACGGTGAGGACGATGCACAGTGGGATTAAGTTTGAGGAGAACATCACAGCATCATGCCAAGGGAAAGATGAAGGAGTTAGCAGGGAAAGGCAACGGGGTTGTGTGCTGGTGGAGACGTAAGTTTCAGAGTGTAAACATGTGGCTGCCCCTGGGGCTTCACAGAAGGTGCAAAAGTGGTATCAGCAGCACATGGAGCAACTTTGGCTTGGGGTGTGCAGAAAGGAAAAGAAGCGAGGGAAAGGAGACAGGTACACCAGAGATGGCACTGGCACATGCACAGTACGTGAGGAGAGATGAAAGCCATATGAAGTTCTTACCTCCCATAAATCCCAAGGTAAAGACTAAGCATGTCAAAGAGCAACAAAAATAAAACATGTTTATACGTGATTATTTCAGTGAGTACAAACATTACAGATGCTGACCAGACTGAAGCAGACATAAACATTCAACAGCACTTATCTCTGCATGTTTTTAAAATATTTTTTTTAGTACCTGAATTTATACACCCCTCCCCACTGCATACACAAATTTAAGTACTAAGGCATTTGAATAAGGGTTGTTTCTACCTCTGGTATGAAGGGAGACAGCCAAGCCACCTTCACTTATCAGTGCCAGACAACATAGCCAGAAAAAAACCCTCAGGAGTCTGCGGTCCACAGGGTTCAATATGCCCCCATATATCCACACCCAATAGATTTTGCTTGATTTCGGAACAAGACTTCAACTGGTGTTTTTGGACCAGTAGTGAAATATCTTAGCCACTTTGCCATAGTGCCCACCTTATAGGAAATAAATTTGACTGCTTTGAAAACTAGGTGGTTTTCACTAGGTTTTGTACTGGGGTTAACATTAGAAAGCATTGATTTCAGACTCTTTCTTTTAAAGACTTCTGAAACTAATAAGAAATACACTAGAACACTGAATGTGCTATTGCTGAACAGTTTTGAAAAACCTACTCAGGGTAATATTTGTTGCTTGCTGGAAGGGTAACAAATAATTCCATTTTAAGCCAAATTTCTACTCATATCCTATGCCAGTATACTCAATTATCCAAGTTATAACTGGTGATTCAGAAAAAAAAAATCCCAGTAAATAAATAAAAAAAAAAAGCTTATCCTGGCATGCAGCTTGTTCTGTCAGGCAAGCAGACACAAAATGCCTATCTGCTCACTTAATGTTCCAGAGAGTGGTAGCTTGCCCATATTGGTGTGTATCAAACTATGATAACAACTAGTATTTTGCAGATACAGTATTTTAATTTAGAAGGATCTAATGCCTAATGTTTGATCTCTCTTATTGCTACAGAAGTCTGTGTCACACAGGCCTATTTGACAGGATGATACTGGAAAAATACTGTAAACATCCCAAATATGTTTATTACAAATTTTAATGGCAACCACAGGCAAAAAATAACCATTTCATACATATGAAATGGAAAGTCTCAGTGAGTACAACAGCCAAATTCAGGATGCACTTCAAAGCCTCCAGCCATTTAGACGTAAAATGAAGAACAGTCCACCTCCCTCTGACGGTGGACAGGACCAGGTACAGGCCAGACCAGAATTAGGCATCTTCCTTTCTGATACTGCACTGTGCAGCACCACGCTCAGAGAGGAAACTACTTCTTAACTACGAACAGAGGCTATGTTATACCCAGAAAAAGAAGGGCTTCTCATCACTTGAATATCCATCTACAGCTTTATTCACCTTAAGTAACTGCAGATTATCTAAGAGTCTACTTATTAAAAATCCCTTTGAAAGTAATTTATAGCAGGAGCACAGAACAGAGACTGAATTCCCATCCATAAAGCAACAGTTTAAATCCACATAGCATACAGAGAATGCTAATCTAGGGAGGGACATACATTAAGCTAAACGAGTTGTCAATCAGTAGATCATCAGAACAAAGCAGAAGCATCCCACAAACAGTGCCAGACTGCGGCCTGGCCAATAGCCACCTGATTCCCACTGGACTTACACATCCAGCAGAGAAGACCAAGGTACTCGTCTGCAAGGCACGAGTCTGAGCACCCATGCCAGCCACCCACAGCTCAGGTCCACACTATCATTCATGTGGGTGGAGGTCACACCAAACTTGGCAACAGGTCAGTTATGGAAGGGAGAAGGAACAGTGATATGAACCAACCTGAGAGGCGGGTGTGGGGGTCTTCCCCACAGTGGCATCTGGTTTAATGGGATCAAAATCCAGATCCAACAGGCTGGCTCCCTCCTGGAAGGGCCCAGGGGCATCAAACTTGGCAGCAGTGAGGAAGAAAAGCAGTACGAGCATTAGACACACACACACACACAGAGTAGAGGGAGGGCATGTGCTATCCAGGAGCTAAGGCTGCAAGCACAGAAGATGTGGTGGCAATGCAAACACCTGATGTGACTCCTGACTGCTTGGTGCCTATAATCACGGGCAGTTTGCATGGGTGCCACTGTAAAGCAAACCCTTCTTTTCTACAGGACTCATTCATCTTCTCACGTGGCCAAATGAGCTGGCATGGTGTAAGCATCTGACCTGCTGTGGTCAAAAAGATCACTGCCACTGTTGACTCAGAAGGGCTTCTCTTCTATTTACATCTATTCCTCATAGCTCATCCAGCTGCCTTTGTACTAAAGGCCCAGGTCAGACTTCATCAGCCACATACAGAAGAGCCATCCATACAACTTATCTCAGGAATACATATCCAGGCAGAAGACCACCAAATTTCTGAAAGGCAAGCCTGCGGGATCTCAGAGCTAACTCCCAAAGCTCCTCATTTCCCCCTGTCTCCTGAGACAGAAACACAAAATATGGCACCTCACTCTAGCTGAGGGATTTGAATCACTCCCCAATCCAAAAAAATGCTATGTCCAATGCTTTCCATTAGGACACCTGAGAAACATGCATACACCAGTCTTCTAACAGAGCAGAAATTTGAAAGGCTTCACTACTCTCTTCAAAGTCAGCAGACTTTGACTGATTAACGATCTAGCTAAAGACAAGGATGGCACATTCGCTGATTACCATTAGTAAAATAGTCACTACAAAGGACATGAGTCATTAGTATTCAAAACTGAACTATCACTTCTGGGTTTTAGATTTAACCTAACCACTATAAGACACCCCTTTTCTACTCAGCTTCAGAGGAAGCTGCTCTCTCCAGGAGAGTCCAGGAAGATTTGCCCCCATTTCCACTGACCTCCCAAGCTTGCTGGCCCTACTGCTTCAGCTACCTTTACAACAACACACAAAGTCTGGCAGGTTGGTCTCCACCATTATACCATAGTCCCACCATGGAAAACCCCGTGGAAAGTAACAAGAGATGCCATTTAAGAGAAAGTCCTCCACATGCAACACACAACACCATCATCTTCACATCCTCTAACTTCCTCTTACTCCAATTCTCTTACAGATTTTTCTCTCACTTATGAACATCTCTTTTTGAGATCGACAGGCAGGAGGACAAGGAATCGAGGTCTCCCATCTCACAATAATAAACACTGACCAGTATGCTAAAACCAACTTGCATTCTAGTACAGTCCTCAAGCATATCCAGGGCATCGGAGAGACTCAAACCCCAGTCCTTAGTTTTGTTTGCTGGTGAGACACCAAAGACTCCAGTCATGGAATAATCTTACCTACCATTTAAGACTTACACACAAGGGCTATTACACATTGCCTTTACCCAGCTCTCCCACAAGACAGCTCATTGGAGCTAAGACATCTGACAGGAATGGCCCTGGGCAACGTGCTGAATGCTAGTGGCTTTGGTGTTTCAGTGAAGATTGTTCTGGCAACCAGAGGCCTCCCGCAGAACTCCCATCTGATTGAATGCCACAGCAGATCCCATCCTGGGTCAGGACGCTGATCAGGTGTAGAAGAGTGTCTGGCTAAGGGCTGGTGTTCATATGGAAACACATGATACAAACCATGGGGCAGACAGATCTGTCCATTATGATGCAGGAGAAGGAAGCACGGAGAATGATACAGGGTTGCTCAGCTGCCTGTGGTCCCCCCCTTCCAACACTGCTGTAAATTATCTCTCTGCTCTGCAAGCTTTATCTATTGCAATGCAAAACCTGACATGGACCTCCTTCCCTCCCCACTCCACCTCTGCTACTCAGCAGCTGGGTGGAAGGTGGCAAACCAGAGGCAATCGAGCATCATGATGCAAGAAAAAGTTAGGGAATGAGTCACAGATGAGCACTGATAGAGACATTACTTGTGCTTTAACAAGCATTTAGGGAAAAAACTTATATACTTATATATATATATAAAAAAAAGTAGATGCAGGTGTCTCATGATACAGCCAGAAATCTGGTCAGGCTCCTGTATACATAAGGACTGCCATTCTCCTAGATCCAACACAGAATTCCCCAACTGGCATCCTCTCTTGCAGAGATGTAAATAAAAAGGAAAGTGGAGAGGAAAATATACAATTTGAAAATGTTTTTCCGTTTTCAGGGTTTCAAAAGGTGCCAGACGACAAGAAAGAAATATTCTGATGGGAACCACTGTCTGGTGAGGAGTGACAGACTGTCAGGAGTCCTGAATTGACAGCAGGCACAGTCCTGCCCATCTAAACTGGAGGCACCTATTCTCTGCAAAAAGAATTTTATGCAATTTCTGTTTGCCTTTCCTGTGCAGGTGTGGGCTTTAAATGTTAGCACAAAACCCATGCGTGAAAGCATAGAGAGCATCAAACTGCCTTCTCCCAAGAACTGTCACAGATGCCAGGGTTGGCGCTTGAGGATGTACAAGAGCAGAAAGCAGGTGCTTCATCCACATCCAGGAGGAGTGGGTCTGGAGAGAGCATACCATGGGATATGAGGGGAGCTATAATCCATGTGCATTGCTGCTGAACAAATGCAGTGATTATTTTCTGGCATTTTCACCAGTTGCATTTCTTCTGTTTCTTCTATGAATCAAAGCTTCCAAATTGTTGGCCAAAGCTGCCTTCTAGCCACCCTTCCCTTTAAGATGGCCTCCTATCTATCCCTTTGCCTTCTGAGATCCAGTCCTGAGCTTTCCTTCCTCCTTCACCTGACCAGGTTTCATGGCTTGACACCTCCAAAGAGAAGAAAGGTCAAAAGGAAAAGTTCAGAGGCAGACAAATATAAGGCAGGGCATAGCAGCTAACCTGCGAAGGGGTTGTCACACTTATCTCAGGGACAAAATTGTCATCAAACAGACTGATGATGTTCTCCTGCTTGATCTCCTTGGAGGGGGTGACTTTTGGAGGCGGAGGCACCGGAGGCCCTTTCCTCAACTGCATGCAAGTGAGCACATGGCCACAGCACAGACGGCGACACCCAAAAAAACCAGAGACAGGAACCAGGTTAGCCACAAAAACTGAAGGCGAGGGAAATCACAACCACAGGCACATAGCAGGGTCCAATCAATTCCATCTGAAGAGAGAGGGAGGGAAGGTGAAGGGCTGAATTGAAACAAAACAAAACAAAAAAAAAAAAAAAAAAAACCGCCCCCCCCAAAAAGGTTTGTGNAAGGGCTAAATTAAAACAAAAAAAAAAAAAAAAAAAAAAAAAAAACACCACGCGCCTCCAGAGAAGGTTTGGCATCATTAGTTACACTTCAGCCGTGGGCAAGTTTCCCTCTGCAGAGGAGAAGCGTAACACAATTAATATGCATTGACAGGACATGCATACTTAATTAAAGCATGTGCAACCTTCAAAGAACCACTGGGAACGGAGCAGATCAATTACTGAGAACACGATTCATTAGACCAGGCCAGCACTGCCTCCCTTTGCCATACTTACCACACCTAAGGGAATGAGAGATCAAACTCAATTTGTCCTGTTATGGGTAGGTGACCATGAGGACAGACTCTGATCTGCCCAGCACCAGTTCCTTGGTACACTGGTTACCGGTGTACTGTAAGAAAGGTCTGAAGGAGCTCTTGATGGCGTCTTACCAATTCTCAGCTTTAGGTAAGAACAATTCAGACTCCTGAGAATCCATGACTGCTGTGGGCCCAACTCTGCTCTCAGTTTCACCAATGAGCATTGACACTAATGAAGTCATGTTTCCTAAATGGAGATCCCAGAGAACACATAACAAAGTCTGGCCCTGTAACTCTAACCCATTCTAATACCCACCATCATGCTAAAAGACTCAGCCTGATGCTGCATCTACAACCCTGTGAGAAGCTGTGATAGACCCTCCCTAGATCAACCCATCCACACCCTTTTCAAATTTTCCTGTTCCCAAGGGTCAATGATCATTTCTAGATCAAATCAAACTTTGAGGAGCTGCTGCTGTGTTAGAACAAAGCAGTCATACAAGTTCCCAGCACCACAGCAATGCTCAGCAATGACAATGCTTTCTATTTACAATGATATTTTACAGTTATTTGATCTTCTTATCATACCTAGCATCCCAAAGCAGCAACACCCATGAGACCTGACAACCGCACCCAGTATATCAGTGCCAGGCCCAGGTCTGAAACACAGTAATTCCCAACTCATAGCTCTGTGTTCACACTCCCCAGCATACAACTGAGCTCTACAAAGCATTTATTCAGATTGCTAAGGATATGCCCAGTTTTCTACAGGGTTAACCTGCTTTAGAGAGTGTGAGTGAGTATGCAAACACAAATTCTCCACTAACTAGCTGGGCTAGGGGAAATAATGAAAGTAGAGTATTCACTTCCAACTTTTCACTGTTTGCAGAAGGTGGTGTGTCCATGCGAGAACAATTCCTTCCTGAAAATCCCCTGCTTGCCAGTTGCAAGACGGGACCAGAAATTTCAGAGAAAAGCTATTCTCAGAACAGAGGCTCCAATTATAAACTCTGAAGTCAAAAAGATTCTGGCAAAGCTGCTATTTACTTCTCTAAAATAGTCAGTCTCCTTCCCTCCAATGCATTAATGCCTTGGAGACCACCACTTCCACAGCGTCTAGCATTACCTCCAACTGCAGTCCAAAATCACATCTCAAAGACAACAGGATTGCATATTGATGTTGGGTTATCGCTGGAAATTCATCAAGTACAAACAACGATGCTGCATAGAATAAAACAAATCCTCTAAAATCTTTCTGCCGACTTGGATCTGTCTAAATTCAACACAGTCGCACTGATTTCAGAAGTGTCCTTAGAGTGTTTCAGTGGTGTAACTGAGAGCAAAAGTCTGACCTTTGAAATTTCACAGACCTCTGAAGTTCTGTATCGTCATCGCGATGATTACATTACTCAGTGCGGAGAGCTGATAGCAGTCGCTTCTTCCAAAAGACAGAAATAAGCTATTTTTGAGAATTAAAGGACAGTAAGAAAGATGCTTTTTTTTGACATAGGGAACAGTTCAAAATTTAGTTAGTATTTATCTGATCTCTCCTTTTTTGCTGCCTTTCTCTCCACAGCCTTTGTTTATTGTTTGCCTTAGTACTTCAGAAAGGACAAGGCCAGAGAATTGCACTTGCTTGTTGCTTTTTCCTCCATCCTCCCCCAGAGGACGAGGCTCCCAGCCTCCCTAGGAGGACCCTAGAAAAAAAATCACTTACCTATAGGTCAAAAGTAATGACACCTGTGAAGCTTTCAGTATTAAAGTCGAGCACTGTTGAGAGAGCAGGCACTTGTGTTTTCCAGTGGGCTGGCAAGCTGACACGAACCCAGTTTCTAGACTTTATCCATACAGACTCCGAGCTTGGCTCTGGGTATGAAACCCCAGTCCTTGTCTTCCCTCCCTCTGGAGCCAGACTCCAACTCTTAGCACCTAGTATGAATATGGATTGGAGCACTTGTTCTTCAATGTAGTGAAGCCCGAGAGAATGAATTAGACATAGACTGGGAAAGAGCTGCCAGGTGGTGGCAGCATTAGCTGCAAATACCATTTCAGTCTTGTCTGTGGCACATCTGAGATTCCAGCCAGGACTACAGTGGAATATTCTGCTTGCTCAATAAGGGGTGCCTCCAGCCCCATTCCTGTGGGCAGGAAGGCAGCAAGTGAATGAGCAAGCACTTGCAGCCTGGCAAAAACAAGGCTTATGTGTGCTATTTCAAGGAAAGGGAAGAAGCCAAACTCAGCAAGACAAGTCCACAGGCAGGGTGAGTGAAGTCTGCAGTGAACAGCTCGATATATCTGTACAATTTCTCGTTCCAAGTTTCAATTAAGTTATGGCAATATGTTAAAAAACAGGAAGGTAATTCTGGATAGATATGCACTATCCTCTCTCCCCCATACGCATACCCTCCTTCAAGGTCCCAGCCAAGGTGGTGGTGAAGCCGCTCTAGGCTGTGCAGCGCAGTGCAGAGACCCTGGAGAAGTCCTGAAAAGACACTGCCAGGCATCCACACATCTCACAGGGCTGGAAAAGACCCTTTTGCCAATGTACAGACATCCCCTTTTTGTCCCTAGATAATCCTGAAAATCAAAAATGCAGTGGAGGGAAAAATATTGTGAGAGGCTACCCAGAAACAGGAAACAGCCTACACCACAGGCCTGGATTTGGAATCACACTGCTATGTACGACAGCAGCAAGGAAGTTCTAGGTTGCATCCACCTCTTTTTAGAAGCGATAGGTTTTCTCTTAGATTTTAGCCAGAACCTCTCTCAGCTTTAATTCTTCCTGGAAGACTCCTCCCTGGTGTCCCACTTACTGAAATGCAAGGATTGGCACCAGACATAAATTGGGCATAGTTACTATTTTTCCCTACTAAGCTTTTCCGCCACTGTGAAATATGGGGATGGGAAGTGGAAGTAAAAGTTTCATTTTCCTGAAATCCCAAAGTAAAACATATCATAAGATATGCTGAGTAGCAGGAGCTACATCTGATATTTTAATAATGCCACTGGGTGTCTCCTGTGTAAGGAAAGGACTAACAAAGGCCACGTGGAAGGTATCGGACTCCATATAACAGCCAGTCTTCTTCCTGGTACCTACCTAATTTCTTCATAGCATAAGAATACAATGCCTTTATTTTTAGCATAATATTCTATCTTCAGATTAAAGTAAATAATGGTGCAAAGTACAGGTGTTCTCCCTATCCTTATCAATATTAAACTTTTTTCTTTGAACCTTCCTCAGTTACGGAAGTTCTTGGGAAGAAACTGGACCACACAATTCCACAGGTTAATTCAAATGTAAAGAACAAAACTTGCTCACTTAGCTACAACTCCATCCTCCCTAGATCTTCCTGGCCATCCTACCAGACAGTAAAATGTATTACTAACCTTCCCCCTGTAGAGGCATTCAGAGATAGCTTAGTTCTTCCCTATATGATATAGAGGCGACCAATGAGCAACTTGCATTCTCAGGAACCAGTCAAGGAGAACAACTGTCATGTCATATTATCTGTGCTCAGTAGCAGGAAGAGGCCCAAAAAAGCAACTGACAGACATCTTTGACTCACAGAGCTTGTGCCATCAGTGGTAATACTGCAGAGACATGGTCAATGTCATGGGGACGCTACCTGAGATGGTGACTTTGGGATGCTTGCCCCAGGCGCTTCCAAAGTGGACGGTTCCAGATCATGGTTGACAGTCTTGGTCTCAGGACTGGTGATGGGAGATCCATCTGGTGGAGGCGAGGGGCTTTTATTTGCTTTCGCTGGGGTGCTGTCACTGAAGAAAGGGGAGAGAGAAAGGGAGAGAGAGGGAAAGAGAAAGAGAGAGAATAGAAGTCTGAGCCAGGCCTAGGAGGAGTTGTGCTAACCAGCACAGATCAGTGGCCTCCATTATCTCTTTGCTTCACTGCCCAGACACGAGGAAGACTTTTAAAGCCTCTACAAGCTTCTGAGAAGCATCTTTGCTGAGTCATTTGCAGTCCAACACACTGCAGTAGCATTACTGTGCAGCAGGCTACTCTCTAAATACACTTTGCCTCAGACATAGGAAAAAAAAAAAACCAACCAGGCACCCTTAGTTCTGCTAGATTCTAACATAAGTGCCTGATATTAAGTCATGGTCTTAATACTGGGGAGGCAGATGGGGGAAGGAGCTCTGTGCAGCTCATTTAGTTTTAAATTCTACAGATCAGATTTTTTCTGCGTGATACTGCACTGACACCTGCACGGGTTATGACTAATAGATTTGCAACACCTGAACTAAGGCTGTAATCATAAAATATTGTATTCCTCTATGTGGTACAAACTGGCTAAGCTGGGAGAAGGGCAAAGCAGCCAGAGTTTTCACACATCGTTCCAGACAGCAAAGAAACAGTGACATTCTGGGTAATAAAGATTTCTCTATTACGGAAAGTCTCCCCTGCTTTGTTTTCAATGAACCCCTTCTGCCCTTGCCTTTCCAGTTGGTCCTTATTCCAGGACTGTTTCTGACACACAGTCAAGCAGGCTTCTTCAGGGAATTAAATACAAGAAGCATATGCCAATGGCATTTGTTGGTTCATAACTTGGCCAGATTTGGACAGATTTTTCAAAGGAATAGCAAGAGGCACACGCCTTTCCCTAAGGGCAAGCCCTGGCCAAGTGTCAGGTCTGTGCTTCAAAATACAGAATCATGAGAGATTTAGCGAAAAGTTGGTTACCAGAGAATGTCAACAGGGATAAAGGTAAAACCATTTTCCCAGCCTAATTCTCAGGAACAGCTGAATCATCTTGGCTGAAATTCAGCTCCCCAAAGAGCAACTAATCAATTTATCTCAAGTCACGCAGAAGCACAGACACTGGTAGGGGATATTTTAGCAGAAGTGGTTACAATTTGGCAAAACTATACACAGTTGAAAACAGAACATTACAGAATATTGCAAAAGGGCTGTGCAACCTCATCTACACGGAGTGATATTTGCCTTCACTTATAAAGTTACTGTTCTTGCAAAGTTAAAGGCCTTGGGAGAAGGCTGAAAGGAACAGATCCTTTCCTACAACTTGAGACAATAAATCCTGGCTTAGAGCCAAGACTAGAGCAACACAGACCTGATTCCGCAGGGACATCAAGTCAATGATTTCTTTGCTCTGTCCAAAGAGAGCCCAGAGCTCTAGACATGTACATCTACTCACACTTGGATGCCTGAGGTGTGGTGGCCATTGGCTAACATGCATGATGGCCTCATTCCTAAACACTCACGAGGAGGGGGACAGGAAGAGGAGGAAGGGACAGCAAGGCATTTCAACAAACCTCCCCTTCCAAGCAAGCATCTCCCACTGCTCAACATTCCAGCTTTCAAGCTCCCCATCCCATTCCCTCTTCATTCACTTTGCCCTCACCCATTCCCCCTCCTTTTTCTCCCCATATCCACACTGCACACGCATGTTTCCCCACAAAGCACTTGTTCTCAGGTCCACATGCAGGTCAGAGGTTTCTGATGACACTGATGCCAGCAGCACACCAACATGATGCAACGAGCCCAATGACGTTCTCTGCCAGCAGCTCTCAACCAGAGGCACACAGGTCAAGGGAAAAAGAGGGAAAGGAAGACAAAAAAGGGAAGACAAGGGACTAAAGAACATGTACGTTAACACCTACAACTCTTCAGTTTGACTGGTTATGCCTACAGTGTCCTTCCTCAGAGGTCTCCAGAAATCAATTCTAAGCAGTGGGTCACGTGAAGAATTCTGCAAAATTGACAAGGTTGTGCTACAGATTAAAGAAGTAATGGTTGGAGGGTGAAGGTAAGGAAGTCCTTCTCTAAATGGGAGTCACCAGGGAACAGTAGGAAATGACAGAAAATGTCCTCTGATGCTAGAGCTGGGGAAAAAAAATACAAGTTACCTTCCCTACAGTTGAAAGCACTTTGGAGAAGATGGGGGACACAGTGAGCTACAGCTATACAGCCAGGACTCCTCAAATGCCCACACTACACTGGGAATATTGGGACTATCAGCTGGCCTACCAACACATGGGTAGACTTTTCCTTCTAAGCACCTGAAGAGGCCATTTCTCCCAGTGAGAAAGGAGTTCAGGCCTATTTTCTAAAGGCCGTGAAACAGCTTTTTAGTGCCTTATTTGTGGTGCCTGGCAGTGACTTAATTTGGAGATATATTGGTAAAAGGCTCCCACATGAGAGGTAGCCCCGTTTTCTCCCCTCATCCTACAAGGGCTGAGAGGGCCCCGCAATAAAGCCTTCATTAAGTCACTACTATTTACAGCTTGTTTGATGTGTTGGCTGATCCCCCTAGGAAAATGCCAGTGCTAATTTTGGCTGAGACTTTTCCAGCCCCCTGAGCAGCACTTTCATCCCTGCACTTGTTGCTTTGCACGCATTTAGCCAGTGCAAACAACATCAAGCGAGCTTGTCACTAGGTTCCTCTGTCCTTCACAGGTCCCTGGGGAGCACACACTGCCCACACAGAGCGTAGTCCTGTCTCCAAACCGACCGATTTCTCCAGGAAACACAGGGAAATGCAAGAGTGTGGGTACTGTCCCCACTGACCAAATGTGAGTACCACAGTAAAAGCATATCAAAACAACAAGGTCATTGCTCCCTTTTTTTCCTTCCCATGAGCAATTGGGAAGTGATGCCAAATCCAGGAATATCGAGCAGGGAAGGGAAGGGGGTGTCAAATTTCTTCTGCAAATACAGAGCTGGGAACAGGGTCTAATGCAGTTACTACAGCTGAAGGGAAAGCCAAAATCCCACAGCCTCTTCTAGTGCTGTGAGCTCCCAGGCCCCTCATGGGGCTGCCTCATCAGTTCTGGAAGAGCAAAGTAACATCTGTAGATGGGGTTCCCATGTGCCTGTAACTATCCTATGTTAGAGGATGAAACCTGCTTTCCAATATGGTAAAAACAGACCAGTCACCTTCTGCCAAGTTCTCAAGTTAAAAAGAGAAAAAGATTGGCACCTCAGCTAAAGCTCAGACAGGGCCTTTTAGGCAAAAGTAATTTATTTTTTAGCACCAAAGCAGACTGGAGAATTATTTAAAAAAAAAAAAAAAGGTAGCGGGTGGTGGCAGGGGGAGAAAGGAGGAAAAAGCACTTACATACCAAAACATATGGTGGCACAAATGTACATTCTTGCTGCATATCAAAGATTGACCAAGTCCCAGACCCTCCTTTCCTGCACCAGGAGTTGCACATTTCTCTCTGACCCCAGCAGCCGCTCTGACAGCAGAAAACCCCATCACAGCCCAGGGTCAGGCACCTTAACTGCTGGGCCAGTTAGACTTTATCAGGGCAGAGCAGGAGGACATTGTGGCTAGTGCTCATTGAGATGAGATTTACTGGGTCTCCCTCTGCTGTAGCATCCAGCTGTTCTCAGTGACTGGAAACATCAGACCTCCTGCCTGGTGCAGCTACAACACTGGTCCAACCAAGGACCAGAGACAGACATCCAGAGAAGTACTCCTGTGAATCCTCCTTTTCCTACAGTAGAAAATCTCAGAATAGTAACACCACAAGATATTCCTTCACTACTTTTCATTTGAGGATATAAAAAAATCAAGATTTGCCCATCGGCTTCCCTGTGAAATTACCATTCTGCACCCTCCAACCTCCCACTTTACAAAGGATGCATGGCAGAGACAAAGAGAAGGGTTCTGTGACTTGCCCTAGTCAGTGGGAAGGCAGGATCAGAAAAGCAAGGATTCCAATCCACCAGCACTTGCTTTTATTGCTGGCAGGACATCATCTTGATAATTATAATTATTTTTTTTCTTCCTATAAGGACCCCATGGAAGGAGTACCAACGCAAAAACTAAGAAAAACAAAAATTAGAGGAAGTTTCCATGCCATTATGCAGCAATTCCCACTTTGCTCCAGAGCACGTTCTTGTCAGAGTCCTTGATCTTGTCTATGGTAACTCTAGGCATTGTAGCAATCCAATTATTCAATGCCACCACTGAAAGGCAAGATGCTGACATTAGTCTTTATACAAGACAACAGGCTTCCTTTTCCTTCAGTTCTACAGAGAAATTTAAATGGATGGAGCAAAGAGCAAGAAGCAAAGCTGGGAGTGTCCTTCTCCCACCTCATCATCCTCCCAGCTGCAATAAGTAGATAGGACAGGACTTCTGAGCGTGAAAGACCTGCCTTGTGTTCCTCCCAGGCCAGGCAGGGAATGAGAACGCAGCATTTCAGACCTGTTCAAGAGGGCGAGCCCCACTAGGTAAAACTAGAAGTTGTTAATCACCAAAACTGCTCATATTTCCCATGGAAAACCCATCGCTTTTAGTCACACAAAAACAACTGAACAGACAATGCCCGAGCTTTCACGCTGCCTTCTTAAATAGGAAAAGAAGCAAGGATTTAAACCAAGCACACAAGCAGTTAATGGGATTATCCAGACACAGAGAGATCTCAGCAGGACCCAGCAGGCCATGAACACATCGTATCATGCAAAGGGACCCCTCTCCCATCACAGGGTTAACACGTGCCAGGCTGTTAGAGTCCAGCAACAGCCTCTCCAGTTTTAGGAACTAAATCAAACACGTATCGAAATGCTGCTCTCCGTACCGGTACCTGCTCATCTTTTTCCTCAGCCTGGCGAACAGTTTAGTTTTCTTTCTGTTGAGGATGGCACGCAAATCATTTCCGTTACAGGATGGCACAGTCAAACCAGGGAGGAAAAGTTATGCTTCCGAGCACACATTCACTTCGTGCCACAGTAATCAAGATGACAAAATCTCCTCTCTCTCTCTCCCCCAACACACACAGATACACACACATAAACACGTACACACTTCCCTTGGTTCCTAGAAAGCTATGGCCTGGTTTGGAGAGGGTAGGAGAGGGCTTTTTGTGCCTGTCAGAGATCTACATATATGTGAGCAAACTAGCATTTTCCTTCCCCTTTGGAATATGGGGCCAGGGTGCACATGGACATGAAGAAAAAGGAAACTGTATAGACCAGCAGAGAACTGCAAATGTCCTTTTTTCCACAGGTAATCACAGCTCCTCACTCTCCCCTGTAAATATTGGTACACAAGAAACAAGTTCCCTGTTCTCCTTTAGTTATGGGATCTGTGTGCAGTCTTAAACGTGGAATGTGACCAGCAGCTTTCCTACTATGCCTTTTTCCAGTTTGTCCAATCATACTAGGATAACGCTACAGATCTGCTAGATCTTCTAGACATCTGAGCCCTGAATGTTCAAACTCTTTCAGAAACGAATCCCAAACATATGTCTGAGGTTCCTAGAAATACATCAGCTGCTTTGTGCTACTGTGTTACACAGACAGTATCAGATTCATCAGCCACAGTAATACTTCTGTGAGGCCTCGCATGAATGCCATAATAATGTGCACAGATAATTGCCTCTATTCTCACACCTCCTCATTCATTTCCTGCCATTGTATCTATCTCCAATCCTCTTCCCAGTAGAGAAGGGTTACGGAAGCATCTGCTCCTACTGCAGACCACAACGAGCAATCAGAGTGGTGAGGGCTATTTCCTCCTGCACACTCTCACTCCAGCCCTGCACCACAGTGAGAGGCCAGATGTGCAGGAGAGACAGAAGTGCCTCACAGCATTTCCTGGTCACTGCAAAATATATTTACTGCCCTGGCAAACCTTTGCTACATCCTCCTACAACACCCGGCTCCACTCCACTCAGGAGGAAGAGAGTCCCTCTGGGGCAGGTCTGGAATCTCAGCTGAGATGCAGGGAGTAAGCGATGAAGCAGCAGCGCTCAGATTGCTGCCTGCCCAGGGACATCTGTGTGTGTGCTCGTTCTTGGTTTTTAGGGCCATGTTGCACAGAACTGCAGCTGAGATACCCATTACAGCCCCAGATGAAGCTAGCAGTTTGTGGGGGCGGGAATCGTGAGGACAGGTAGTTTATTCATTGGAAGCTCTTTCAGCCAGAAACTTCATGCCACAACAATGAACATGTCTTGGCCAGGCTGTCACTACAGCCTGCAATCTCTTCCTTGAGGAAGAAAGGAAGTTGAAGGAAGGAGCTAGACAAAGCAATGTCTACAAGCCTTCATCTGTCCTGCTACCTCATTCTCTTCCAAGGACCCCAGAGGATATTGCTATCAGAGACAGCACATGGCAGTAAGAGGACGGGCACGACGGCCTCCTCCTCACAAGGCTTCAGTCTTCTTGGGTTGTAATGATCAACAGACACCACATGCTAATTTGGGAAGAAGATATTATTTTCACAAGAAGCATTCCTACTAGCACCTTGGAAATTTGGTGTTAGCAATCCAAAATTCAGGGGCCAAATTCAACTCAAACATCCTCTTTCTTTAGAGCTGGCAAACAGCACAAACCTTGCTGGAACAAGACACGCAAGTCGTCTGTGCACGACTGCAACAGGAGGTTAAACTGGGAGGAGAGACAAGGGAGCAGAGTTCTCAACAGCTGATCTAGCCGTTTCGAACCAATGCACTCAGACCACAGCTTGCCCTTACTTCATGCTGACTTCACCTCCTCCCTCCATCAGTACACCAATTGAGGACTTGGGCTGTGCTCCTGCTCACCCGGCACGTGGGATTAGCAGCAGCTGGAAGCCAGAGCCCAACACTGTTTCATCACTCACGCATGTGGATGGGAGCCAGACAGCTTCATCCAGAGCCCAATCTCTCCCTCCCCTCTCAGTGCTAGAGAATGTGCAGACTTGCACTTAGCCATACAGGACTGGACCCAGCTGAGGAAAGAAAACTGAAGGCCTGGAGGACACTCACTTCTTGCATACGTGCAGACTGGAAGTGCTCTGACATCAGGAGGCCTCATATTGGTGAGGCTGCAACTACTTCCACAACACACACACAGAGGAAACGCACCTCAGCTGGGCACACAGGAGGGGCATAAGGCTTTAGCAAACAGGTGCTTCCAAGTTTGGAGGGCCAAAGAGGAGGCTGGGGAAACAAACGGGCTCTTGGCACTCAAGCTCACAAGCTGTAGGTACATGGTGGAAGCTTTCAAGGAAAGAACAGGACAGGTACTGTGCAACAGGACCCAGAAGGAAGGGCAGCTCAGTATTACATGTTGGTGCATGGAATTTGACTTCAAAAGAGCAGAGCTGAGAGTCAGTTGCCTAGATATCAGCACCAAGTGAAAGTTTAGGCCTCCAGATGCTATTCTAGAAAGGTAAGAGGTACTGCATTGTGTCACCCAGCCCCAAGTACAACCTTGGACATGCCGTAGGGAGTTTTGAAGAGGGCACCAGCCGGCTACAAGTCAAATCACTCCCCAGCTGACAACATGGAGGTTTCAATACCCCGGTAGAGACATCCCTGTCCCTCCTCCCCTGCTGAGGGAAAGACGCCACTCCCACAGTTACTGACCTGGGCTGTGCTTTAACCGGGAAGGCATTGCCCGAGTACTGCTTGTCGAGACCCAGCAGGACATCATGGAGGTTTTGGTTCAACTGCAAAATACAAAAACAAAAGAAAGAAAAAGAATGAGAAAAGAGCCCCAAGTGCCAGAAGAGAGTCTGGGCTGGCCTGCATAGGCTGACCAAACACAGGCTTGTGCCCAGACATGTGCACACACTCAGCTATCCCAAGAGAGGAAAGCCCTACATCTGTTTCCACTCCTCCGTGGGGTATGAAATGCTAGAGCACTCAAACTGTTGAAGAGCTGCTGGCGCCTCGTGGGAATGCTCTGTCTCCCTTACACATCATCCTCTTCGCTTCTTTATCACCTGCCCCCACTGCTGTGCTGCAGGGTACCATTGCAGAAGTGGGCAGTGTGTTTACCTAAGTGCTGGAACTGAAGCTTCACTCTGGATTTGTAGCCAAAGCTGTTCCTCAGACCTGCTTATAAAGCTTGGGATATGGCCATTTCAACTGTGGAGCCAAAGGCAGCTGTGGCCTTCCAGTCAACAACAAGCCTTGACTTCACAGGCTGCCTGGGCCATCTAGGTTTGGGCAGGACCTGGATATCATTGCAGAAATGCAATATTAGGGGTTAAACTCTCCCTGGCACTGAAGGCTGCAATATTCACTCCAGACACTCCTATTCTGAAACAGCCGATTCATAAACAAGATGAGATGCCAGATTTATCATTGGTAGTAGGAGGGATCCAACGCAATCAATGTTGGAGGCATTGTGCCGGCAACACCAGCAGTTAATTGGATGCTATAGCTGTAATAAGAAACAGATGGTTCTTATGGAACAAAGCAAAAGCCTGCTCTCATTCAAAACTGCTCAGGAAAGAAAAATCCAAGACATGATATAAGAGAATTCTTGTCTAACAAGCACCTTTCCCATGTTTTGCTGAATGTCAGTTAACAGCAACAAACCGATAATTATAACAATCCTCCCTATTCTTAACAATCAGTTCATCCCTCAGTGGAGAAGAGCAGGCTATTAATTGGAAAGGTCCCCATGAAATGTCAGCAGGGCTCAAAATTGATGCATTACACCAAGGCAGAGGGCCCCTGACTGCTGGGAATTGAAGGACTGTAACATTGCTCGTTGCTTAGCGGCTGTCTTGTTGTCAAGATGACATTGGGGAGGGGAGGGAAAACAAGAGTTTTCCAGCTGGGCTCTCAGTTGCTCATCAAGATTAGTGCAACGTTTACAGAGGGCGTGGAACTCTCAGGAGCAGCCTACAGACCTAAAGAATTCAAGACTTCTCTAGCTTTTAAGTGAAAGAACAAGAACATACTTGTAAATGAAAGTGGCAATGGGGGGCTTTCCCACTGACTGTTTCTGAGGCGCCTGCTGGGTGCTGGCACACAGCACCAGGATCCAGCCTGCCACCACCAGGTTACAACACTGCTTACTGCTGTGATTTCCAGCTCCTAGCCAACTGGTAGCCCATGTAATGCCCATGCTAAGCACTCATATGCCTTATTTTGGGTCACAGGTCAGGAAAGAAGCCAAGACAGAGAGGTACTGCTGGGAAGTGCCTTCCTGAGGGACCAGAATGAGGTGGGTCTCAGTCTTCAGCAGCCTTGCTGATTGGCGGATTCCCTGCTGTTTTCGTTCCCACAGCTAGATAGATGAGGGTTCACAGCAACCTCCTGCCAGGCAGAAGAGGAGGCTAACAGATACCACGCTGAGAGTGCCCAGGTTACAGGTGCATAACGTAGACCAAATAAAAAAGGCAGCATGAGACAGGCTTGAAAGTGGCTTCCCTTCCTTCTGTGGATCTGCAAATGAGCCCTGCCAAGTCTCTTCCCTGTGCTTCATCCTTTTACATTACTATCTAAGCCTTTCTGCTATGTGGCTCAGAAAAAACTAAAGGTTAACATTTTCCTCTGATGTAGGGCAAATACTCTGTTTTCTTCAGTCATTTTTTCAAGGGTTTGTTTTGTTTTTTCATAACAGTGAGGAGAGGGTGTATTAGTAGGATAAGCTGTTAGTTGCCTTACCTTGCTCATTTCTTTATGGAAGTTCTCTTCTAGGCCTGCTATACTCTGGAATGTGTTGACATAGAAACCAACACGACTGCCAAATGAAAAATGAGACAGAAGAACTTAATGGACACAATGCTCTCCCAAAAACTTTCAATTCTGCCCTTTCTGCTACCTCCCACCCACCATTCCCATTCAAACTCAACTCTGTCAGGTCTGGTACATGCTGGATCAAGGGGTTGATGGAGTAAAGGCCATGTATGGGGCAAACATGTCCAAGGTCAGATAGGATCTGAATTGGTGCTGGCTAAAGGGAAAGGGAGGTGCAAGGCAGGGGGGAAAGAAAGAGAGAGAAAGAGAGAGAAAGAGAGAGAAAGAGAGAGAAAGAGAGAGAAAGAGAGAGAAAGAGAGAGAAAGAGAGAGAAAGAAAGAAAAAAAAAAAAAAAA